>JAHRHZ010000126.1:4647338-4827517 GCA_024137785.1 Ginglymostoma cirratum | reverse complement strand
GTACTCTGTTTTCCTACTTTGATGTACTTTGTATGGTACAGTCTGCCTGGAAGAGAATGTGAAACAACACTTTTCACCATATCTTGATACATGTGACAACAATGAATCGATCAGTCTTTTTCTGCTTTAAGTTCCTGTTAGGCTGTTGTTGAATCTGTGTCGCCGTCCGATAAATCAATCGATCTGAATCCTAATCATCCTGTGAAAAAAAATTTTTCATTTGTTACTTCTGCTTCATTTGTCATTTGCTTCAAATGTTTGTCCTGTGGTTATCAACCCACCTATCATTAGAACTAATTTTGCTTCATTTCCGCCACTTAAATGCTGCATTAATTTACCTTCCTACCTTTGTCAATTCTCGTCTTTGCCTTCTCAGCTCTAAAGAGAACAAACACAACTTTTCCATGTAACTGTAACCCACAATTCTTGGAACCATTCAAATAGATCTCTACTGAGCCCTTCCCAAAGCCTTCTTAAAAGGTACTGCCCAGAATTAGACACAATCGCGAAAGATACTAACTAGAGTTTTATGTAGATTGGCATAACTTCCCCAAAATTTTGTATTCTCTGCAAATATTTTTAAAACCTAGTATCTCATATGATTTATTAACTGCTCCATTAACCTGTACTACCATGTTTAAATATTTGATCACAAATGTCGCAATATCTTGTACCTTCTTTGAATGTGTAACATTGAGCATGTCCTGTCTCCCTTTTATTCCTCCCAAGATATAAAACCTGAGCCCTCACTAAGCTGGTAATCTCTGAGCTGGTGGAAGGTGAAGTGAGTGAAAACTTGCCAATGCTTCCTGAAGAGTTCAGTGGAGTTGAAATTCCCTGGCGCTGGCTGAGTTTTACAAGAAGCTGTTCATGCCTGTATAAGAGAAGAGGGGGATTGAATTATGTAAGAGAGGTAAAACCATGGCCCCAGATTAAGAATGAGTTAGCACTGCAGTACAGTGTCGTGAAGCTTATTAGGGTTGAATGCTATTGAGAGCTCTCCCATTCCCACACGAGTGATGTGCTGTCCTCCAGCCAGTTTTGAACCTTTTCCCTCCTAATGCCACCCTCACCCTGAGTCTTGGCCTCAGCCTGGTTGTGAGCCTCTCTCTCATGCAATGAGACAAAGCAAGGGATTCGGTCTGATGGAATAGGGTGCCAGAACAGAGAGTGAGGATACTGAAGCAGGAGAGGTGCTGAGGTGAGTACAGAGAGCAGGCATTGTTTGTTGTTTGGGAGGATGAGGTGAATGAAAGCAACAGAATAAGCACGATGCATGTAACATGGAGAGTTGTAATCCATGAGCCTTTGCAAAAATTGTGTGTTGTGGCAGAGATAGAATGAATAAATGAATTAGCTTTATTTTCACATGTATTCAAATGAGTACAATGAAAAGCTTACAGTTGGCACATTAAAGCACCTTCTTAGGTATATAGGTACCTAGGAACAGATAGTTCAGATCAAATTCTTAGGAAACAGAAAAAAATTAGAAAAGTTAAAAAAAAGGTCCAGCATTATAGGTAATATGAATAAATTAGAAAAATAAAGAAGTAAAAAGTTCAGAACGTCAGTCTTTCTGACCCAGTCCATGCCAGCACCTGGCCTCATAGAAGACCTCCATCGCCCCATTGCCACCTGTGCTGGACCCACCAAGTTAGGAGAAGCCCCAGTTTAGGCTCCATTCCTTCGCCGCTGGGCCCACTTTGCTGAACCCACCTTCGCCTAGCAACCAAGAGCCAGCCCAGGCAGCCACCAGGCCACAAGTCCTGCTTCGGCTACTGTCCCACTCTGGTGCCGCCATCTTGAAGAGCCCACTGGTGTTGGCGCTGCCATCCCCGATCGCTGGAGGAGCTTTGTTGCTGCTGCCACCAGCCCCGAATGTTGGGAGAATGCCTGAACGTCAGGGGGTAACGTCCTCGTTACCGCCACCTCCTATTGCTGGGAGAAGCCATGTCTGCCATACTGCAGGGGCCCGCTCTCACTACTCTGCCAGTGCTGCCAACCAACCCATGGCAGAAAAGAAGAAAAACAAGACCAAAAGTAAAGGAAAATAAAACAAAAAAAAAGAGCAGAAGCAAAAGTGAAACAAAGAAGGGAAGCAGAAGGGAGTGGATGGGCCCTGGGCAACAGCGTGCATGCAGCAATGTTACTCCGCTACCATCTTGCACCAGAAGACAGAAAGAGTGAAAACAGAGAGAAGGCAATAGTACTTAGCCTTGTCGAGCATAGAAAATCATTGACCTTCTTCCTGCACTGCTAGACACTCGTCTTAAACCTGGACTTAACATTGACCAAGACTACGATTTGGACCCAGCATTTGGTGTCTGGTGGTGTAGTACCATCCAAAGACAGTCAGCTAGTTAAAGGACTGCCCTCCTTTCCACCAACCCTTTCACCAGCACACATCCCTGTCCACAAAGCAGAATGTAAGCTTCTCTTTCTGGGCCACGTGATCAGTAATAATGGTGAACAATTCAAGTGTGAGAGATAGCCCCACACTGGGCTGTTACCTCCTGCCTTGCACTGGGCTGATACCCCCCGCCCCGTTCCACACTGGGCTGTAACCTCCCGCTCCGCACTGGGCTGCTACCCCCCTGTTCTGCACTGGGCTGCTACTCCCTTCCTTGTTGCACACTGGGCTGCTACCCCTTTCCCCGCACTGGGCTGCTACCCCCTGCTCTGCGCTGGGATACTGGTCGCTGCTGGTCCCTACTTCGGGCTGCTGACCGCTGACGCTGCTTTGGGGGCTGTGGGTCAAAGGCCAGGGCTGGGGGTCTGAGACTGAGAGAAGGGAGGAAAAGAGGGAGAAAAGACAAGAAAAAAAAACAAGCAGAGTGGATGAGCTCTGGCTGGAGCATCTTACTCCGTCACATTTTTATGGGTTTTTGTATAGGATTAAGTTTTTAAGACCATAAGACCATAAGACATAGGAGCAGAAATTAGGCCATTCGGCCCATCGAGTCTGCTCTGCCGTTCAATTATGGCTGATAAATTCCTCAACCCCATTCTGTCACTTTCTCCCCGTAACCCTTGATCCCCTTGACAATCAAGAACCTATCTATCTCAGCCTTAAATGTACTCAATGACCAGGCCTCCACAGCCTTCTGTGGCAGTGCATTCCATAGATTCACCACTCTCTGGCCGAAGAAGTTTCTCCTTTGCTACGTTCTAAAAGGTCTTCCCTTTACTCTAAGGCTGTGCCGTTGGGTCCTAGTCTCTCTTACCAATGGAAGCATCTTCCCAACATCCACTCTGTGCAGGTCTTTCAGTATTCTGTAAGGAATGTAAATGTAATAAATGGGTTTTTATGATACCTTTTCAAGATAATCATGTCTGCAATAGGCATTTCAAATCTTATTTTAATTCACCTCGTTCTGGGTCTTGATATCTGCCCATGCTGGATATTGTGAGAGGCATGGAGGGTGTAAGGGATGTCTGCAACATCTTCCCTCACTCGCTGTCACCCACCTCAATCCCTGACACCACTAACCTAGCATGCCCTCTGTGCTGCCTACTCAGTCACTCTGGGCACCTCCCCACCTCTGCCAATGATAATAGCTGTGCCACCCACTTTCATCTTCCATAATACCTGCCTATCACTCATTCCATGGATCAAAATAACCCACATTAGGGCAGAAAGACTCAAAATGGGTGGTGTGCTGCCCGTCATTCAGCTCCTCGCCCCCAGTGATGAGAATATCCTTATTCTGACTATCCTGGGCAGTGCCTAGACTGGTATCGGAGCCTGGCCTTGACTTTCAGTGCCAGGTCTCCCCAGATAAAGCCTACTCTCCTTGACTTGACTGACGTGTGTTGACAGCTATGACAAGATTTCTCATCATAGCACGTTTGGCTGAATTTTAATGAGGCAAGTTGTGGCATTAACAAGACTTTTGACAAGTATTAATCCCCTGCAGATGGCATCTCGCTACTTCCTAGCAAGAATCTCACTATGCCACATGTGAACAGGATGCAAGATGGCAGAGATGCTCCCAATGTCAACATTGACTTGCTGCACTTGTCCCTCGATTCTATCCCACACCTCGTTATAGCCCACATCACTCAGATCCCTGTCACATATCAGCCTCTATCTCAAACTTCATGGGCTTGAAAGAGTTGGTCGCTAACATGTTTCTGCATCTGGTTGAAGACAGTTGAGTGCTCATTGAGAGGTTATCATTTCCACTTGACTGGACACCAGTTAGTTTTATGTCTTTTACAATAAATTCTGATAAAGATAAGACCTGACATTGGCAGACAGCTGAATAGTGAAGTTGCATCATCAAAGAGCTGAGGAGTCTCACCATTCATTTGCAATTACAGGACAATGAAGTTGCAGTGCGGTACTCCCAAATTTTGGATGAAGAGAGGAGTGAATCATGGAGAAGGGTGCAAAGTATAAAATCACTTCTTTAAAAGACTTGCACAAGGATTGTGTAAAATCTTACAGAAAATCCCTTCGAGAGATTGCTGCTTGCACAGAAAGATTTGCAGTCAGGATTGTCAAAACTGCATGTGAAATCATTGCAAAACATTCTGGAAAATGGGGATAAGATGATGAGGAGACCTTCAGCATTGCCAATTCTTACATCAGACAGTGTCCCTGGGACATAGACAAAGATAGATCATTTTCAGGGCTCTCATACGAATGTAGAACGTGGCCGTCATATTTCTGGATTGTTGAAGAATTTTCCTGCAAGTGTCAAGTTTCCTGTTTCCCGTGTTCCTGGGCCAAGTCAATAGGCACGGCCTCTGTGTAGCTGAATGAAAGGCGAGTGTGAATCTCATCCCCCATCCTTATCTCCCCCAGTAAAGCTGAAAATACAGGAAAGTCCATCACTTCTGCAGCAGTAACATGTTGTGTTTCTTCATTATTACTGCTCGTGTTCTTGCTTCACTGGAGGAGTAGGTAAAGCATTTTGTTTACTCTGATCTGGAAGAGTATCAAAGGGATGCTGTGTGTCAAAGTCTAAAGAAACAAGAACCACAGGATTTGCTTCAGGGGCAAATCAAGCTTATTTTCAGGGGCAGCCCCTGGGTGTGTCTCCTGGTTGGGAATCTCTGACGCAGAAACATAATTATCTTCTTCCTTCACAATTACTTGGGATTCATAATGCTGACAGAACTCCTAGAAAAGCTGAGAATGTTCATCACAAAGTGTCATCCAATAGTCTTTGGATGAAATCCCACGTGCCCAGAGAAGCTGAGTTAGATTGTCGCTAAATAGAATGTAACCTCATTTTGACATGGCAATTCCTCACCGCGTGGAATATTGTCAAGGAATATTATCTACCTTAGCTTAAACACCAGGTGGGTGCTGTAGAAGGTGAGAAAAACAAGAAGCAAAGTTAAAAAGTCTCCAAAGGCTCTCTGAAGCAGACCAGCGCAGGGGCCTCCACATGCCTGCTAATTCCACAAGGATTTGTTCTGATTCTCTAAAATTTGTCTCAATGACTTTACCATTGTAGGTAAGCAGTGTCTCAAAATTACTTTTGAAAGGTTCTAGTTTCATATGCTTGATCATGACTTTTGATGGTCAAGTGTATGACTCCATGAATCAATGAATCTGAGTGAAAACTCTACATTAAAATTCTTGACTTTCAAGGTTACTGATCAATAATGGTGGTTCAGATTATCGTCTTCTGCTATAGGGTCAACAATATCCACTTTCTCCAGAGTGTATGTAACTCCCATGTCAACTTCTTTTTATTAAAGTTATTGAATGCTCCTTTGTTCTGGAAGTGAACTATGCAACTTACTTGTCAGGGATGATTTGACATTGCAAACCTGCTAAAAATACTCAAATCTGCCACAGTGAAGATACTGAGACACCTCCTGAACAGTTTTTTCACTTGAAGTGCTTCCTGGCATCACAATGTCCCACCTTCAAATGGCAGTTACCTATTCCTCATTTTGGCAATCTTCTTATTGGGCAAACCTGCCACCTTTGGACCTGGCCCACTGACAAACTTGAACTGAATTTTGTCTTTGCAGCACATGATTCCCTGTTTTCATGCACTGTACCCTTCCTGCCTAATGCACTGGCTCACCAGTCGGAAGGTCAGGCCTTGCTGTAACAGTAATAAATCCTGCCCGATAAGGATCTCTTCTGCAATGTCACCAATTCCTCATACAGAAAGTAGTGACCTGGAGCTTCTGTTGCTTCAATTAGAGACCCGAGGCAATTCTATACCTGTGTCTTCCAGAAATCCTACCTAAGTGCCTATGCTGGTCATTCAATTTCATTGAAGAGGGTCAGAAAGGGCAGGGACTGCTGAGCTGGCATGGGCAAGCTGCCATTTCATACTTCACCTCACTTCAGTCAAACCAGTGAGTCTCTATGTTTAGGAAATTTTCTGAAGATCCTCTTGCTCGTGGCTCTTCAGATTCTTCAGAGAAAAGTACCATTTACTTTACACTGGTGTCTCCATCATCATCAGGTTCTATTGTGGGTTCTTCAGGTCTTCATAAGAGCTCAGGCCAGACTTCTGGTTTACTGCTAACCAATGTTTTTTGTTACCCACTATGTGGTGGTAAGACGAGAGCAGCATACTCCGACTTGTATGGGGCCTAAATTCTGAGCAGGACATTAATGCATGGCTACTGAGTTCGCAGTGACATTAGAACATATTTCAGAGGCTCATCTATACATTCACTAAAGCCAATCTCTACAGTGGGAGTACATTAACGAGGTTAGAATTGGCCAAACAATTCCTCAATGCTCACTGCTCAGCCTCAAGCGATACAACAATTCTGGCATTAATCAGGATGCTGACTACCACAATGTTAAAAAACATTTAAATGTTAGTTTTTCCCTGTATTAAGACTAAAGTTTAGCTGTACTCTTCAATAATAAGGTAGTTGGAGAGACTCAGCTAGGAATGCTCTTTAAATCAAATCTAATGGAAGTAATTAACTTAAAGATGCTCGTACAGTGAGACTTTGAAGAAGCAGTGAATGTTTAACATTCTACCTTGGCACAAGAACACTTGTTGCCCTGGCTAAAAGTGCTAATAGACGCACAACTCACATCATTGGTACAGCCCTAGTGTTTCTGCTTATTTTGTTAGCTTTACATCCAGATGACATTGCAATCGACTTAATCAATATAATCAGCAGGGAATTGCAAACATGAGTTACATTAAAAACCACTAAGCTTCTTTTATTCATTATCTCATTCAAGATTCCATTTGTCCAGTACAGGCTCAGCGCTCAAACCTCTCTATTTTCCAGATCCACATTGGTCAATTTTGCTAATGTGCTGCTTCTAAAAGATTTGAATTGTCTTTTTATTTAGACACAAAGGTATGAGTAGGCACATGTTAAAAATATTTTCTTACAAAAACATTTAATTCATTAAGAAACTGTCTAATGTGCATCAATACAGTCAGTACGTGGCCTGAAATAGTCCTTTAAATTTGGGTGATCAAAATCAGTTTACTGTGAAGGACTGGACATTCTAAAAAGTGTTCATCTTGCTGAATTGAACTGAATTAGCTTTATTGTCACATGTACTCAAATTAGTACAGTAAAAAGTCTACAAGTCACCATTTACAGTGCCATCTTGGATACAGAGTACTTAGGTACAATCCTTAGCTACAGAATCGAGAAATGAAGAGAAACAGCTATACACAGGATAACAATAGGTGAGAAAAACAAGAAGCAAAGTTAAAATGTCTCTCTCCAAGGGCTCTCTGCAGCAAACCAGCACAGGGGGCCTCACTATGCCCTGACCACTGGCTGCCGTCACACTCCACACTGGGCTGTTCGTCGCCTGTGTCTCTGCTCTGGCCATTCGTCTCTGGTGACCTCTCTCTAGCCACTGGCATTTCTGTTGACCACTAACCCTACTTCGGAGGCCGGGAGAAGGGAGGAGAGAGGGAGAAAAGAAGAAAAAAATGAACAGAGCAGAGGAGCTCCGGCTGGAGGTTCCTACTGTGCGGTTACCTTTATGGAAGATAAACCCTACTTCAACTGTAGCACAGAAACAGTAGCAGATTACCAAGCTCGAATATGTGAAAGAACACTTTATAATAGAAAGAAACTAAGGGACTACTACTTTATTTTACTCCGCTTGATTGTTTTAGTTTCCAGAATATTTTATGTTTGTGATTATGCAATGAATTTTAGTAATGAATCTAGTCAGAACAATTCCAGGTGCATTTCCAATGCAAATTGCACCAGATGCAATTGATTTATTGAATTAAGACAAATACAAGTTAAAGGAAATCTGAAGGTGCTGTTATCTGCGACAGTGCTGACAAGAGGCAACCGTACTCGTGAGTCACAACAGTAAATGAATTTGACAGTTGACCAATGCACGAGAAATTTGTTTTCCATCAACTTTTTTTTGCAATGTCAACAACAAACCCACCGTAAACCTCAGAATGTGAAGAGTGACAACAAAGTGAGTCATTAATGTAGGCAGTGCTAATAATTATATTTACAGATGTAGACAGCACCTGCTTCAAGCTTGGAAGTGATTCATTGTATTTGTCTTTGCAGCTTTCTAGTTTTATAATTATTACTCGATCTGTCTTGGTATGTATCGCATTTTTGAAACTGAAATCTGATAACAGTGTGTCATCAGGCAGAATGGCTATGCCAGAAATCTGAGAGTCAGGTCACGTTAAGCAATGGATTGGGAGATTTATAGCAATTTTGATCTCCTGTGGATAAGCCTAGTCAGTGTAAAACTGCTGGCATATACTACACCTGGTGTCTGAGGGGGTAATGTTCTTGTGAAATCATAAACCTGAGTTATTGCCAACATTTTCAGTGAGCCTATGTTTAGGCCTATACTCCTCGGAATCTAGAAGAATGAAAAGAGAGTTCATCGAGGTATATAAAATGCCAAAGGGGATTGACAAAGTAAATGTAGAGTAGACATTTCCTCACAGCAAGCAATCTAGAATGAGAGGTCATAATTTTAGGATAAGGGGAGACAGATTTAAGACAGAGGTGACGAAAAGTTACTTCTCTCAAACAATCGTGAATCTGTGACATTCACGGCCATAGACCATGGTGGATGCTGGGGCATTGAGTAAATTTAAGGAGGCGATAAATAGATTTTTCCTTAGTAACAGCTTACAGGGCTATGTGGAAGGGTTGGGAAAGTGGATTTGAGGCTGAAATGAGATCAGCCATAATCACATTGAATGGCAGAACAGGCTTGAAGGGCTGAATAGCCTACTCCTGTTCCTAGTTCTTATGTTCTTAACACATTTGCACAAATTTTCTTAGAATGCTACTTGATCAAAGCCTGCAGATCTATCTATTGTTCAATTGCAAACATTGTGAATAGTCAGTTCTAAGCTATAATGTTTATGAACTAGATAAAAGACATCTGTTTTTGCTATATAAGCTCTTTCAATGCATGGACACTGTACATATTTAAATACAGATGCGGTTGTATTGTGGAACAGTTGTAGTTCTTACCAGATGTATTTGCAAATACATTTGTACAGATGTACATTATTGGACAACATTCTAAATGCACATCTCAGCAAGAAGGTTCATCCATGTAAAAGCAGTCCTTATTCCTGTGTTAGATAGCCTTTTATATTTTATATTTATTTTATATTTTATGTACTTCATGGTTCCCTTCTCACCAAAGAAAAATCTCTGTTTCAAGTGCCATAGACTATGCACAAAGATACCTGTCCGTACACTAAGTACAAATACGTTTTTCCAAATATCCTCTTCTTCTTATGAAAAAGTTAAAAAAAATTGTTTGCACTGTCATTTTCAGTTACAAATGATCCAAGTTATGCAAGTTACCAAATGCACATGGACAACAGCAAAGATCATGAACAGAACTGTGTGTTAACTCTAATATGTTCCACTTCCACCAGTCTCTGCACACACATTGATTGCATAGTTTATAAATTGTATTGGTCTCCCATCGGCGTGCATGCTCATTGTTATGAATTTTTGGCTGGTATCTGCTGATTTCCAAGGTGATGTACGTTCTGTGGGAAGTGTCATTCCTGTGGTGAGTGTTATTGCCATGGTAACTGTTGTTATTGATCCATTTCCGTTGCTGGGGAACAGTAGACTCTGGGACTGATGGCTGTTCTGTACTCACCAGCTGAGATTACCATGAAGGATTTTCCATCCCAACATTTCTCCTTGCCTGAGGCATAGTGATCCTCAGGTTAAATCACAACCAGTTGTCTTTCTCTAATGAGAGAGCAGTCCTATGATCAGCTGCAACTATAGTGACTTTGCCAATATCTTTTTACTCTGCAATGAGCAAGATCACCTCTTCCTCGTCAGCTGACTGCAGTATGTGGATGCCTACATTGTGTCAATATATCTGCTCATTCACATTCACCACATACCATTGAGGACCCAAGATGCCATTTGGGTTTACTACTGTGAGAACATTGGACATCTGCACTCTGGCTGACTCTTCAATGCTTAGCTCTAGCAATAATGGCATGTTTATCAAAGTGAAATTTGCCTTTCTGAGATTTCACCTTGAATTTGACATTAATACCTGTTATTACTGCTAACTTCTGTAGATATTCACTGCTGAAAGAATAGTTTGGGAGCATTGTGACATTAGTCTTCGTACAGTATTACATTCCATGTCTTTTGTTAGAGTGTTCTTCTACTCAAGGTTTGCTTTGGTCAAGTTTGTGTTGGATTTGCTTGATTTCTTTAAGACAATTTTCATTGCTTCCTCAGATTTTCCATTTGAGTGAGTATAGCTTAGAGATGAAACAAACACAGAGAATGCTGAAGAAACTCAACAGGTCTGGCAGCATGTATGAAGGGAGAAATGGAGTTAACACTTCAAGACTAGTATGACTTCTTCAGAAATGATTAGTGCTCTATTTCCCAATTCTTATGAAGGAACTGAATTCTTCCCTCATAAATTGAGTGCATTGTCAACTCAGCACAATGTCCACAAACAAGGAATAGGAGTAAACTATTTGGCCCCTCAAGTATCACGCCTCACTGATAGACCATGGAAATCGAGCCCCGCTACTCCCAGAGTCATCTGAAAAGTTGAAGATTTTTAAATTTAAGCAGAATTCCCAAATTTACCTTCCTTTTATATGAAGCTTGACGGAAAGTATTGATCAGGCATCTGTATATAATAAAAATTACTATTTTCTACAAATAATTAGACTCTAGCTATTGAGAAACAATTATTAACCATTCCCATGTAACTCTAATAATTATAAACTCCCCTTATGCACACACACAAAACCACCTCCCCACCGCACCCCCACCCCCCCCGCACCCCCCCCCCCACACACACACAGACACAGAGGAATAAAAACATGAGTGTTCTGGATGGAGGGAAAGACTGTGGAGGCAGTTTGTTTTTCTTGTTTCCTGTTTACAGTGTTGCTGAGCAGACTCTTGCGCTGGTCAGAACATTGCTTCTTGTTCTTTTTTCTCTGGAGGAAACTGATTCACTCTTATAAAAAGGCGTCTGACTTATTAGTTAAAACTCACAACTTACAGCAATAGCTGAAGGAAAGATAAATTGGTTATCTCCAGACTTATAGTAGCCTTTATTGCAGAGATCAAAGAGAGCACCTGAGATGCTAGAGATCTGAGTGCTTCTTACTATCTTGTTCACAGCCCCATGCTGTTCAGTTCCTTGAAGATTAATGACATGATTTTTGGCAGGCAGAGGGCCTTTGCCATTGATAACGAGTCACTTGTCCGTAGACTAATCAATTTCACGTTACTAACCAAAGATCAATTTGTATACAATCCTTCGGCATCAGCTCATCTACAAACTATGTTTCATTTGCTGCTTGAACAAGCAACTGTGTAAGCAATGTTTGCAATGAGTGTAGGTTACCTGGTTTCAAAACAGGCAGCAATTCTCTAGTCAAACTTGATTTTAAAACAGGTTCAGTTCACATTTCTGTCTATGATTTGAAATACAGAAATGTGCAGAAAAAGACATAGTCTTTACACGAGAATTCTATAAAATCGTGGTTAATTTGTTATAATTTCAAATTTGCATACATTTGTTAAGCTTTTATGCACCTCTGCCTTAAAAATATTCAAGGGTTGATTGGTTGATTGATTTATTGTCACATGTACTGAAGTACAGTGGAAAGCTTCGTTTACAAGCAGTATAGACAGATTGTTGTAAGCAAGGATGTACAGATCAAAAGACTTAGACAGAGGCATACAGGTTACATTGCACAGGGTGTGTGGTAGGCAAGATCAATGTTAGCAAGATTAGCATCATTTGAATATAAAGAGTCCATTCAACAATCTAATAACAGCTGGGAAGTAGCTGTTTCTGAACCTGCGGGTGCATGTGTTCAGGCTGCACCACCTTTTCTCGAGGTGATTTGCAAAGATTCACAACCATCTGAGAGAAAGTAAAATGACCTCATCTCTGTTTTAAATGGACAACTCCTGATTTTATAATAGTGACCCCTAGTTTGAGATTTTCCCATCAGAGGAAACATCCTCTTCATATCCACCCTGTCAAGCTACTTAAACTTCCAACTTCAGCCAACATAAGCGTAGTCAGTCTGACCTGTCCTCACAAGACAACATATCCATTCCAGATAATAGTCTGCTAAACCTTCTCTGAACAGACTTCATTGCTATATACAGTACTGCACATGTCGTCTCACTGGTGCCCCATGTGATTGAAGCCATAATGCTACAATGACTCAAGTGTCTTTCAAATATCCTGCATCCCATTGGTAGTTATTGTCATCAGCTGGTCCAACTCCTAGTAGTCAGAATAATAGTGGACAATGATAAGATAATCAGGTTGTGTGAGAGCAAAGAGGTCTACGCTAACCTTTATCCTTGTCTGTCTGAGATGTCATGCATCATAAGTCTCTTGGAGATACTTATGATCTGGATTGATTCCAAACACATAGGATGAACTTCAATCAAAATCCATGTGGGGTGAGTCTGAGCCAGAGGCAGTCACTGAGGAATGTGATGTGGCTGCGGCAGTGCACTTTGGCAAAGACCTTGTCAAACACCAGGAACGACAGCAAAAGTAATGAGGGTGAACAAGAAACAAAGATTAGAGCAGAAATCCTGTCAGGGAGAGGACCAGAACTTCTTCAAGGGGGGCATACCTGGAAGAGATGAGGCACTGAGTTAAGCGCTAAACAAAAAAAACCAACAAAGGCAAATGCTGGAAATCTGAAACAAAAGCAGAAATTGCAGGAGCAATTCAGCAGGTGTGGCAGCATCTGTGGAGAGAAAATAAAGTAAATGTTTTGAGTCCAGTGACTCTTATCACTAGACTCAAAGCATTAACTCTGCTTTCTCTCCACAGATGTTGCCAGACCTGCTGAGTTTCTCCAGTAATTTTTGTTTTAGTATTACAAGTTGCTTGTTTCGCTTTGTATTCATTACTGGCTGAACTGGTTCTAATTCTCATTACTTATGTTTGGTGAATGAAATATTCTTGCCATCCTCAAACTGGACACAATTTCTTGATGGCTTACATGAATATCTTTAGCATCTATTTTCTCTTTGCACAGGTCTGCATTATTGCAAAATAATGACTGTATTTTGTTTGGACAAGATGCCATCTTGGGCTACCACTTCACACCCTGTATGACTAATATTCTCTTATATAAAAAAAGTGTCCATTAGACTAAGCTTTCATTACTTCCTACAGCCCTTGCAAGTTGCACCTTGTTTCCAGCTTTTCGTGTTTTGAACAAAAAGCTTGTCTTTCACATTCAATTTCAGTGATAGATTGATGGCTTGTAGAACATGTTGGGCTGTTGCTTCTTATCGAATCTCAAGATTAATCTCTGCCTTAGCAACCTCAGCTTTCTTCATACAGAGTGCTGCTCTTGACAGCATTTTGGCAATGTTTCTCTCTTTTCCTTGTTTCTATTCCATGATCAGATAATATCTCAATAACTGAAGTAACATTCTTTGCAGATGCATTGAAATTGATAAAAGTGGTTTAAAATGTTTTGAAGTGGTTTGTAGTCAGGATCCATTTCTATTTTGTTTCTCCCAAACATGCATCGCACGGTTCCAGTGTCTTTCTGACTCAGTACATTCACTTAATGCTCTCCTTCTGCAGTCATCATTTTAACAGACACAAATCATTTATCTCCTGTAGATCTGACACTGCTAATCTATTGTATGGTGCAAAGTGATTCATCAAAATCATGAACTGACATCTCACTCGGAGCCGGCTTGATAGATTTGTAATGCTTCTAGTTACGCACTTGCCTGCAAGGTGACCTTGCTTCTCATAGATAGAACGTTGTTTTCTCAATGCATGACATGCTTTCCTTTCTTTTGTGTGATGTCCCAGGCAATACTTGTATATTGTTACGCTGGTTTCGTCTTTCTATGACTTTTCTACAGATACATCTTCCTTTCTTCTGATGTTTTATTCTTGTTCAGCTTGAAATGTCTGTCAGCAGAATTCAAAGCCTCATCTATTCACCCATTAATATGTTCTGACTAATAATTGACAAAGTTAAAGGTTTTGAAACTGCCAATAGCTTTCTTGAGAGTAATTGTCTCCTCTCTCAGCAGATGTGCTCTCAGTTCAGGATCTCTAATGCCTAAAAGAATCATATCTTTGATAAGATCATATTTCAGATTTGTATACTAGCAAACTATTAAATTTTCCAAAAAGTGCATTGGACCAAAGGTTTTGCAACTGTTCATCTCCAAGCATATTGATGGAGCCAAATTTTGACACAGTCCCACACTTGAATGGGCTTCTTATGCAAACTGGGATTTGAATAGATTGGTTGCAGGGTTATTAATCTATGTCATGCTATACACTGTTCTTGGTCATAAGTACACAAATATATTTCATTTTTCAATGTAATTCATTTGTGTCACTATATTGCCTCCGTGGACTGCTCAAACCATTAACAATACCCATTTGAAACACAATATAAACTTACTTCAACAGAAGCAATTTGATAGCATGGTTAAGAATACCACTAAACATCTAATAAACCTCCCTGAGCAAGTCCTCTCTAAATACAAGGAGACTTTTTGCGCTCATGGTTTAAACTTTGGCATTCCCTCATTCATAGAATGCCTACAATGTGAAAACAGGCTATTTGGCCCATCAAGTCCACACCAACCCTCCAAAGTCACCCAAGAATGGAATTGAACCCAGGTCCCTGGTGTTGTAAGATAGCAGGGCTAGCCACTGAGTCACTGCACCACCCCTAATCAGATTGCATTAAACAAGAAGTGGTATTTGCTGAGTTTGAACTTCTTCGTCACCAGTTATGGCACCACAGATCAATGTTCAACAAGATTGGAGAGGCCCTGAAAGCAAGTCTAGCAGATCAGGCACATAGATGTTGTAGAACACCTAATGGCTTAAGATTTTCATCAGCAATGCAAATGGCTGGCCACATTGCATAATATCATGGCAAACCCTGATATATATGTACGTCAACCTGGCAAACTGCTGGAGTAGTCATACTCAACCAAAGTGATTACATCATCAAAATATTCATTACAATCAAGTTCATATCTATAGGACCTGCCATTGCCACACTCAAGAGCAAGTTGCTGGAACATCTGTTGGATTTGTATTAAGGTGGTAACCTGCCTGGTGATATCCTTTTTATTCATTTATAGGATGTGCGTGTCACTAGATGGGCCAGGATGTATTGCTCATCCTTGGTTGCCCATGAGAAGGTGGTGGTGAACTTCCTTCTTAATCACTGCAGAGCATTTGGTGTAGGTAAACCCACAAAGCTTTTAGGGATGGAGTTCTAGAAAACTGACTCAGTGACAGTGAAAGATCAGCAATATATTGCTAAGTCAGGATGGTGTGTAACTTGGAAAGAAGCTTGCATATGGTAGTGTTCTTACGCATCTGCTGCCCTGGTCCTTCTAGACAGCTTTGGTCGTGGTTTTGGAAGATGTTGTCTAAGGAGCCTTGGTGAATTTCTGAAGTGCCCAATCAAATCATCTTTCACTGTTTACCTCAAAAACTCATGAAAGTGCCTATGTGCATCACTTCTTGCTCCAAGTACTACTCAATTTACCTAAGAGTATACTGACAGGGGAGTGTGTATCAAAAATTTACAACACCTCATGATGTCACTGTACAGTAAACCAACGAGTGGTTTTTTCCAACAGCAAGACAACCACACAAATGTAAAATGTGCTATATGAGTTTCAGTGCTTGTGTGCTGCCAGGCATGGAAGTCATACATGCCAACAACTGGTGGACCATCTCAAATAATATATCCTATGGACCGTTCACAAATTGCCTATCAACCTATCAATCAACCTATGCTTGCAAGCATCAGAGAGGTATATCTACATTTTGATGCGCTTATGCTATTGGAAATCAGTTGTTAGATAATCTGGACTGTTATACCGGAAATCAATTGAAGATTATCAGGTAACCTGTCATATGCATTTGTGTGTACGAAAATCATACATAGTAATACATAAGACCCTCGGAGGTAGCAAAACTGCAGATGTTGGAGTCAGAGATAACACAGTGTGGAGCTGGAGAAGCACAGCAGGCCAGGCAGCATCAGGGGAACAGGAAGGTTGACGTTTCGGGTCAGGACCCTTCTTTAGAAATAGGGAAGGGTAAGGAACCTCAGAATTAAATAGAGAGGAGGGGTGGGGCAGGGGAAGGTAGGTAGGATGTTGATAGGTGAGTGCAGGTAGGGAATAGTGGGGATTGGTCAGTGAGGTGGGAGGTGCGGATTGGTAGGAGAGAAGGTGGACAGATTGTATCAGATCAAGGGGGCAGGGATGAGAGGGAGGATTGGTCATGACGTGAGGCCAGGGGTGGGGAGATTTTGAAACTGGTGAAATCCATGTTTAGGCCATTGAGCTGTAGGCTCCCAAGGCAGAATATGAGGTGCTGCTTCTCCAGTTTGCGAGTACCCCTACACCTCTGCCCTCACCTCCATTCAAGGTACAAACCAAACCTTCCACATTAGAAAAAATGTTCACCTGCACAGCTGTCAGCTTGGACTACTGCATTCGCTGCTCCCGATGTGGCCTCCTCTACATCAGTGAGACCAAGTGAAGACTCGGAGACAGTTTTGTAGAGCATCTGTGCTCTATACATGACAAATGATAACACCTTCCGGTCAGAAACCATTTTAACTGCCCCTCCCACTCCCTGGGTGACATGTCCATTCTGGGTCTCCTCCAAGGTCACAATGATGTAACCCTCAAACTCGTTGAACAAACACCAGTGTAAACAATAAGTATCAAGGTATCCTGCTTTTAAATGATGCAGCATTTATTTTCACAATCCTTGGTTTTTGAAACAGATATTTTCCTATTTCAGTCCATTACCAAAAATACAAAAAATAAAAGAATGTGGTCTTTACAATGGTATCAAACAATTGTGCAAAGTTGGCTGACAGACCAGAAGTTTTGACAGAATATTTAAAAAAAGTGTAGACTCACTATAAGTTAATTAAATGATGAACAAGGAGGGAAAAGCTGGTGTACAAGAGAAAGCTAAATAGAAATACAAAAGCAGATATTCAAAGTTTCCATAAATATTTAAACGGAAAAAGACTTCGCAAAGTGTGTGTTGGTCCAAATGAAAGTGAGTCCGGGGAATTCAAAATGGAAAATGAGGAGGGTGGCATCTGTATTTGACAGCTATTTTACATCAGTCTTCACTAAAGGACCCATGTAACATCCCAGAAATAGCTATAGATCAGAAAATGGAAAGGAGGGAGAAACTCAGCAAAATACAATCACCAGGGAAGTGATACTAAACAAATTGTTAGAGCTGCAAGTTGATAATCCTGGCGTCCTGATGGACTTTATCCTCAGTTCTTTAAAGAAATGTCTTGTGAGATGGCTGACATGTTGGTTCTAATTTTTTTTAATTTCCCTGGACTCATGAAAATTCCATTAGATTAGAAAATAACAAACATACCTTTTTTATTCAAAAACAGAGAGAGGCAAAAAGCATCCAGAGTCGATATGTTATTCTCCTAGACATCTTTGCTTTTGAAGGTTCTGCTGTTGCTCCATTCTAAAGAAGTCCCTGACCATTTCCGAAATAAATCTATTTAGTCTGTAAATTAATTTATTATTTTAATGTATAAATTTCGTACGTATCAATGATGCTGGTTTATGATGACTAATTTATGGGTTTGTACGTTTCTGATGGATTATTTAAGAAAGGACGATGAAGGATATCAGGATGTTGGCAGGGAAATTGGTTTCTGTCGCCAGTCCAAAACCTACCCATAGCAAATTGTCCATTAACCATTCACCATTTTAAGCTCAACTGAACTAGGGCCATAGTGAATTGATCTTGACTGGATCTGATCAAACCCGATCTTCTTTCCATTGACATTCACAGAACACTGGTTCAAAGAATTTCCTGTTACTCATTTCCTCCTGTTACTACCATTTTCATTTAAGTTTACGATTAGTTAATATTAAAAAAAACTCTTGGCAATATTTCCCCAGGCAATGCAAAGAAACAACTGGAAGAGTAGAAAGTCAGCTGTTGATCTGCTAGGTAGGTTTTGGGCTACTGGCTGTTTTCCCTCCAACATCCTGAAATCCCTCAGCCTCCGTTCTTAAATGATCTTGCAAAAACGTCCAATCCATGAAGTAGTCATCGTCAACCAGTGCTTCGCCAACTATAGCAACAAATAAGATCAGAATTTATTAAGCATTTAGAAAATGAGCCAATAGCCTCTAAAGCTACTATCCAAATGCCTTCCTGATTTGAATTAGCGTGAACAAAGATATATTTTAATGTTTCTAGCTGAATGATGATCTTAAGGCTGTTAACACATATCACATAGTAAAGTATGATTTGCTAATAAACAATGCAAACATTATTCTGTAGTAAAGACAAAACAATCTATTCCTACCGACAACAAAGTTTTTCTGTTATTTAAGTGACTCAGGTGAATAAGAATTTCATGAAGGGTCAGAGTCACAGCGAATAACCTGCTGGCATGTCATGGTGTTGTAAATATTATCTTTCAGACATTGATGAATGTTTTGAAAATGGACTGGGAACTTGTGGTCAGACCTGCACCAACATGCCAGGGTCATATACCTGCTCCTGTCTGCCTGGTTACACGCTACAGGACAATAAATGGTCTTGTCATCCAGACTGTAAGTCACCAATGAGCTGGTTTTCATGTTGACACTTTTAAGAAGGAAAATAATTCAAGTTGGAAGAAAAATTACACTAGAAAATGTAATTGAATACTGTAATGCTGCTTTGATATCAGATTAAAATTTACATTTACTTCCCTCAGTTTTCAGTCAAATAACAAATTAATGTTCCACTTAAAAACGTTCTAGGTTAAGTAGTTCTGTGAAAAGCAGATATCCTACAATTTCTAACCTTGAGACAATGGAATAATTTTATTGCCACTGCTTTTGGATTTTTCTTCTTTCTGCCTAATACTTAAAGAAAGCATTACTAATGTAACAGGGAAGTGAATGATAATGAGAATTGATACTAATATTCTAGTTTTGATTTGTCATTTCCATTTTGCTGTAAACACTAAGATCATTTGGGAGCTGGTCTTATCCCAATCATTATTATTGATATCTTAGCTATATTTTTTCAGCAAAATGGTGAAGTTGTCAACATTCTCAAAGCTGGTCAAATTATCCTTTGGGAAAACAGACTATTAATTTCCAATGAAATGAAAAAGGAGGACAGCTGCATTGTAAGTGTCAGAGTCAATATCACCCATTTTATATCATCACAAAGTCTCACTCTTAGGGATCTTCATATAACATAACAGAGATAATCTTTTAATCAATGCTTCCATTGTTGAATAGAAAATAGGGGTTGGAAAATCATGACGTCCAAACTGTCATTTTCCATCCATTTCAATTATGATTATAAAGTCAAAGTATGTGAACCCATGTTTGCTTTATCATTGTTCGTCTCGAGTATCACTTTTTGAGGACTTGGACTCCCAGAATGAAATAACCAATTACAGTTTCTCATTGAAACTTGAACAAAAATGTTGGGGTAGCATTTTGAGACCAGATTCGTCACAGTCAACAAAGAAGCTAAATGTTGTAAACTGAGTGGAAAGAAAGTTGTTGGCAAAAGTCTAGGCCAGCTGTTAAATTCTTGAGAAAAATGTAACCCAGTCTAGTTCAACATTCTAATGCCATTTACGTAAATTGAGTGTACGTATTCTACATAAGCTTAATTCACTCTGGTCTGTGCAAACAGAAAATCCAGGCATATGCGAAGATTGTTAGTATCCACTTGAGCGGTATATATGTTTTCACTAGGAGGTGTTCTGGTCATCAGCAATCTGTGTCCTGTGGAGTCGAAGACTTTTCAGTTTTAAAAAAATGCTATTAATATACGATTAATAAATCTACATCTGTCATACTTGAGAGGAGTATGAACAATATTAAAAAACAGTGAGAAAGAGATCTGTTGCAAAAATTTCAATGATTAATTGGAAGGAAATTGTCACAAGCAAAAATGATAAAATACTCTATTAGTAGTAAATACGCTAATTATGCATTGAAATGTCACAGATTTAATCCTCCTACTGTTGACTCAGTGGCTTTATTATGTTTATATCCACTTGCATCTATTTAGTTAATTATTCTTTTGTTAAACGTCCCTGTTCAAAGTCATTGCATGTTCTCCAGTAAATATTAATTGCAACTAAGAGTGACTTGTCTAAAAATTGTCCCTCTCACCAGAAAGCAGATTTCTCTCCACCAAATACCTATTCTTACAAACTCTAAACATAAATGGGAAACTCACTGTGCCAGGAGTTACACAAGTGAACACATATCATTGCACTTTGCTTTCTGAGAAGTCTTTTGGTACAGTGGTGTCCCTGCTTATTGTCCAGAGCTTCATGTTCAAGGCTTATCTAAGTACCTCTTGGCCAAGGAACATGTGTCATAATATGGCCAAACAAATTGCTTATCTATGAATCTTGCTGATATATTGATGGCAGTTACAAAGTTTCCTGATCCACTAAAACTGTATGCAGCTGAAGTACACCAGCCTCTCCATACTAAAAGATTCAACATGCAGATTCCCACTGTTATTCTTATTGTCAGTCACTTTGTGCTAGTGAGTAATACTTACTGTTACATGTTAGATGCTTATATCCTAAGCAGACTTCCAAGTATCAAATTTTGTTTGTATTAAGCTTGTATATTAGAAACATAGAAAATAGGAGCAGAAGCAGGCCATTTATCTTACCAAGCTTGTTCCATCATTCAACATCATCATAGTTAATCCTCTTTCTCACTACTGTACTCCTGCTGTCTCCCCACTTCTCTTGACACCTTTGGCTTCTGGAAAACTATCTATGTCTTTCTTTAAGATATACAGTGACTTGGTCTCCAAAGTCTTAAATGGTAGAGACTTCCACTAAAACGCCACCCTCTGAATGAAAAGATTTCTCCTCATCTCAGTCTGCAATGGTTTACTGCATATCTTGAAACTGTGACCTTTTGTTCTGGATGCCTTGTCCAGCAGAAGCATCATCCCTGCATCCAGTTGTCTGGGCCTGATGGAATTTTAAATGCTTCAATAGGTGAGGGAGGTGGCAGCCTAGTGGTATTATCACTGGACTGTTAATCCAGAGACCCAGGTAATAATCTGGGGACCCAGGTTCAAATGATGGCATTTGAATACAACTGAGAATGAAAACTGGAATTAGTAGTCAAATGATAACCTTGAATCCATTATCAATTGTTGGAAAAACCCATGTGGTTCATTAATGTCCTTTAGGGAAGGAAACTGCCATCCTTACTTGGTCTGGCCTATATGTGACTGCAGACCCACAGCAATGTGGTTGACTCTTAACTGCCTTCTAAACAATTAGTGATGGGCAATAAATGTTGGCCTAGCCAGTGATGCTGTCATGCCATGAATAAATATTTTTAAAAAGATATTCCTCTTTCGTTCTTCTAAGCTCCAATTAACCCAATCCCTCCTCTTGTTCTGAGATATATAACATAGTTGTAGCACTAGATTAAAGGTAAAGCTTGATTTAATTCTGTCTGCTGCCCCTGAGTACTATTGTTGTAGTAACAGTTAATGAAAATCTATGTAGGTCATTATATACATTCTACATACAAAAAAAAAAATTCACAGGTTTCTGAGAAACCATTTAAAAGCCTTGAGCCCTGTTTGCATTCTAAATTGTTTTCATACTGCAGCTTTCACATAGTTGCAGAATAGCTTTCACTTCATGGTAACAAGAATTGCAGATGGAGGTCAGCAATATAAATGAACGAGACTAAAGGCCAGGGTAGAAATGAGAATTTCTTTTGGACAGCAACTAGTTATGATCTGGAATGCAATACCTGACAGGATGGTGCAAGCAAATCCAATAGTCTACACCACAACAGAAAACTGTCTTCGATTCATAATTCTAATGCTCCTCTGATGAAAGTATCCTTTCATGACAAACATATTTGATAAAACTGGCGCTGTCTTCCTCCTGTTTACACTGATGAGTTTGGACAAATTGCTTAGCTGCAATAACAAATTACATTGATGGCCAAAAAAGTAACTTCACAAATGTAGCTGAAAATGTTCGAGGAAATTTTCTTAATGCCAGAGCGCGAATGGTTTCAAGAAGTGGAGTTGCTAAGACACTGAAAATGTGCCATGGCTAGCCTGGGACGAGGGAGAAGTGCACAGATATGTTGGTGTAGATCTAGTGAAGCAGTCTTCCTAAGGCAACGGTAGAATTCTGTTACTGTCCCCTGTTAAGATCCCCATACCGTCTGATACTTTCTGAAAGAAGAGATTTGAATTCCCGTTGGCCAGCTTAATGGAATTGCGCAACAAGATTTCATTTTAAAAGTTGTTTTTACTGCAGAGCCCAAACTAAAAGCAATATGGGAATATAGGAACAGAAATAGGTTATTCAGCCCATTGAGCCTGCATCGCCATCTGCACATGACAACGTTGAATAAAGACTCTTTCAGTAGGTAACTTATATTCAAAACTACAAAATTGATTCTCCATTTAACATGACCATAAATTTCTCTTAATGGTTATACTCAGTTCCTTACGTGAACACTTCATTCTCCCACAACCAGGCCAAAGTGATTCTTAGTTCCTTTTTCCTTTTAGTCAGATAATTTCTACTCCTTGAACTGACTTTCATGATGCTGATTATTCTGGAGATTCCCTCATCTATTCAAGTTTAGGTAAATCTCCCAGATTCCTTTAAACCCTCATGATCTTTGTCTCTTCAATTAGAGTCTAAGCTCCTATCTACATTTTTATGTGGTGATCTATAGACAAATGGCTTTTAATCTTATATCTCTTCTCTTTCTTAGTCTACTTCTCCTGCAAATTCTTGAAAACCAAGTTCGGTGATATTTTTAGGAATACCTCTTATGGCCAGGAGAGGTGGAATGAATCAGTCCCCCTTTTCTTCACCCTCTTCTTTGTCTACAACTAATATTTTTAATTATCTTTAGCATTCAGCTATATAACACGTGAACAAATTATAGTATTAGTCAAAATTAAACAGACATTTACAGCCTTTTCTTGAACAAATTAAAAGGAATTCTATTGCATTCTAACTCCAAGGAAAAATGCGATATCAAACACACAAACAGCAGTAAGTATAAAACTTTAAAAAGGTAAAGAATACACACCTTTAAAAGTTCTTTGCATCCTTGAGTTTTTATAGTTGAACCTGAGACCATAGATGTTTAGTTGATGTTTTGCATTCTCAGCAGTTGTAAAACCTATAGAGTTGTTGAGTTTGCTTTATCCCCATTGCTGACTTTCAACATGATAAAGATGAAACAGAGTGAGGTCTGTCTTTCAGTTCTTTTAAAAATCAATTTGCTTTCCTTCATTTCCTGTGGCCCTGGCAAGTATTTCATAAAGTGTGTTTCATTTTTGGATTCCTAAATCAGGCTCCATTGTCTTTCCAAGCTGGATAGATGTAGTTAACCCTTTTATGTTCAATATGTGCAATTGTTGATACAAGTTATAACAGAAGATGTGAATTTCTTGATGCTTGACTCTGCAAACTGATTTCAATGCTTTTAGGTAAAATGATAATTTCTGTTCAAATGATTTTGTTTATTCCACATTTGTTCCTTGAACTTGCCTCAACCTGTGGTCATATGATCACTGCAGCTATTTTAGGTCCATGTTTTTTCTTTTATAAGTGCATTTTAGTCCTTGAAGGTCTCTAGTATTAAACCAGATTATGTGTGTTAAAAATTGATAGTCGATATTTTATTACTAACGTGGCAAACCTATAGTCCAATCCTACAATAGTTTCTAATGGATCATTCCTGTCTCAAGCCCATCCCCATGGCAATGTAAAGAATATGGACCTTTCATCCAGGCAGAAATGCTAAGTGGCTATCCTTTAAACTCCCAACCACTTCTATCTTGAATCTACATAGAAACATTAAAGTGTTATCATTTGGAAAACTTGACATTCTGAGCACTTTCCTGGGACTTTGGAGACTATCAGCATTAACACAGGCTTTTTTGTTCATTATTTCTAAGCATGAACATCTTTCATCATCTTACCAGTAAAATGAATTTGGCCCCTCTTTAATCTTTAGCATAAACCACCCAGGCTTGTTATCAGCAGAATACATTACATGGCCCTCTTCCTCTGTCCATTTTACCTTAACTTCCAAGACACAATCCTGACACATAACAGCCTTATAAAATCTTGTATTTGAAACACCCATAAGGCACTGATCTCCCTAATGGTTCTTAAGTAGTTGGTTGGAATGAGTCAGTAACTTGAGCAAACTGTACATCTTGTGCATGACCTGCAATTTTTATCAGTCCAGTTTTCCTGGTCCCTTTTCGGTGAAGTGGAGCTTGCTAATCAATATCATTAGAGTTCTGTACATGTTACAAGTCTCAAATCAGCAACGTATTAGCTTCGCAACACGGGACATATTTACTTAAATCCCAGTTATGGCAGTGATAGCCTAGCTTAATGAATTTCTTCAGTATAGTAATTTGCAGAAGATAAACCAAAGAGCCTTTTCAAACAACATGATAAATAATGAGGAAATTTGTATCAGCCAATATTGTAAGTTTTGCATTCAATAATCTAAAATAATGGAGTTAGTTGCTGCTAGCATTAATAGTAATTCCTGGGCCCTGTCGTGTGTGCTTAGATTCAGTTCATACACTTATATGCTTTGATTTATTTAAGCTCCGTCACCATACCTCATCTTCAGCCATGGCAATGCAATATTCAAGATTGACATAGAGGGAACTAACCACCAGAAGCTCGTGACCAATTCTGGGATATCAGTCCTGTTGGACTTCCACTACAGGAATGGAAGAATTTATTGGGTGTCTATGGAGAAAGGGCTGATACAACGGGCCTTTATAAATGGCACAAAAAGAGAGGTAGGTGCATAGAGCTGAAAGCTTGGCTCTTAAGGCTTTACTATTTCAAACCCTAGTCCTGTTCAAATAGTCATATACTATTCAGATGAAATTTGAGGTAATTTCACAGAATGAAAGTAAATGGAAGTCTATGGATTTAGACTAACATTTATCAGAACGGTCAGAAATAATTTCCAATAAATTCAAATGATAAGAAAGGCATGTCTGTTATGCTTAGCAATGAAATGAATTGAATAATTAAGCCTATTTTCGAGAAGGTACATACTGTATAAAATCCTGAAAATTCAACATCCAAGACAAATTCATTTCTCCAAGGAATGATATGATTTTGAAACTTGATGCTACTGATTTATGTAAGAGACTACCATGCATCTGTTGAGCTTTTCAAAGAAAAGTGGATGTACAAGGTGTTCATAGAATTGGGAAAGGCACTTCTTTGTTGCTGCTAGCTTATGGGAGGCAATGGCCTGGTTGCAGTATCTCTAGACTATTAATCTAGAAACTCAGCTAATGTTCTGGGGACCTGGGTTCAAATCCCACCATGGCCGATGATGGAATTTGAATTCAATGAAGAAAAGGTCTAATGATGACCATGAAACCATTTGCAATTGTCAGGAAAAACCCTTCTGGTTCACTAATGTCTGTGAGAGAAGGAAATCTGTCATCCTTACCTAGACTGGTCTACACGTGACTCCAGACCCAGAACAAGGTGATTGACCCATAATTGCCCTCTGGGCACTTAGGGATGGGAAGTAAATGCTCGCCTAGCTAGAGATGCCCACATCCCTTGAGTAAATAAAAAAAAGCAGTGTGCTTTCATCTACTGCCTTTGCATGTTAGACTGAACTCTTCTCAAGCCTAACACACCAGATTTGACGCAAAAAAGCCTTTCAATAAGCTGTTGACATAAGCCTACAGAATTTAGCTTAGATTTTTTTTTTATTTTTAGTGGGTCCATTTAGATTAAGAGCACTAGATGCCACATGGGTGTAGAAGCTTGAGTACAAATTTGGTCTGTGTATTTTGAACAGTTTTTATTAGATGATGTTTTATACTTCCGACAATCTCATTATTTATGAGGAATGTTTTTTTGAGATCATTTATTTTTCACACCTTTGGAGTGGCTTTGTTTTTGAATTGACTTAAAACACGGAATTTGCTGCTTCAGCTGAAATAAAGCATTGCAAAGAGATTAGCAAGCGCCAAGACACATTTGCAGAATATAGCACATTTCCCTCCCAAACAGCAAGCCTCAGCTTGCTCTAGCCAGGAGTAGGCTGCCAGATATTTGCCATTCTGCAGCAAAGCCACATGCAATTAACTTGCAATTCACAGGGCATCACAACCATAGATTGGCCCTTAGCTGGGAATGAGTCTGTTATGACCAGCTCTCACGGACAAAGTTACACAATTTGTTTCAGGTTCCAAAACTGATTCTGTGCCTAGGGATAGATCATAATAATTTCAGACTCTTGTCTAGGGATTTGAACCCATGGATGAATGAGAAATTGGCACTTCAAAACCATTTTTTAAAAGAGAAAACTGAAAAAGCCTTTCTTGACTTTGCATTGCTACAATGTAAAAATGTCCACATTTGATGCTAGTGCATTCCGAGTAGAAGTATGGGAAGTTACTTTTGAGGATTTAAAAGATCTGACCCTCAGAGTTAAACGATTTAACGAGGCATTCAAGATTAGAATTTTGGCCATAAACCAGGAATCCCAAAATTTTAAATGAGGTTCGCTCAGGTTCAGGAGGAGATTAACTTCATGAGGAAATACTAATGAATAGAACCTAGCTGCAGTAGCTGGAGCACCCTTGTGTTCATTGGCAAGGCAGCCAGCTCCAAAAGACTCTGCATTGATTAGCGACAATTAATGCAGTGACCAGAGTTGATTCCTACTTGATTCCCTGGCTGGAAGATTGCACAGAAAGAGGTTGTAAATCAGTCTACATTACCAAGTTAAATTTACTCAAGGAGAATTGGCAAGTTTCCTGGTTTGTCTGCATGAAGAAAATTTCCACCTTTGTAACTCTGGCTGGGTTATCCCAGTATTGAGTCATGCCATTTTGACTCCAAAATGCCCTAGCTACCTTCCAAACATTGATAGCCAGATATTGGCTAATTGGACAGTGTACCAATATGACCTCTAGTATACATGTGGGAAATGCATTTAGAGAATGTGGATGGCCTATACCAGAAAGTACAATCAACTGTCCTACTGGTCAGTCTCAGAAAGAACTGGTTTGGTCAGGCACAAGAGAGTTATTCAGGACAAGTAATGGATCAAGAACTACAAAGGTATAAGCAGATGCACAGATCTTGATCTCCAATACAAAGCAGGAAATCACCAGGTTCTTGGGAAAGTATGGATTCCACTGGAAGTTCATCCCACACTTTGCCAAATAACTGTGTTACAACAGAAAGAAGTGAGGGTAACATGGACTCAGAAATGACAAAGTTCTTCTAAAAAGCTGCAGGTCGTTTTAATACACAAGCCTGTGCTTGCCGCTCTAACACCAACCAAGCATTTAAAGAAGCTATGGTTATAAGTGGCATGGGGTCACCCATAAAGACTAATTTAGAATAAGGAGACTAATTGGGTATTTCTCCAAAAAACTAAACAAACATTAGAAAATGTACTCAATTATAGAGAAGGAAATCTGTGACTTCTTATTGGTTCTCAACTACTTTGAGATAAGGGTCTGAAATAGATGCAGAGATACCACAGACTATACTGACCACAATGCATTAATTTTTGCAGATAGATTTAAGACACAGAATATCAGGTTGTTCTGTTGGAGTTTGTTTCTTCAACCATATCATTTAAATGCCACATCATTGCCAGGAATCAAATGTGATTGTTGATGCCCTGGGTAGAATCTAGATGGACTCAGTATTTTTTTCTATTCATTTGTGGGATGTGGTCGTCGCTGGCTGGCCAGCATTTCTTGCCCATCCCTAGTTGCCCTTGAGAAGGTGGTGGTGAGCTGCCTTCTCGAAAGGCTGAGATCCTCTTTCTGTGAGTTGACCCACAATGCTATTAGGGAGGGAATTCCAGGATTTTGACCCAGTGACAGTGAAGGAGCAGTGATATATTTCAAAGTCAGAATAGTGAGTGACTTGAAAGGGAACTTGGAGTTGATGGTGTCCCCATATATCTGATGCCCTTGTCCTTCTAGATGGGAATGGTCTTGGGTTTGGAAGGTGCTATCTGAGGATCTTAGGTGAATTTCTGCGGTACATCTTGTAGATAGTACACACTGCTGCTACTGAGCGTTAGTGGTGGAGGGAGTGGATACGCGTGGATGTAGTGCCAATCAAGCGGACTGCTTTGTCCTGGATGGTGTCAAGCTTCTTGAGTGTTATTGGTGCTGCACTCATCCGGGAAAATGGGGAGTATTCCATCACACTCCTGACTTGTGCCTTGTAGACGGCGGACAGGCTTTGAGGAGTAAGGAGGTGAGGTACTCATCGCAGTATTCCCATCTTCTGGCCTGCTCTTGTAGCCACTCTTGCAATGTGGTGAGTCCAGTTGAGATTCTGGTCAATGGTAACCCCCAGGATATTGATAGTGGGGGATTCAGTGATGGAAGGGACAGTGGTTAGATTATCTCTTATTGGTGATGGTCATAGCCTGGCATTTGTGTGGCGCAAATGTCACTTGCCACTTGTCAGCTCAAGCCTGGGTATTATCCAGATCTTGTTGTATTTGAACACGGACTGCTTCAGTGTCTGAGGAGTCACTAATGGTGCTGAACATTGTGCAATCATCGGCAAACACCCCCACCTTTGGCCTTATGATGGAGGGAAGGTCATTGATGAAGCAGTTCGGATTAAAGAGATATAATTGACCAAGCCCAGGGGAATGAATGTGCAAGTACTTGTGTCTGTTGTTTGATTTTAAATTTTGTCCTTTTTCTAATGAAATGAGAATGAATCTTATTTCATTCACCGTGCAAGAGCAGTGTAATCACAAAACTTGATTTTTAAAATGACTGTGAACATAAATTTGGTGGCAGTCTGGAGAGAAATTCTGGAATATCATACCTGTACAGAGTCAGAGAAATTTCAAAAGGTTATCTAAAAAGGAAGAGATAATAAGAGGCTGACTACCCAAACACCTCGCAGCAGAGAGCCATCTCCTCAGAGATCTTTGTGTTTTCCCTTCCAGGGACACAATAAAAGTCAGGGCAAAAATTAGTGGTCTCTGTGTGTTCGTGGTCTGACATCCTCAGCTTTGGACTAGTGTACAATGAAGGTCACCTATGCTGTGATGACTACCATAAGCTACACCTTGGACAGTAGGTAAAGGGAAAAGGCACTCTCTCACACTTAGTGCTAGTAGTCAATTAACCATCAAATTAAAAGGAACCAGTACCACAGAAGAAACCTCTCACTCTGAATGTTATAAACCAGCTGGTCAGCAGCCACAGCTAAAAGGAATCAGGGCAAAAGAATATTAATCAACCTACAATGCCAAAAATCTTGAAATTGACTGTTTAACTACCAACATCAATGTGACCAGTGCCATCCACTTCAGTAGCTATAACATTCAACTATCTGCTCTTCACAAGCAACTCTGAGACTGATTGGTATATCTCTTTTTGTTTTAACATTTTTCCTTCTTAGGTTCATTTCTTGTTTCAAATCTGAGTATAGGTGTATTGCATTAATATTTTTCCTTGCTTTTCATAATTAAGAAATGGTCTTTTCTTTAATTCAAGAAAATCTGATTAAGTTGACTCCATTTGAAACGCAAGTTCATTTGGGCCTGGAAGAAAAGTGCCTACAATGGGAAAGGACCCTTTCTAAAGCCAACTTTGTTGCATACAACCGAGGGGGCTAATGAATTTCGAAGGGGAGTTAGTTCACCTCTCCTCACCTGGTTTGACATGTCCCACCTGGAGCAAACTAGGGGAACCTTACCAAAAGACTGCTTGTAACAACTGGCTCTGTCATATCAATTGGTATGTTTCTTACACATGAAAATACATGTGCCTGGGATGGCCAGCACTTTCACCTCTTTTACTATCACATAACACAATGTGACCATCTAGTGGATTGACATATTACTGTATTTCCTCATGTGTGGGTCACAGACAATGACTCAGTCTGACACCTACACTGGCTATCAAATTAGAATGATTTGTTACATTTTGATGTGCATATTCATATTTTGATATGTGAGTGTGGCAAGGTTTACAATTCTTAATACCACATTGAATGTCTGGTCTACTAGAGTATAATTATGTATAATAGGCAACAAAATAACAAAGCTTTGTAGAGTGCAGCAATAGGTGTGAATCAGGTTGATAAGCATGCCTTCATGAGTCACAGTTTTGGGTCATCCAGCTGGTATGTAGCTCTGTAACATAGTTATTTTTTGGCAGGTTTCTTATAGTGTATCCTTTTGATTTGATATGTTATTGTCTCATGTATCTAGGTACAGTGAAAAGTTTGTCTTGCATGTAGTACAGGCAGATCATACCATACAAAGTGCATAAGGGGCTATAGAACAGAGCTGCAAAGAAGGCATGCAACATTCGAATTGATTAAATGATTAAAGAGATAAACACTAAATTTAAAATTTGACAGGAACATTCAGAAGTCTAATAACAGTGGGGAAGAAGCTGTCGATGTATCTGTTTTTTCATGTGTTTAAGCTTCCGTTACATCTGCCCCATGGAAGAGGTTGGAAGAGATTATAACCGGAGTGGGAAGAGCCTTTGAATATGTTGGCACATCCTGCGTTCTACAAGTATTTTGCCAAACTTTAAGGTTGTTGGCTACCTCCTGCTAGGGAAGCACCATGCTGTGCTGCGGGAATAATGCACTAACTGCTTAAGTAGACAACTCTCTTCACAGTCTCCACATACAGCAACATATCCACTTCATAAATTATCAAACATGTGCTCAGATTTTAATATTGCTCCACCATTTGTCCAAAGGCTCCACTTTGTGGAGACCACTCCATTTATCTCCAGCCAAATTTCAGCTTTGCTTGTTTTTCAGTTTGTCATTTCCAAATCTGTGCTAGTTTACCTCACACATCACCTCCCCCACTCTCCCAACATTACCACCACCAACACAGATGAAAAGACTAATGAGCTTTAAAATTTTAGAAGTACTTTTGTCCCAATCAATGTAAATCAGTGGTACTTCTTTAACTTGTTTCTGACTGAGAAGGTACTGAATTATACATAAAGACTGCATTTGGGTTTAGGTGAACCTGAGGCAAATGTTTGTTAATGAAGTTACGTCACAGTTTATGTACCTTGCCAGGAGGGGTGAGAAAGGAGTAAAGTTGAAAGTTTTAAAATAAATTAAAAAGAGTTGAACTAAACCACAGAAAATAACAGAAAGACACAGAACAAAAGGTTTTTGAAAAGAAACTATTACTGTGTAGATTTTTTTCTAATGAAGCTATTACTGTGTAGATTTTTTTTCTAATGAAGGTACAATATCAACTAGTTAAGAGTTTGAGATTAGATTTTGGATATACTCATTCTGTTCCCGGACAGATAATTTTAGCAGTTTACACTATGGATCAACATGTTAGGGTATGTGTTTTTAATTGTCTATTGAGGCAGATGAAAAACCCAAAGACTGTGGGACACATTTGTTTGAATTTCTGATATATAGTATTCAAGTCTCCACTTCGGGAGCATAAGTCTATTATTATACTATTCTACAAAATTGAGAAAAATCCATTTTAAGAAGACACTAAGGGTAAACTTTTCTTCAGTGAAAGTAAGAATAAGGAATCAGCACTTGGTATAAAAGTGAGAATGCATTTTTCAATACAATCTCGGATTACCATGATCGGTTTTGTTCCTTTTCACTGAAGGTGATTTTATTCCCACGAGGTCTATCCTGTTGCTACAGCAATTAAGAACGTTCAAAGAAATTCAGATATGGTTCCTAAAATACTGTCATGGTGTGTGTCATACTAACATGAACATAGTCAATTACAATTTTATAGAAAAAATTATTTTGTTAAATGTATCTGATAATTAACATAGTGTGGAACTGGAGGAACACAGCAGGCCAGGCAGCATCAGAGGGGCAGGAAAGTTGATGTTCTAGGCTGGGACCCTTCCTCAGAAATGGGGAGGGGAGGTGGGTAATATATATATAGAGAGAAGGGGTGGGGCTGGTGAAGGTAGATGGGATGGTGATAGGTGAGTGCAGGTAGGGAGTGGTGGGGATTGGTCAGTGATGTGGGCGGGGTGGATGGGTGGGAGAGAAGATGGACAGGTTGTGTTGGGTCAAGTAGGCGGGGAAGACAGGGATTGTTGGTCATGGGATGAGGCTGGGGGTGGGGACATATTAAAACTGGTGCAATCCATGTTGAGGCCATTGGGTTGTATGCTCCCCAAGGGGAATATGAGGTGCTGCTCCTTCCTTGTGGGTGGTACCATTGTGCTCCTGGAGGAGGCCTGGGATGGACATGTCACCCAGGGAGTGGGAAGGGGGACTTGGAATGGTTCGTGACCGGAAGGTGTTGTGTTTGCCACCTACAGAGTGCAGATGCTCTACAAAACGGTCTCTGAGCCTCCGCTTGGTCTCACTGATGTAGAGGGGGCCACATCGGGAGCAGCGAATGCAGTAGATCACATTGACGGATGTGCAGGTGAACATCTGTCTGATATGAAAGGTTTGTTTCATGCCTTGGATGGAGGTGAGGGGAGAAGGTGTATGGGCAGGTTTAGCACCTCCTGCGGTTGCAGGGAAAGGTACTAGGGATGGCGGTGTTCGTGGGGAGTGTGGAGTGGACGAGGGAGTCATGGAGACAGCAGTCTCTATGAAAGGCAGATAAGGGTGGGGAGGGAATATATAACTTTGGTTGTGGAGTTGGATTGTATCTGAGAGACCAAGCAGAGACTCAGAGACTGTTTTGTAGAATACCTGTGCTCTATTCCTGACAAACAACAACACCTTCCAGTCGCCAACCATTTTAACTCCTCCCTCCCACTCCCTGGGCAACATGTCCAGCCTGGGCCTCATCCAGTGTCACAATGCGCCACCCGCAAACTGGAGGAGCAGCACCTCAAATTCCACCTCGGGAGCCTACAGCCTGATGGCCTAAACGTGGATTTCACCAGTTTTAAAATCTCACACCCTCAGCGTCACCCCATGACCAACTCTCCCTCTCATCCCCGCCTCCTTGAACCAACAAAACCTGCCCTTCTTCTCTCCCACCTATCCACCCCCCCACCTCACTGACCAATCCCCACCACTCCCAACCTGCATCCACCTATCACCATCCTACCTACCTTACAAGCCCCACCCCTCCTCTCTATTTATTTCACAGCTCCCTTCCCCTCTCCCATTTCTGATCTGACCTGCATCATCAACTTTCCTGCTCCTCTGATGCTGCCTGGCCTGCTGCGCTCCTCCAGCTCCACACTGTGTGATCTCTGACTCCAGCATCCACAGTTCTTACTGTCTCTGATATTTAATATAACTTGAGGATTGATACTTAATTAATGCCCAAGGCTCCACAAAAGGTGGTTTACCAATGTAAGGAACAATTGGTTAATAATACATTAGTTGGACTAAGCTCCAATCAAGATGCATTACTTTCATACAATCTGTTTTACTTTATTTTCTAAGTTGTCATTAAAGGATAATGAACCTGTTTCTTTGCATCACAGAATGTACGGGCTGTCGGGAAAGGTCTGTTGGGATTTGCTGTGGATTGGTTGCACGACACCATCATTTGGACCAATCAAAGGAAAGGAACCATTGAAATGTCAAACTTAAATGGAAAGAATTCCAAGATCCTGCTGAAAGAACTGACCTTTCCCACTGTTGTAGCAGTCGATCCAGAAGAAGGGTAGGACTCTGGTTAAACTTTTCCGCCATCTAGAATTTCCAAATATGTAATGCACAGAAAATCGAATGGATCGATGTTGCAGATATCACCCTTTAGATTCATTCACCCTGTTAGAAGAAAACATTTCCAGAAAAGCTCTGTCATAGAAGTTAAGAGATAAGAGTGCGCAAGTTTTGTGAATGTCTCTCAGTGAGACAATGAAACAGTATCGGACGGGATTTTCCCCTCTCACCGCAACCCGCACCCTGAATTCCCATAGAAAATCCACTCACCTACTCAGCATTACAGATGTTCATGTCTTCACTGCCAATGTACTCGATGATCATCTGCAGGCTGAAGGAGCTAATGCCTTTGAATGGCCAGCAGCTTCTGGCAGGCATGACGTCAGTGTTGAGACATGTGTCGAGCCAAGAAGTCCACTGGTCAATTCTTATGGGACGATTTGTGGCTGATAGTGAGTTCAATCACCTCCTGTCACTGAGATTGAATGCAGAAATTACTAAATTCAGCCCTGTGGATCAGAGGTTGAGGTTATCTTTTATATGTTTGTATGAAACTGTTGAATAGCATACCATCTTAGCTTTAATCGGCAAGAGGTGAAAGGTTGTCAGAGGTATGTGGGAAATATGGATCAGCCGTGATCTCATCGAATGGCGGAGCAGTGTTGAGGAGCTCAATTCTGCTCCTAAATTAGATTTTCGCAAACATATTTCAATGTTAATGCCTGAGGATTTTAGTTTTAAACCAGCCGAGAGTGATGGTCTCTCTCGCTCGCGCTCGCTCTCGCGCTCGCGCTCGCTCTCGCTCTCGCTCTCACTTTCTCTCACACACTCATTCTCTCTCACACTCTGCTGGTGAGGAGGGCCCTAAAGGAATTGAATCTGGGCAGTTCTAGTTGAGCATTGAGTGGTGCCACTAAACTCTAATAGTTTGTCAGTGATTGACAATCTAATTTTTGAAATGATAGTTGACATTAGAGATATAAATGCTATCCAATACAATAAAAAGGAAGTATTGGCCTCCTTTTATCCCATACCGTATATGGCCTGGTGTATAACTTCATTCCTCAGCCTCAGATTCGCAGGGCTGAATTTAATAATGAATAGAAGTTCTATTCCTATTTTATGTTGACACCCAGGCTTAACAATTGCATTGATCTTTGGTACAAAATCGATCAAACAACTTTTAGAATAGGCCATTGATCCCCCGCACCAGTTTTCTGCTTCAGGCACTGAGTTGAAATTTTACTCCAATGCACTTTGACAAGTATCACCTAAACTAAAATATGATGATAAAATATAAAATATCAGTGGGTGGGGTAAGGCAGATTCAAAATGGAAATAAATTATTTGTGCGCAAATTGTGTAAATCCCAACAAGGAAAGCAGGATATCAAAAGAATCCCATGAAAATTCCAGACTACTGGAATTTTTCCAAAGATGTTTTAAATAGCAGCTATGGTGAAAAGTGTATTGCGAAGAATGCCTCTCTTCTGTAATGATTTTCACATCTGGGGACTGATTTGTGAAGGAATGTTTCTTTTAAGCTTCATGAAGATCTCATCCTAGCTACGAGTGACTGGGATTCCACACTGAAGAGCTGACGGATGTGATTTTAGGCTTAACATCTCTTCAGCTGGCCTGATCTCAACCATTTCTCCCTCTTTCATTGGTGTAGATGCTACTTCACAACAAACAAAGCTGCTTGTAAACTACCCTTTTATTACACACATCTGATATCATTTTTATTCTTTTTCACTTCTTGCTGTAAATGATCACCTTCAGGTTATTCTTAAACTAAACACCACTACTTTCTGTTTTATCAGGCTCTGCCTGTACTTCCTGGTGAACAAGCTTACCCCACTGCATTGTTGAAGGACAAATTCTGGTGTTCCAATCAAAATTTACCCTCAACTAATACTATTAAACATTTATTAGCTAGTCAACTATATTATGGCTATTTGAAGACCCCTGCAAGTACAAGTGTGTCTGTCCTGTTTATCTACAAAAGAACAATTTGACTCTGAAGTAGTTTGAGCTCATGAAAGGCACTATATAAATGCAATCTCTTCCATTCTTTTACATTGTTAATGCCTTCTCCTTTGTTTACCTTAGCTTATTTCATAGCATACAAATTTCTTTCTATTTCTTCTCATGTCGGACCATGCACTCTTATGTTGATAATTCATTCCCTCTTTGTTCAACAACATCTTACTTCAAGATGGACATAACACGGAACCCACTGCGTGGAGTATCACAGATTAGGGTTTAGGTTAGGATTTCCTGGAATAGAGTTTTCTAGTGGGGGGGAAAATGATGCTCATAAAACTACCAACTGAAAATAAAAGCTACATATTTGCCTGCGCGTGCCACCTTTTTAACAAACCTTTCCTAAGTTTAATGAGAAATTCCACAAATATTATCCTGTATTTGAGAACATTTCAAGCCTGGATTTGTGTGGAGTCTGCAGCATTTACAAATGGTAGATGAGACCTCATTTTGGGACTCTTGATCCCATTCCTGGTGCTAAAGAGTTTTCACTGTTTCAGGATAGAGGTTTCAAGCCCATACCCTGAACTCCTGACCTAAATATCTCCCATTTGCCAATGATGTTAATGTTCAGGCTTGTTTATTCATGATTCATGACTCGTAGCTACTCAGAAGAGTATACTTAGAATTTAGAATACATTTGAAATAAATTAAGGAGGTCTTAGCCGTGCCCCTCCACCATGTTCCTTCTGTGCCCCCTTCATTCCCTATTGTGCTTTATACTCCCCATGCCAAATTGATGCCAAGTCATGCCCCAAACCAACGTCATGGTGTCTTATACTTCCAATGCCAACTCAACCTTAATTCATGCCCGTTTAGCTAATATGCACTAGGTTCATTACCAATGAACTACATCATTAAAAATGGCACACAGAACTGAAAAGAGAAAGAAGAAAAACATTCACAAATCTCTTGATAAGAAGGAACTGCTGCTCTTAAACAGACATGTGAACTTACTAGTCAGGAAAACGATGGGAAGTGTCATTCACAGTGTTTTCAAGCCACACTTGCTCATTATTAATATGCTGAGTGACACCCAGTTTGGGTTCCACAAGGGCCATTCAGCTCTTGAACTCATTACAGCCTTGCTTCAAAAGTGGACAAAAGTGCTGTATTCCAGAGATGAGGTGAGTGCCTGCACTTGACCTCAATTTTGCATTTGACCAAGAGTGGCTTTCTTAAAAAAAAAACTAACTATTCACAGAATGTGGGCATCACTGGCTGGATCAGCATTAGTTGTCCCTGAGTGGTTGCCCTTGAGAAGGCATGCTGCATTGTTTTCTTGAACTGCATTCCATTTTGAGTTTGTAGGCAATGCCACGAGGGAGGGACTTCAAGGATTTTGACCTAGTGACGCTGAAGGAGCAGCAATATATTTTCACGTCAGGATGGCAGGTGGTTTGGAGGGGAACTTGCAGGTGGTGGTATAGCTATGTGACTGTTGCCCTTGCCTTTCTAGATGGAAGTGGTGCTGGATTTGGAAGGTGCTGCCTAAGGAGTCTTGGAAAATTTCTGCAGTGCATTTTTAGATGGTGCACACTGCTGCTACTGAGCATCAATGTGGAAGGAGTGAATGTTTGTGAATGTGGCGCCAGTCAAGTGGGCTGTTTTGCTGTAGATGATAAGGAAGAGAGTTCCAATTGGCTTATGATCTACTGAGAAGGAGAAGGTCTTCTTATTCCTGTCTTAAATGAGAGAAAGCCTTCTTTTCAAACAATGTCACTCAATTTGATATACTAGACAAATCATCCACCCTGTCAGGGTCTTGTATGTATCAATCAAGTCACTTTTAACCTTTCTAAACTCCAACAGATACAAGCTCAGCCTGTCTATCCTTTCCTCAGAAGACAACCCATTCCAGGTATTAGTCGAGTAAACTTCTCTGAACTGCCTCCAAAACATTGACATAGAGAGATTACCAATACACATATTACTGCGGATGTGGTTTCATCAGTGGTCATTAGAACTGAAACATCACCTCCCTACTTTTGTATTCAATTCCCCTCACAATAAACAATAACGTTCTATTTGCTTTTCTCACCCACATGCTGCAGTTGCATGCCAACAACTTGTAATTCATGGAGGTCCCTCTTCAGCTCAGCACCCCTCAATCCCTGACCATTTAGCTAGCATGCTTGTTTTTTGTTCTTTGTATCAAAGTGGGCAAAATCACATACTTTCACATTATACTGCATTCACTCGATCTTTGCACACACACCTAGCCTGTACGTATCCTTTTGTTGCATTCTTGCGTCCTCCTCATAAATTATTTTCTTCTCCATCTTTGTGTCATAAGCAAATTAAATAACCATACCTTCAGATTGTATATCCAAGTCACTTATAGAGATTATAAAGACTTGAGGCTCCAGAACTGGCCTCTGTGACACACTATTCATTACATTTTGCTAACCAGAAAATTATCATTTCATGCCTTTTCTCTATTTGCAGTTAGCTAGTCAATCTGTTATCTATCATTATGTTAACCTCATGCCATGAGCTTTAATTTTCCTCAATAATCTTTGAGACAATTTACCCAATGCCCTGTGAAAATATCGGTACAGTATACAGCATATATTCTGCCTTGGAAGCCTACAACCCAATGGTCTCAATGTGGATTTTACTAGCTTCAAAATCTCCCCACCCCCAACCTCATCCCAAGACCAGACCCCCCCTCTCATCCCCACCTCCTTTACCTGTCCATCTTCTCACCCACCTATCCGCTCCACTATCCTCCACCTATCACCGCCACCCTCTCTCTATTTATTTCAGAGCACCTTTACCCTCCCCATTTCTGAAGAAGGGTCCCGACCCGAAACATCAGCTTTCCTGTGTCTCTGATGCTGCCTGGCCTGCTGTATTCCTTCACCTCCACACCTTGTTATCTCAGAATCCAGCACCAGCAGTTCCTACTATCTCTGGTACAGATACCACTCAACTCCCTTTTCCACAGTACATGTTACTTCTTCAAAGAAGTCTAATAAATTTTTTAGAAATGATTTTCCTTTCACAAAACCATGTTGACTCTGCCCAATTGGCTTGCATTTGTCTAAGTTGTCTATTTTGACATCTTGAACAATAGTTTCTAATGTTCTTCCCGTGACATGATGTTAAGCTAATTGGTGTATAGTTTCCTGCTTTCTGCCTCCTTCTCTTTATGAATAATGGAATTACATTAGCTACTTTCCAAACTATGAGACGTGCTATTAAAATAACAGTACAGTAGCTTCAAACACTTAATACCTCTTTATCTTGTAAAAATAAACATTGAAAATTGAGAAAAAATATAACAGAAATAAAACTGTATTATAACCATTTAAAGATATCAATCAGGCAAAAATCAACATATAAATTCAGATGTGAAAACCAAAATTTCTGCTGAGTTGATGGGTTTGTTGTTCTCAGCTTACAGCCAGACCTCCTCATATATTATTCACCATATCTTCGTGTTCAGTAGCCCATGGAATTCTTTGCCAACACCAAGTTTTTACTCTATTAAGTTGCACACTATTCTCACAGCTAACCCAGCATATATTCAGTCCCCAGAGAAAACATTACTGTGATAATTGATCCAAACTATGTAATCTTGTTCTAAGGTATATGTTTTGGGCTTCAGAAGGCTCTGTTCCAAGTATTCATCGTGCAACTCTAAAAGGCACAGGGGTTGTCACTATTTTCAAGACCGTGAACAAAGTGAAGACTTTATCGCTGGATCTTATTGACAAGCAGCTCTTCTGGGTTCAAAGTGATGCTGGGAACATCTCGAGCAGCTTTGGGTCATGTGATTACAACGGTGACTCAGCTTACATCATAAAACAATCAATGCAGTAAGTGACAATGTGAGAAATTCAAAATCATGCTTTATTTTGCACCCCCACCAAATCCTTCTTATACCTTGCATATAGTCAAATGAAGTTTAGTTATGTTCATTTCACTAAATATATGAGCAAGAGGACAGCTCTGCTTCACTTCAAATATAGCATGATGTTTTGATTATTTTTGTGTGCATCGTTACCATAATTTGCAAAATTTAAAGATGTGTGGCTAGATAAAGGAGTCTCGGTTGGCTTTTTATGAGTGGGATGCAAGTTTGAATCTGTGCACTATCCTTCCACATATGGCTCCAGATTTTAAATCTAGACTAAATTGATGAGACGGCCATCATTTGTATTTGTTGGTTCCAAGGAGAAAGGAAATGTGATGATCAGGTGTAGCTCAGTTACTGTGGAACATAGACTCTTGCTACAACCTACCTTAATTTGACACCAATTTATAGAAGATACTATGTACAGAATCACAGTAGTGTTATGGCACAAAAGGAAGTCATTTAAGTCGTCATATCTGCAATGGCTTTTCAATGAATGTCATGACTTAGTGCCATTCTTTTGCCTTTCCCCCTTAGATTTGCATATAGCTTGTATTCAAATAATGATCTAGTAGCTTCTTATGTACCTCAATTGAATCTGCCTCTACCATATTTCCAGGCAGTCTGTTTCACACCCAAACCACTCACCGTGTGAGAAGTTTTTTTTCTCATATTACCTTTATATTTGCAAACCACTTTAAAACAGTGTCACTTGTTCTTGAGCTGCAATCTCAACTTAGCATTTCCACTCCTTTTGGAAGTATCCCCCAGTGTTTCATTGCCTTTTTCGGCTTTATTGACCTGCACTGCTCCTTTTAGTGATTGTAATATCTATAACCCCAGATCCCTGTGTTCCTTTATCCCATTTGGGTAACTATTTGCACAGAATGTGTGGACTCTGCTTCTTCCTGTCATAATGTACTTTGTGACCATTGTCTATACTGCAATTTATTTGATAATTGAAAACCATTCCATAAGCTTATGAATGTTTTCCTGTGTTTTATCACAGTCCTCCTCTGTATTCATTACATCCCCAATTTAATTTTGCCTAAAAATTTTCAAATTGCAGTATTAAGAATATTGAAGTAACATATGTTGAGCAACACATCACTGCTAAATATTTTCCAGTGCTGTTGATCACTATGATCTGTTGAGGGTCATGGTCCCTTATCTTCCTCAGTAGAGCCTGCCTCTCCCCGTAGGGGTGCTGAAGATCCACAGATTCATGTCTAATCATTGGGCCCTAAAGATTTGGGTATCACACCCACATCATTAATAGGGAGCAAGAGCAGAGGCAGCCAATGGGAAGATGGTCAATTCAGGTACATGTCTCCCAGATTGATCTTCTAGTTTCATTGCTGGCAAGTGTGCATTTGGGTCAACCAGATCTCTACATCAGGTCACAAAAACCTGTGGAAATATCGAGCCAATTATGTCAACTACATCACTCTTTATCTACCTCTTCTGTTGCTCCTTCCAAGAATTATGTAAGATCAAGCATGATGTCCCTTTTTAGTCATTAATGTATTTGACTAAAAATCTCATTATTTTTCCAACCACTGACATTAAAATGTATTGTTCCTTGAGCTCATTTCTAATTCTTTTTGAAATATAGGAATCACCTTGTTTAATAATCTTTAAAGGAGACAACTGTGTCTTTTGGACTAAAATGCCTTTTGTGGGTGAGGAGGTATAATCACTTGATCTGGATTATGAGAATGAATTGGCACTTTGTGACACTCCAGAAGAAAAATAAAGTGCAGTATTTGTCATTGTGATTAGCTGTCTCCATTTCTACCCGAACAGCCACCAACCATTTGGAATATCTCTCTTTGCTGAGTACATATTCTACTCAGATTGGAAAACTAGTGCCATTCGTCGAGTGAACAAATACACTGGGAAAGATATTGTGACCATTAGCCTTAAACCATCCTTTTTGCCTCCAGCCGACGTCAAAGTAGTGCATCCATTCCACCAACCAGCAGCAGAATCAGGCTCACAATCACCAGGTACAATCCTCTGACTAACAATTTTACTGTGACGATTTTGTTTAAGACCATTCAGAATGTTCTGTAACACTGCAATTACATGTATTAAGTTCTGAATGATTGTCTGAGGCAGGTACAACTTGACACAGGGAAATAGAGATTAATGGTTTAAGTACATGACTGAAAGAATGGGGCAAGAGGAAGGAGTTCATAGGCCCCTATACTGGATAAAGAAAAATTGTTCCATTGGGCTCAAATAGAGATAGGTGGGCTTAACCTTGTCACAGTCGCTGAGACTTGATAGTGATGGTGATATTTACAGGGAAGGGGTGTTGTCTCAGGTGATGGTGGGATGTTAAAATCCTCCGAAAATGACATTAGGTCAGAATTGAGATCACCCCACTCACTCCCTGCTTTCAACTGCATGTGTTCAGAGGTGAACTTGGAGTACAGCATTTATATGTTCTAATAGGCTGTTAAGTACTGTTTTAATCATTGTAACCAAACATTCTAAATTTAAAAGCCACTGGAGCTACTTCCAAAGGTGAGCAAAATTGTATCACCAAAACACATATATTGTAAAGAACACTTCTTCATTGAAATTGACAGTCTGAGAACCCTTTGATCAGTGAAACTGAAAATTCCAGCCACGATCAGGTAAGAGGCTAATGTTCACAGCATTCCTTAGTAAGTATGTACATGCTTGACAGGTGATCATCAACTTCTTAGAAGATGATTCAGTGATCTTGCACTTCACCAACTTGCAGCCATGCTTCCCTGCTACTAGCCTTCACCACAGATTGCAAACACCTCCCACCTTGCACCTCTGACAACGCGTAACAGGAGCAACGCCAACACAAGCTGTTTTTGAATCAGTCCCATGCACTTCCATTGGCAGAGGAAATGGATGTAAGGATACACTTCAAGGAGGAGAGATCCCCCAACAGAATCTATAGGCAGACTATTTGTTATTGACCAGGAGCATCAGAGGGGAAAGGCCAATGTGCTACCCCTGTCAGTTGTAAAAGAACATGAATCCACAAATATGGGAAACCACGCCAAAACTGATGAATGACAAAACAGTACATGAATACGGCATATAATGGCTTACCAATTCCATGAGCAGGAACAATGGTGCTGGAGCACAACTACAATCAACATACCAGGATGTCGCTGATGTTCTAATTCATTCACATGGTGAGACCAGCATCAGCAGATATATCACTATGTTGTGACCTAACACTGATCCCATTGAATGGAATCTGCCAGATATCAAGCTCAAACTTCGTCAATCAGTTCAATTCATGGCTTACCACTGAAATATCCAGAATGTTTCAACACAATGAGCAGTTTCAAAGGAGCTGCAAGATGGTATTTGGAAGAGAATGCAAACCCATCCATTGATCCACTCTAAATACAGTATTCACTTCAAAGACAAATTGTGGATCAAACTTGACAAGATTGGACAAGATGGAATCATTGAAAGAGTACCAAAGTACACAGGCTGGTGTCATATAGAAAGATGAATCTTTGAGAGTATGCCTTGATCCATGACACCTAAACACAGCTTTGAAATGATGGCTTTACAAAATACTCATTCTCAGAGTTAAATTCAAAATTTCCTGGTACAAAATTCTTCTTGAAGCTTGATGGCATGCATAGTTACTGGTCAGCACATCTTGCAGTGGTGTGATACATACTCGCTGCCTTCTGTACTCCATATAGACACTACTATTGTCAGTATCTCCCATTTGGGCTATTTGTTTTCCAGGATTTCTATCAAGCTCATAATACCTTTGTTTCATCCATTGTACCAGGATGTATCTGTGCAAAGGGCGACATTGCTATGATAGGAAAGTCAAGGTAAAAACATAACCAGAATCTACAATTATTGATGCAAGCAGCTTGAAATGAAAGATTGATATTCAACAGTTTGAAATGTCACATCAACTTGTCACAGGTCAACATTTTTAGTTCAATTTACTCCAATATATCCTGATTCAAGTGAAACGAAGAACACGAATATCATACCAACTCCTCAGGGAAAGATGATCTTCAAAGATGTCCAGATCACTTCAATTTCCCATCCTCACACATTTCTAATTTTACTCATTAGTCTTCAGCACTCAGTGAATTATTGGAAAAAAGAACATGGTTTCAAAATGGTATGAGAAGCGGCAGGACCGCTTTGAAGCTTTGGAAAAGTCACTTCCAGAAGCATCTAACTTGTAATTTTATAGCAGTCCTCATGAGATCTTTCTGGAAAATTGACTAGGGAGTTATTTCAGGAAAATCAAATGCACTGCTTTTCTCCATTTATCACAGGACCGGTGGTCTAAGTGAAAGCATTATTTACACAGTCAAAAACCTAATCCTCAAATTCACACAGACTCAAGCAAGATCTACAGACTGTAATGTTACATTTGAGAGCAATGCTTCAGAATGCAACCATTCAATCACCAGTGGGTGCATGTTTCACTCTCAAACCAATTTACTGACTTGTATCCAAAGTGCTCTTTTTGAAACTCAAGGGCAGTTTGTAACTGATAGTGACAAATGAGCTTGAAATTAAAAATGTGGGTGCAAGAATTCCAATATTAGAATGGGAACAATAATTTTGTGTTCAGGATCCGGCAGAAGGCAGATGACAATCAGCCAGGTTAACAGAATGTGATCTGAACTGGTCCACACACACAAGCTAACACAATGATGAGATGGAACTGAGGATAGATCAGGTCTGTTTCAGTTTCCCAATGGCCTCTTAGTCCTGTTGCACCATACATGATCCAGAACACAGAAAGAAGCAACAAAGTCAGCATTAATTTGATCTGGGTGTATCAGTAAATCACGCTTACATAATGGAGTCTCTCAGGTTCACATATTGTAACTAGTTAACTTCTTTTGGAAAGCAAGGAGATGTTTGGTATCTTGCATTTAAGAGAATTCAACATAAAAGACGCCGTATATTGTGTGTGTGTGTGTGTGTGTGTGTGAGCGAAATGTTGTGGCTCTTCTCAAAAGTCTGCTTTATGTTTGTATGCTATAATGTCTGCTTCATAACTTATAACGTGATTGACTTCTTCAAATAAACTAACTAAATAATCAATCCCTGATGACTTGATTATTAGATTATTATTATGAGCATGGCAATGGCCATTTAGAGGCTCCTCTGTACACAGGGGCACCACTGGGTGCAGGGAGGGGTGTAATGCTACTGCCAATATAGTAACCAGCCTTCGATTGAGGATGGATCAGGCACAAGTGAATGGGTAGAAGTTTGTGAGAAGAGGTCTCCACAGGAAGGTGGTTGTGTGCAAAGCTGGTAGCTATCTGTGGGAACCCCTTCCTTATTCTGAAAGTATTGATTAATTAGTGAATGCCTTTCATTGAGGGCCTCCTGCCTTCTGGAAGCACCCAAGCAAACATGCGAAGGTTTGTTTGTTGTGTTCCTAACAACGATCAGTTCTCTATCCAGTAATATGTTAACACTAGCGAATTGGACTGTCCATGGATCTTCCTGCCCCAAACATAATCAGGGTAGGCTTGGAATGGTAGCAGAAACCAAAGCTACCACCCTCCTGTCCAATTTATTGCACCTCTATCACCAATCTCCAAATGCACTATGGGGTTGGACACAAGTTTCCACCAACTGAGACAGATAACTTGGTTCGAATTTATAAAGAATGGTGGTTATCAAAAGTAAACCTTGTGTGAGACTTTCTTTTATTCACTCATGAGGATATAGGCATAGCTAGTTTGGTCAGTATTTATTGCCCACCCCGAATGGCCAAAGGGAAAGTGGTGATGAGCTACCTTCTTGAATCACTGACCCACAGTGCCATTAGGGAGGCAACTCCAAGATTTTGAGCCAGTGGCAGAGAAGGAACGGCGATATATTTCCAAGTCAGGATGGTGAATGGCTTGGAGGTGGAGCTTGTATGAGGTGGTGTTCCCATGTGTCTACTCCCCTTGTCCTTCTAGATGAAAGCAGCCATGGGTTTGGAAGGTGTTGTCTAGGGATATTTAGTGAATGTCTGCAGTGCAGCTTGCAGATATTATACACTGCTGCTACTGAGTGTGGGTGCTGGAGGAAGTGGTTGTTTGTGGATGTGCTGCCAAGGCTGCTTTGTTCTGGATAGTGTCAAGCTTTTTAAGTGTGTTGGAGCTGCATCATCCTGACAAGTTGGGAGTATCCCATCATACTTCTGATGTGTGCCTTGTAGATGGTGGACAGGCTTTGGGGAATATGTGGGTGAGGGAAAAATAAGGTTGGTTTGTCCAAAGTGCAGCTGTCTATGTCAGAGCAATTCTATTTGCTTTGTAATGCTATAGCAACCATCTCATCTGCTGGGCTATGGGTAAGCGGGGTATGATCTCCCATGCATTAAGTTGTAAATTCCCAAATATGGCAATGTGAGCAGCCTTTACGGGGCTGCAGGCCATCAGAAAAGGAAATGTTGCAACAGTAGCGAAAGTGTTGCTTCCTTGTCTGAAATGATTCCGTTGTGAATAAGAATAGCTGGTTCATACAATTTGAATTTCCATGCATTTAGATTTTAAAAAAAAATCTTCAAGCTGTCCGGGTCCACATTTTTTCAACCAGTGCTTCTTGAAAATGTTCACTAGCAGCACCAATTGGAAAGGTAGGCCAATGACCAATCTACACCATCACAATTAACGGAACACCTGTAGCGCTGTCTTGAGTGGCAAAATTGCAGATTGGTAAACAGACTTTAAATGAGTAATAATTAAGTTGAAAATCAAGTTGTATTCCACAACCCATCATTTGCAAGCTGTAATATCTTTCAAAGATACAGGAAAAAGCAATTTTCAATGGTTTGGAGGCTTGCAACAATTTCTTGATATGCTACCATATCGTCACACAAAACACACTTCTGAAAATTCATCCCTAAGATCTCAATTGCTATAACCTTGACATTTATTGAAAGGAAAACTTGAATACTGCAGATAGTTACTCTGTTATTAATGAATCTTTAACATTGTCTCGTTTCTGCTTCCGTTATCAATTTCTGCAGAAAGGAACAATGGAAACATCTGCAAAAAAGACCCAGAAGATCGCTGTGAGTGTAAAGATGGCTTTGTTCTGAGTGATGATCAGAATTCCTGTGAAGGTAAGCTTTGCGTTATCAACTGGCAATTTTCTGAAATTAACATGACTGTTTGCAACTTTGATGTTGTGCTTGATCCCAAGATGTACTTTGGGCCATGTATCTATTAAATGACTAAGACTATCTTCTTTTACCTTTGTAACCTCATCTGACTCTGACCTTGCCTCAGCTCGAGTGCTGTTGAAACTATCACCTACGACACCATTACCTCTAGACTTCACTATTCCCATCCATTCCCGGCTGATCTATCTTCAACCCCTCATTGACTTTTGGTAATCCAAATCTGTGCTGCCTGTATCTTCTCTCACATTATGGGTAGCATCTTGTTCAAGCACTGGGGTTCCGATCTGCTGGTTACCGACCTGGCATGAGACAGCTCTGTCTCTGATCTTTGCTATTACTTGCACACAGCTTATTTATGTTTGTCTACATAAAGGTTTCAAGCTCTTGCAGTTTCTGCTATCGATACTCTAAAGGCCCTGAATGATTGATACTTCCACTGCATTGCAATGAACTGACATTTTTAATATAATATGTAACAATGAATGAATTACCTTTTTAAAACACATAACATTGTCACTATATGGTTCATTAGATCTATATGGTGTATTGTGTGTTAATGAACCTGGTGGAAGATTGAGTAAGTATCCCCATATTCTGAAATACTGGACCAAAATCCTGGGCTTTGCAAATAACTTCTCAAAGTTTAAAAAAAAAAGCAGCCGTGCTTTGGGAAAATTACGCAGACAGGGATAACTGCTTGGAGCCATTGTACAGTCGAAAATCCAATTCACACATTGACTCTAAGAGAACAATTAATCAGGCCTAATACGCTAGACTGGAACTAACTTTTACACTTTGAGCTACACCAACACAGATGATATGGAGCCTGTACAGGTATTGATTCAACTTTAACCAATATTCATTCATAGAGATAACAGGCATTCAACCTCAATCAATGCACGTTCACACACTGTTAACCATCAGGACATCAATTACCTTAAAGGGAAAAGCAGCAACACAATGCAAGCGCAGATTTGGTGTGAAGATAAGAGGGCCGCAATTAGTTTCATTGTAGGCCCCGACCTCACCAAAAAGAGCTATCCCCATAGCTACCCAGAGGAGAGGGATCTGAAAGAGTTACCGCCCCAAGACCCATCCCCACAGCCATCTCCAGAAGAGGGATCCCAGACAGCTACTCTCCCCCCAGAAATATCTGCACAGCTGTCTCCTCAAAACCTACTGACATAGGCCTGTTCCGTACCAGGGGGACAAACGGCAGCAGACCTGACAACTGATGACCTCCGAAAACCATTGACCCAACTGACAAGGCCTTAGGCACATCCTGAGCTGAAAACTGGCTCGGAAAACTACAAAGTAAGAGAAACAAAGTACTCACCCGATAAATCCAAAAAGCGTCCTACCGCATCAGCGACGTCAACACAGACTGAAGGCCTACACCGTCCGAAGTCTTCCTCAAGGCACCAGCTATGGCAAGCGGGAATGGCCAACTGCATTTCAAAATCGCGCTTATCCCCAGTGATGAGCTTATATTCTCGAGACCCCAAAGTATCTAACCTAGCTAGCAGGGAGGTAAAAGGTAGGTGGTAACAGTGCAGAGACCCCAAGGATAGAAGGCCAGATCAAATTTTCCGTGATTAAAACTATTGTTTAGCTTCTAATAGTGTTTAACATGCGTTTAATAGTATATTTAAGTACTGTCCTCTGTATAATTGATAGTGTCAATTTCACTGTTTTATATTTGCCTTTATTCCTTTTAATATATTCACCTTTTTGTATTTTATAAACACAGATTATTTTGCCCTAAAACACCTGTTTACTGCCTTCTTCATTTCACGTTCCCTAAATAAGTCCAGTGTCAGAACCAGGGATCTAGGGGGTGATTCGAACCACCTAAAAATCAGCAAATTACCGATCGCAAACCAGAACCCCTACACTGGAAGTGACATAGTTTGGCATAGAGGAATGGAGGACCTTGGGGTTGGGAGGAGAGCACAGCGGGGCATAGCTTAGCATCAGAGGATGAGGAAAACTCTCTGAAATCAGCTTTCAAATTAGTCCCTCATGCAGAATGTGGTTCATTATGCCTCTGAGATGCTCTGAGCCAAGACTTTTTTTAAAATGTTAGCCTGACTCCATGAAAATTTTGGAGCGTAACGATATTCTGCGATAGAGCCAACTCGGTCAGGAGTGTTAGATGCAGGCTTGCAACCTCAGCCAGCTCAAACCTTTAAAGGCCTTGCTAAAAACCAGAAAGCCTGGGAATCAGGACACATCCTCCATTTTTAAAAGATTCCTAAATCATTCTGACTTGGCAGAATTCCGTGTCCATATGCTGTCTTCATGTGCATGTATGTTCGCGTTGTATGTTGCGTACTGCTTTACATGAAACTTGAGTAAATTTTCCATCTTAAAAACCATTTCTGGTATAAATGTAATGTTTGTATTTCTATGTTGGTATCCACACATGAATTGAATGTTTATGTTTATGAGATGTGCATTTGAAATAGAAGGGAGAACCTTTGCTTCCACTCTCCAAATGTTGGAAGCACATATCTGAGAATTTCACACAGATGATCCCTGGAATGGTAGGCCTAACATACGATGAACGGATGAGGATCCTGGGATTGTATTCATTAGAGTTTAGAAGGTTGAGGGGAGATCTAATAGAAACTTACAAGATAATGCATGGCTTAGAAAGGGTGGACGCTGGGAAGTTGTTTCCGTCAGGTGGGGAGACTAGGACCCGTGGGCACAGCCTTAGAATTAGAGGGGGTCAATTTAGAACGGAAATGAGGAGACATTTCTTCAGCCAGAGAGTGGTGGGCCTGTGGAATTCATTGCCACGGAGCGCAGTGGAGGCCGGGACGTTGAATGTCTTCAAGGCAGAGATTGATAAATTCTTGATCTCGCAAGGAATCAAGGGCTACGGGGAGAGTGCGGGTAAGTGGAGTTGAAATGCCCATCAGCCATGATTAAATGGCGGAGTGGACTCGATGGGCCGAATGGCCTTACTTCCACTCCTATGTCTTATGGTCTTAATTCTAACATGTCTAAACATATTTCAACCATTAATTTTGACTGGGTTATGCAATTTGCTGGGAAAGGATGTGCTAGAAATATCAAAGCAGAACATCTCCCATTATACTTCCTCGTTTATCAGTCTACCGTGACTAAACAGATCACTTTTTTTATATGGATGCTTCTACTAGTTGTGGGGAAGTAAACTGTTTATATGAATATGTAAAATCCACACTTTTGGAAAAAATGCTTTAGGTTTAGATTTTGTTCTCTGCAGTGGTAGCGTTATTTAGAATATATCTGTAGAATAGTACTTTGTAAAATATATTCAACACATCTCTCCCACCAAGGTCATCAAAGCCAACACAGGCATCTTTGGAATAGTAAGATCTGTAGATGCTGGAGTCAGAGATAACAGTGTGGAGCAGGTGTTGTGTTCCTCCAGCTTCACACTCAGTTATATCTATCGCAGGCATCTTTGATTTGGCTAGTTTCAAATATGCTTATAATTTACAATTTTCTTGGGCCTTTCAAATGGTGCATGATCACTTGCATGAAGCAAGTTTTCAGTGACACTTCAAGATGGTTTCTTGTCACTGATTTTACTCAAGGCTAAGTGAAACAGCAGTATGGAATGAGGAAGAGTGCAGATAGTGAGACCTACTGCCATATTATTGCCCAACCTAGGACCATACAGTACAGAGTGATATCATTTGGCCTCTCATCTCTATGCTAGCTCTTTGAAAAAGCTGTCCAATTGTAATCACTCTTTCCTTATAGCTATCTACATTGTAATATTTTTTATTAGCTCCAAATACAACATACAGTTTCTCTTTCCTCTGATGCATGTATCTCTGTATATTCAGATGTCAATGAATGTGCCTTTTGGAACCATGGCTGCACTCTAGGCTGTGAGAACTTTCCAGGCTCTTATCGCTGCTACTGCCCAGAAGGCTTTGTACTGCTCCCTGATATGAAAACTTGTCATGGTAAGGTTTTGTTTCTGAATGAAAATCTATGAACAGAAAGGGTAGGAACAGTCAATCCATTGACTCTTGTATCTTCAGTAACTTTTCAAGAATTTCACAAAATGTCATTTTCTTTAAATTAATCTCTGCATTGTTCATGGATTCCAGAACTTTCAATGTCTAGGACAGATATTATTTTCACTGTGGGTGTCCCAACACTGCAAGGCCTGTAACTGTTCAAGGAGGCAGCTCACCTTCTCCAGAGGAACTAGGGATTGGCAAAACTGCTGCTTAGCCAGCGAGGTACACCTTCTGTGAAAGGATCTTTTTAAAAGTATTGACATTGAAGAACTTACTTGAATTGGAGTAAAAATAAAATACTGCAGATGCTGGACCTCTGAAATACAAACAGAAAGTGCTGCAGAGACTCAGCAGATCAGGCAGCATCTGTGGAGAGAGAAATGGAGTTTACACTTCAAGTCTGTTTTGACTTCTTCAGAACTCCTTGAAACCTGCCTCTTTTGTAGTGCTAACATCCATGGCTAGTTTGCCTCCAATTTTACTTAGATCTGACCATCACCAGTAAAATACTTTCAACTGATTTGTTGCTTAAAGATGCTATGAAAATATGTGATTGTAGGTGAGTGTAGATTTGATGTGACTTTTAAGTGAGCAAATGTTAATAAATATCAATACTTCTGTCAAAACAAAATTAGTGGTGTGTATTCAAAAGAAAAAGTTGTGATATAGACCCTAAGACTATAGGTTATAGGAGCAGAATTAGGTCATTCAGCCCATCAAGTCTGCTCCACAATTTGATCATGGCTGATATGTCTTTCAACACCATTGCCCTGTCTTCTGTCCGTAACTTTTGATCCCTTTACTAATCAAGAACATATCTATCTGTCTTAAATACACTTAATGACTTGGCCTCCGCAGCCTTCTGTTGAAATTATTTCTAAAGATTTAACAGCCTCTGGTTGATGAAATTCCTCTTCATCTCAGTTCTAAGTGGTTGTCCCTTCACTGAGGCTATGCCCTCGTGTCCTAGTCTCTCCTACTAGAAACATCTTCTCCACCTCGACTCTATCCATGCCTCTCAGTATTCTGTAAGTTTTAATGAGATTCCCTCTCATCCTTTTAAACTCCTTTGAGTACAAACCCAGAGTCCTCAACAACTCCTCATATGACCAGCCCTTCATCCCCAGGGACAATCTAATGAACTTCTTCTGGACCGTCTCCAAGGCCAGCACATCCTTCTTTAGATATGGGGCCCAAAACTGCTCATAATATTCCAACTGCGGTCTGACCAGAACCTTATACAGCCTCAGAGGTATATCCCTGCTGTTGTATTCTAGCCCTCTTGACATGAATGCTAACATTGTATTTACTCCCCTAACTGTCAACAGAACCTGCATAATAACCTCAAAATAATCTTGAACTCTGACTCCCATGCCCCTTTGTGATGCAGATTTCTGAGGCCTTTCCCCATTTAGAAAGTAGTCTCCACCTCGACTCTTCCTACCAAAGTGCATAGTATCACACTTTCCCACATTATATTCCATCTGCCACCTCTTTGCCTACTCTCCTGGTATGTCCAAGTCATTTTGCAATTCCCCCACTTCCTCAATTCTACCTGTCCCTCCACCTATCTTTGTGTCATTATTATCTTATTGCTGATGCTTTTCCTTTAATTTGCCTTTACAGCTGTAATAAGTTTTCGAGAGACCTCAATATAGACTATCCAGGGATAATTTTGTTCAAGTTCAGAGGCAGCTATAATTCTCAACTACAATATGTCAATATATTATTCATAGCAACTAATAGCGACTTGTCTATGTATTGTACTTTTAACACCAGGAACTGCACCAAAGCAAAATATCACAATAATCACAAATAATCAAATTGCTTTACTTTGTACAGTTGAGTAACAGTTGAGCTTGTACAAACATTGACTCATTACCTTTAGCCAAAAAAATCCAAACTGTTTTGTCATAGACAGATGTTGTGAGTTCCTTTCCACCACCCGTGATCAGTGTGCTGCATGTAAGGTATGTGTGAGTTTTTACCCTCGGGGTGATTGTCTCAATTAAATAGTACTAGGACCAAGCATTCTGTGAGTTTTAACTACAATATACTCATTTCAGATAATTAAAACACGTCTCATTTGCCTCACACGGATGTAGGTTAGATACAAGTGAAGGTAAAACAATACGATTACAACTTATAATTATCTCTTTTGTGGAAGGCCTTTGGGTTTCTTCTATGAGTTGATATGAGGGGTGATTTTGTAAATCAGATGATCCTCAGTAAGCTGTGAGCCTGCTTAGAATTCACTATCCAGAAAGTTAGGTGTCAATTAAATTCTTAGTTGAGACAGATTTAAGGGTTTTGCTTCTCACACTTTCATGTAATTGTTGATTACTGGCGACTTGGATTGGTGTAGTGGATTCAATGGGATTTGGAGGAACTTTGCCTCAAGAGCAGCTTCAATTAAAAGCAGACGATAAAATGGCTTCCTCACATGTATCATGTGATGTTCGAAAGTTCAAATTCCTTCCCAAATAAGATGGGTGGTTAGGTCAATTATACATCCTGCGTTGTAGATTTCACACCTTGAGAGTTTCAGAGTATTCACCAAAGTATTTGCATTTGAAAGACTTATTCAAATTATAATACCCTTTTGAATTAGTATCAGGGAAAGGTATTGAGCCCACTTCACAGATAGCAAGAACTCTGATGCTGCCTGGCCTGCTGTGTTCCTCCAGTTCCACACGGTGTTATCTTTGAGCACACTTCAGTTTGGAAAGATCCTTAAATTCCCTCTTGAGTGGCTTATATCCAATAGAGAAGTCAGTGATCCCCATGCAGCCATACTTTCAGTCTTTTGTGGTCTATTTGATACGATAAAAAAAGTTTGAATTTCGGAAAATACTGGGAATCACATTTTATGCTTAGATTTATGCTCACCACTGAAGTCAAACTCACTGCAGTGCTAATCTATTTATTCAAAGACAACTGTTCAGCTCCTCATGTTTCTGTAGAATAATAATGGTCCTTATTGCACCAGCACGGGGGCAGTGTTGGTGGGAACAGTTTCTGACCTGGCAATCTGCTGGTGGACAATTTCGAACAATTAGGTCACAAGGCAATGGGAGACGGTGAATTTTAACTCCGCAAAAATACTATTCATATGCAAGCTGACCCACCTACTGAATGGTTAAATATTTGGTCTCCGAAATTCTACCTTTACAAGGGTATATTTCGGTTTTAGCTGTTTCAACCTCTTGACAATCTATACATTGGGCCAGTTATGATATTTTTAATGTGGTCAGCATTCCGTGACAAGTTGTAATTGGTGTAACTGCTTGAGTGCCGTATATTGTTGCTTGATGTATATAGGTACAGAAGAATGGCAGTAAGTCATAATGGAGAACTTGGTGTGGATATTTAACTCGTTCCAATGATGTAAAGTAACATTATCTAAAGGAAATAAATGATAAAACACAACCTTCCTTAACACATAGAAAAATCTAAGATTATTATCTGTTTAATACAGAATTGCAACTACAATAATAGGACTGGACCATGAAGCCATAGAGTCAAAGAGTTATACAGCACGGAAACAGACCCTTCAGACCAACAAGTCCATGCCGACCATAATCCCAAACTAAACTGGTCCCACCTGTCAATGCTTGGTCCATATCCCTCCAAGCATTTCTCATGTACTTATCTAAATATCTTTTGAACATTGTTTACACCAGTATCCACCACTTCCTCTGGAAGTTCATTCCACACATTAACCACTCCCTGTGTAAAAAAAAAAAGAAAAAATTGCCCCTCAAGTCTTTTTTAAATCTTTCACCTTTCACCTTAAAAATATGTTCTCTCGGCTTGAAATTCCCAACTCTAGGGAAAAGGCATCTGCCGTTCACCTTTTCTGTACCCCTCATGATTTTATAAACCTTTATAAGGTCATCCCTTAAACATCTATGCTCTGGTGAAAATAGTCCCAGCCTATCCTTATAACTCAAACCCTCCATTCATGGCAACATCTTGGTAAATCTCTTCTGACCCCTCTCCAGCTTAATAATATCCTTCCTATATCAGGGAGACCAGAACTGGAAACAGTACTCCAGAAGAGGCCTCACCAACATCCTGTACAAAGTCAGCATAACATCTTAACTCCTATACTGAAAGGTCTGAGCAATGAAGGCAAGGGTGCTAAGTGCCTCCTTAGCCACCCTATCGACACGTGGTGCAAACTTCACAGAATTATATATCTGAACGCCTAGGTCTCTCTGTTCTACAGCACATGACCTTGGTCTTCAATTCACACAGCTCATGGCTGATCCATGCCTAAACTCTGTTTAACCTTTCTTCCAAATCTATCAATACCCTTTCAAGTAAAAATAAAAAGTCTCATTCTTGAAACAAAAGCAGCCACTAAAAAATGGCATAAAGACATTCCAATGCTCTTGCAGTGCAATGAAAATCCTTCAAAAGCACTCAAGAATATTCAATCGTTCCCCCCCGCCACCGCCGATACTTCCATTGGAAAACCCCAGTAGAAGTGGAGGTGATCAGGAAGGAGATAGTTCCATAACTGACTGTGATCCCAGTATCTCACAACTGCATGAGCAATAATGTAAAATTATATTTTAAAAAGACAACATTAATGATAGTCCAATAATGCTGATTTAATTGTTATTCTATTGTTTTGTATTCACCAGATCCTATTCCTTGTTTGGAAAATTACACTGAATGTAGCCATGATTGCATCCAGACATCCAAAGGACCAATCTGTGTCTGTCCACCAGGATCTATTTTAGGATCTGATGGAAAAACATGTTCAGGTACAACCTGAGAAGGCAAAATGTTTTAAAAAACATTTGTTCAATGAAGTGGAAAAAATATCCTATGTGTTTGATTATCAATAAGTAATAACACCATTAAGGCCTCAAACATATAAAACTGGTGTGAAATATTTCATCATCATTTCTGCAAAATTGATCAAAATATTTTTATCCTTGGGACTTGCAGAGTTTGAATGAATTACAATTCACGTAAGTGATTAATTAGAATACATATGCCTTGGTTTTCTTGAAGTATTAAATAGTAAGCTAATGAGGCAAACAAAATCAAAATGATAAATTTCCTTTTATAAATCCAGCCTGGCATAAGGAATTTTTGTCATGAATAGAACTGTTACAGTCAAGGATCCACTTGGCTTATACACCAACTAAGAATCACATACCAAAATGTTTTTGGGTTCTCCATCATACTGTGTACACAGATCACATCAAAACTGGGAACGCTAAAATGCCATAATAAAGATTAATCACTTTATCATCAATCAATGAGCAAAAAGAAAACAGGTTTTTAAATGTTTTGTATGGATAATTCTGAATGTTAGAGCTGATGATGTTGCAAAAATGAAACCAAACCACCTGAAACCTGAGCGAACAGGGCAAGCAATTCCTTCGCCTGAAGATTGAAGGATTTGGAATTCACAGAATAATATCTGAGAATGTTGTGTATGTCAGAATGGGTAAATTCAAATCTGAATTCAATATTGAAGAAGATAGAGAAAGGTTAAGAAAAAATAGATCAAGGTAGAGAAAAAGAGAGACAGAGAGGAAAAGATTTAACTATACTCCAGTTTAATTGAGAAGCAAATGTGAGGCGATACATTTTGGAAGGTCAAATTCAGGTGAAAATTATACAGTGAATGGCAGACTCCTTTGGAATATTGAATGGATAAATTCAAATGTGTGTACAGGTCAACAGATCACTGAAAGTGGCAGCGCAGGTAGTTAAGTTGGTTTTAAAAAAAGCCTATGGCATGCTAGCCTTCATTGGAAGGGGTACTGAGTATAAGGATAGACAAGTTATGTTGCAGCTACGTAGAATTTTAGTTAGGCCACACTTGGACTATTGCATACAGTTCTGGTCACCACACTACCAGAAGGATGTGGATGCTTTGGAGAGCCTACAGAAAAGGTTTGCAAGGATGTTGCCTGGTATGGGAGATTTTAGCTATGAAGAAAGGTTGGATAGACTGGGTTTGTTTTCACTGGAACGCAGGAGGTTGAGGGGAAACCTGATAGAAATTCGTAAGATTGTGAATGACATAGAGTGGAAAGTATAAGGCTTTTTCCCAGAGTGGGGGTGTCAATTACTAGTGGACACAGGTTCAAGGTGCAAGGGGGAAGGTTTAAAAGAGTTGTGCGAGACACGTTTTTCACACAAAGGGAATGCACTGCCAGAGGAAGCGGTGGAAGGAGACACAATAGCAACATTCAAGAAGCACCTGAACGAATACATGAATAGGAAGGGAATAGAGGGATATGGATCTTGTGAGTGAAGACAGTTTTAGTACAGGAGGGCAAAATGTGTCGGCGCAGGCTTAGAGGGCCAAAAGGCCTGTTCCTGTGCTGTATTGTTCCTTGTTCTTTCTTTGTTCTAAATGTTACATTTTAAAAATCATAATGAGCATTGAAAAGATGAAGCAATGTGACTCCACGCTGATGAGAATTGATTTTCCATGCCAGATAATTAATTTGGCAACAATCAAAGCCTCTCACATTGTTAAAAGGCCGCTGAGTAAGCATGGCCCTTATTGGGCTTTGCTTGTTATTGGTTTGCTAGCCGCAAGGGTGTTTTTCCTGGTGGTGGGAATATTGAATAAAGTTTTTTGCACAGTGGTGTGTTTTTGCTAAGACACTGAGCACACAACCACAAAAAAAAGAGAAATAAACAAGAGATTCAGAGACCCTCCTCATTCTAGGGACAGACTCCAAGCTAGCTGGCCGTAGCTAGTGTACTGAAAAAAAGGCTACTGAGATTGAAGTGGCAAGATTTAACTTTTAATGTAGCAGTATGAGTAACAGTAATTTATTATTACATGTATTTATAAAAATATAGCAAAATGTGTATCAATCGCCATAAGCTGGCGCCATTTTAATTGCCTAAATCATTAAAAGAAATAAATCATACAAAGTCAGGACAAATTTCATTTATCGTTCCATACATGGCTTCTTGATTTATTGAGTGGCTACAGGATGCTGCCACTTTCGGCAGCCACCAAATCTGCCCAGAGGGCGTAACACCAAGGAAGAAGCACGCTGAAGCAAAACCCCCGGCGGCCGCTAACTGGATCCAGAATGTCGCCTCCACCAAACCCGCTTCACTGCTGCCGATACTCCAGTCACCGCCATAGCCAGCTCTCCAAGACCAGGGCCCATCTCAACCGACTGACCATCCCAATAAACTCCCAAGGACCGAGGGATCATTCGCTCCATCACCGTTGCAGATGCTGCCAACATGTCAGAAAAACACAATGAACCTCAATTCATCGACACTGGAACCGTCGTTCAATCCGCAACCACCATTGCCACGAGGAATAGACCGAATCCACCAATCAGCAGCTCCGTGCAACCCCTTCTCCACCACCGCAGCTGCAGAAAGAAGAAACAAATGGATTTGATTCAAAAGTTAAATGAAGAAAAGTAAAGTTTTGAAAAAGAATGAAAGTTGCAGTCAGTCATGCGAGAGGGAGTGGACGGGTTGGGAGCCCAAACATGTCCTACCCTGTTGTCTCCACCATTTTGAAAATTGGGTGATGAATTTAGTTCATGATCAGTACACAAATACTGCAGTCACATACCATTTAATGAATTTTAATGGTGAGACAGACAGTGAGCTGCTGTTTTCACAAAGCTACTGATACCGGAACACATCTTCGACAGCAACAGTTAAGTTTCCATATTTAACAGTGCACCTGTCCTCAGCTGAAGGTGCAGTCGTAGTTGCACATCAGTAATAATGGGGAATGCCACTTCCTTTATTTCAGAGGAAACATATGAGCCAATATCGTCTCTAATCTTCCGTAAGTTTTTAATCTATAAAACTGTTTGAAAAGACACTCCAAAAAAAAATCTCATTTCCATTTGGCACTATTTAGAAAGTTCAATACTGACATAAATGAAGGATTCCAAACAGAACTAAATGAACCACTCTCGCAGTAAAGAGATGCAGGGGACTGTCCGGGGGTTTGCAACAGGAGAAAGAAGAATTTGATAAAGAAATAGGCTGAAAATATTAAAATGATATTTACCATCTTGATTATTTCTATTGAATTTGGTGCTGAATGAACTTTTCTTTGTAAATCTCCCCTGCCAATAGCCATACCATTGACAACCAGAGGAAATTGAGGCTGATAACATCGGTAATTTGAAGAGGGAGCTTGAAAGGCATTTAGCAAAGACAAAAATAACAGGGGAATTGCAGGTAGTGAAATGTGCTTTTAAACACTGATCTTTTCCAATTCCTGTATATTTCTGTACATAAATGTGAGTTTTGTTTATACTCAGCAAGCCAATCATTTTCAATTTAGATAACTAATGGTTTTCTGGAGATGTGGTAAACTTGTTGCAATAAATACTAACTTTATTAATGGAATGTTAGGCTTTGTCATCAGAGGATTGAGAACAGGAGTAACAAAGTCTTGCTTCAATTGTATCGGAGCTTGGTTAGACTGCACGTGGAGTAACATGAGCTCCTTGTCTCTGGAAAGATTATATTGCCATTGAGGAAGTGCAGCAAAAGTTCACCAGATTTGTTCTTGGGATGATGGGACTGTCCTTTGAAAATAGATTTGGCAAGCTATGTCTGTATTCTCCAGAGTTTCGAAGCATGAGATGTGATCCTACAGAACGCTGCAAATTACTGAAAGGGATAGACAGGGTAGATGCAGATAAGCTGCTTCCCCTGACTGGGGAGTCGAGAACCAGGGGAAGATTATGGTGTTGCCACTGAGATCTGAGATGAAAATTCTTGTTTTTACTCAGTGTTGTGAACCTTTGGAATTGTCTCTCACAGACAGAAGCTCAGTCTGAGTATGTTTCAGGTAGAGATTCATAGATTTTTGATTACCAATAGCATACACGGTTATGGGGATAGGGTGCGTAAATGGCATTGAACTGTTCGTTTGGCCATGATTGTTTTGAAAGTGTGCGACGGCAATTGGAGACATCGATCGCCTCAACCTCTCCACACCTCTCACCCACTCCAACCTCTACCCCACAGAACGTGCAGTCCTCCGCTTCCTCCACTCCAACCCCAACCTCACCAAAAAAACCCATAGACAAAGAAGGCGCAGTTGTAGTGTGGCGCACTGACCCCTACATCGCCGAGGCCAGGCGTCAACTCTCCGACACCTCCACCTACCACCTCCTTGATCATGACCCCACCCCCAACCACCAAAACATCATCTCCCAAACCATCCACAACCTCATTACCTCAGGTGGCCTCCCACCCACAGCCTCCAACCTCATCGTTCCCCAACCCCACACCGCCTGTTTCTATCTCCTTCCCAAAATCCACAAACCTGACTGCCCTGGTCGCCCCATTGTCTCCGCCTGCTCCTGCCCCACCAAACTCATCTCCACTTATCTCGACTCCATCTTCTCCCCCTTGGCCCAGGAACTCACCACCTATGTCCATGACACCACCCACGCCCTCCACCTCCTCCAAAAATTCTGATTCCCTGGTCCCCAACACCTCATCTTTACAATTGACGTCCAGTCCCTATACACTTGCATTCCCCATGCAGATGGTGTAAAGGCCCTCCGCTTCTTCCTGTCCCGCAGGCCCGACCAGCCCCCCTCCACTGACACCCTCATCAGCTTAGCTGAACTTGTCCTCACCCTTAACAACTTCTCTTTCAATTCTTCCCACTTCCTACAGACAAAGGGGGTGGCCATGGGTACCCGCATGGGCCCAAGCTATGCCTGCCTCTTTGTCGGATATGTGGAACAATCCCTATTCCGTATCTACACTGGCCCTATCCCCCACCTCTTCCTCCATTACATCGATGACTATCGGCGGCGCATCGTGCTCCCAATAGGAGCTCGAACAGTTCATCCACTTCACTAACACCTTCCACCCCAACCTTAAGTTCACCTGGACCATCTCTGATACCTCTCTCTCCTTCCTGGACCTCTCTATTTCCATCTCTGGCAACCACCTGGAAACCGATATCCATTTCAAGCCCACCGACTCCCACAGCTACCTAGAATACACCTCCTCCCACCCATCTTCCTGCAAAAAGGCCATCATCTATTTCCAATTCCATCGCCTCCACCGCATCTGCTCCCAGGATGAGGCATTCCACTCCCGAACATCTCAGATGTCCTCATTCTTCAAGGTCAGCAACTTCCCCCTCGCAGTGGTCGAAAACGCCCTCGACCGTGTCTCTCGCATTTCCCGCAACACATCCCTCACGCCCCGTCCCCGCAATAACAACAAAAACAGAATCCCCCTCGTCCTCACGTACCACCCCACCAACCTCCGGATCCAACGCATCATCCTCTGACACTTCCACCATCTGCAATCCGACCTCACCACCAAAGACATTTTTCCCTCCCCACCCTTGTCTGCTTTCCGGAGGGACCACTCTCTCCGTGACTCCCTTGTCCGCTCCACACTCCCCTCCAGCCCCACCACACCTGGCACTTTTCCCTGCAACCGCAGGAAGTGCTACACCTGCCCCCACACCTCCCCCCTCACCCCCATCCCAGGCCCTAGGAAGACTTTCCACATCAAACAGATGTTCACCTGCACATCTGCCAATGTGGTATACTGCATCCGCTGTACCCATTGTGGCCTCCTCTACATCGGGGAAACCAAATGGAGGCTTGTGGGCCGCTTTGTGGAACACCTACGATCGGATTGCAACAAACAACTGCACATCCCAGTCACGAACCAGTTCACTAGTTCAACTCCCCCTGCCAGTCATTGGACAACATGTCCATCCTGGGCTCCTGCAATGCCACAACGATGCCACCTGAAGGTTGCAGGAACAGCATCTCATATTTCACTTGGGAGCCCTGCAGCCCAATGGTATCAATGTGGACTTCACAAGCTTCAAAATCTCCCCTCCCTCAACCACATCCCAAAACCAGCCCAGCTCGTACCCGCCTCCCTAACCTGTCCTCCTTCCTATCCACTCCTCCCACCTCAAGCCCCACCCCCATCTCCACCCTACTAGCTTCATCCTGCCTCCTTGACCTGTCCGTCCTCCCTGGACTGACCTATCCCCTCCCTAACTCCCCTTTACTGGATCCAACCCTGCCGCTTTGACCCGTCTGTCTCCTCTCCACCTATCTTCTCCTTTATCCATGCTCTATCTGCCTCCCCCTTTTTCCCTATTTATTTCAGAATCCCCTTCCCCTCCCCCATTTCTGAAGAAGGGTCTAGGCTCAAAACGTCAGCTTTCCTGCTCCTCTGATGCTGCTTGGCCTGCTGTGTTCATCCAGCTCTACACCTTGTTATCTCAGATTCTCCAGTATCGGCAGTTCCTACTATCTCTAAGAATTAATAGTGAGCATTGTTAAATAATGAGTGATTCCATGATCTGATCTATTTCTTTTCAGGTTGCACTGCGCCAGATAATGGTGGCTGTGGCCAGATCTGTGTACTGCAGAATCCAGTATCTTGGAAATGTGAATGTCTGCCCGGTTATCAGCTACAACTTGATGGGCAGCACTGCACTGCCTCAGGTCAATATTAATTCCAAATGTTAAGAGTTTCAGTAAGTTATGAATTCTCAATGAACGTTAATGGGGAAGGATTTTGATCAAGTATTTCTGACTCAAAATGCTCTCTCGACAACCAGTTAATAGAAAAGAATCAATCTGTAGAAACATAGAGTAAGTTTACAAATGTGTAATCGGAGAGTGAGCTTTGCACACTGGGAACGTACAGTAAAAATTAATTTCAATTCTAAAAAATTATAGCAGGTTCACAAATATCACTATGCCAACAAACTAAATAAACTGCAAATGAAGAGGAGACTTGTAAAATGACCTATTCTTTCCCTTGTCTTCTCTCAAGCCTATCTTGTCCATGAGACTTGATTCTTGCTCCCTTCATGCCATTCCATGCTAAGCAATTACATTATATTGTGTCTACCCTCTCCTGCTCTCTCTCCCCTCCACCCCTGGGTGGGTTAAAAGTCTAAATGGTTAATTTTCCTTGCGTATTGTCTTGTTGTCTGCCTCTCTTTCAAAATTCCCATCTTAGCTCCTCCCCCACTCTCAAGACGAACATTTACTTTCTAATCCTCTGCCCTTGCAAACTACTGCTCAATCTTGAATCTTTTTTGTGGGCTTTCGCTGAAGAATGCTTTGTTGTCCCCTTCAAATTCTCGTCCATCTTTCCCACAGATCTGTGTTTACATACCTCCTATTATGTTTGCTGACCACAATTTAAACTCTTCGTCCCTGTTACTGTAATGCGTTGTCCCTCTTCATCTTTCTTGACCATTGGTTCTCAGGTTTCTAACCCGCGATTGTTAATAGTTCTTTTAACCAAATGGGAGCCTTTATGAAAACTGTAGCCAAGATTTGGGGCGGCACAGTGGCTCGATGGTTAACACTGCTGCCATACAGCACGAGGGACCATGGTTCAGTTCCAGCCTCTATCTGTATGGAGTTTGCACTTTCTGTCTGTGTCTGCATGGGTTTCCTCTGGGTGCCCCGGTTCCCTTCCACAGTCCAAAGATGTGCAAGTTAGGCTGGATTGGCCATGTTAAATTGCCTATAGTGTTCAGGCTAGGCGGATTAGCCATGGCAAAGAGAGGGTTACAAGTATGGAGGGGTTGTGGGATGCTTTTCAGTGGGTCAGTGCAGACTCGATGGGCCGAGTAGCCTGCTTCCGCACTGTAGGGATTCTATGAGTCCCTCCCATGGTGTCTGAGCCTGGATGTTTGTACTCCCTGTTATAATTTGGGCTGGAGACCTTTGTTTTATGTGAACTTTTTCTGGCTCTGGTAGTGGATGACTTTCTTTTTGAAATCATACAAAAAATAATGCCAATTTGTATTTAACAGGTCCCAGACCATTTTTATTATTTGCAAATAGCCAGGACGTAAGGCGCATAAACTTTGATGGAACAGATTACCATATTGTGCTGGAAAGACAGATGGGCAGAGTCTTTGCGCTTGATTATGACCCTGTGCAAAATAAGGTAAGTAGGATTTGAAAACAGCACATGGATAGCTCCTGAATACCTGTATACATAATTATTTGTTTCAAGTTTCAACTATCTTAATTTTTCACTGATATTCAAGGCAGAGAAGTTTAGAAACTTCTGTCAGCAAAATTAGCAATAATATCTTAGAGCATTGAGGTGACATTTATCTGAGATAAAAGGTACTGCAGATGCTGGAGAATCCGAGATAACAAGGTGTGGAGCTGGATGAATACAGCAGGTCAAGCAGCATCATAGGAGCAGGAAAGCTTGACTTTTCGGGCCTAGACCCTTCATCAGAAAAAAAATTATCTGTCTGCTTATATTGCAGACTGATTAGCCCATGTAAAATCAACGACTGTTAACCTTTATTTTGAAAGCAACAAAGAATCAAGCTATGAAATGTATAACAAATGGTGGGGTTTACTCAGAAATTATTTGCATTTACTGACGTTATCCTTTAACAATGAAGCTTGAATCTTGCTTTTGTGATATTGCCCTCATCTCTAACAAAAAGTTGAACTATTTAATGCCTACTTAGTTGATCTCAGTTGGGGGGGCTGCTGTGAAGATATTATTTGGCTTAGCACACAGAGTATGCTGGCGAAAATCAGCAGGCCTGGCATCATCTGTAGTGGGAGAAACAGACTTAACATTTGAGGTGAAAGAGAAACAGAGATTTGAAATGAACGCAAATTAAGCTGTGAAAGGGGAAAAATGGATCTTTTTGGCTAAGGACACAGTGAACAAGTCTGTGACTCGGGTGGTGGAGGAGGTGTGGGAGGTGTGCTGATGCTGGGGGTGGAGTGTGTGGAACATAAGGAAAATGGAGAACTGATGAGATGGTGTCAGCCTGTGAATTTGTAGAGTTCAATATTGAGTCCTAGAGACTGCAAAGTGCCTCACATTCACCTGATCCATCTCTTACTTTTCTCTTCCCTTTCTTGACTTCTCTGTTTTTATTTCTGGCGTTAGGTTGTTCATCAACATCCAATAAAAACCCAGCATCTCCCACGGTTACCTCAACCACACTAGCTCACACCTTGCTTCCTGCGAGGATTTCATCTTAGTCTCCGAGTTCCTCCATCTCCCCCATATCTATTCCAATGATGCCCCCTTCCACTGGGGTGCTTCTGACATATTCTCCTTTTTCCTCGACCATGGGTTCCGGTCACCAACACCTGCCTTTGTGGTTAACAGGGCCTTCAGTCGTGTCCAATCCACTTCCCACATTTTTGCCCTCAACCCGTCCCCTCCAGCTGAGAAGAATGATAGGATTTCATCTTTTTATCACCCACCTCCATCACCCCCCACCCCCACCAACCCACACCCTCACCACAATCAAAGAAATACTCTCTGCCATTTCTGCTACCTCCAGGAGGATGCTACCATCAAGCATATCTTCCCCCTCCCCTCTGCATTCAGCATTCCACAGGGACCAGTTCCTCCTTGACACCCTGGTCCACTCCTCCATCATTCCCAGTATCACCTCACTCCCCCATGGCATCTTCCAATGCAATCACAAGGCGTAACTCTTATCCATTCACGTCCTCCCTCCTTACTGTCCAAGGGCCCCATCATACTTCTAGGTGAAGCAGTGTTTTGTTTAAACTCCCTTCAATCTATTCGCTGCTCACAATGTGGTTTCCTTTACGTTGGTGAGGTTGGGTGACCACTCTTTCAGTAAGAAAGATCCTGACCTCCAGCACAATGCAAGCTGGAGGAACAACACCTCATTTCCTAGTCCCTCCCCATCCCCATCCCCATCGCAGAGAGAAGCTGTTCCCACTCATTAAAAAAAATGAGAAGGCCTAGGTTTAAAGTGATGTGCAAGTGAAGCAAGGATGATGTAAGAAAAAACTTCATCACACAGCGAGTAGTTAGGGCACAGACTGCACTGCCTAGAAATGTGCTAGACGCAGGTTCGATAGAGGAATTCAAGAGGGCATTGGATGTTTATTTTGATAGAAGTGGCATGCAGGAGATTGGCACTAGATAATAATGCAAACACATTGGACTGAAAGGCCTCTTTCTGACCTGTAACAGTTCTGTGATTCTGTGAAAAACAGTGAAAGTGAATATAAAATTATAAATGTGCAGATTATATCAATGTCTGGCAGCATCTGTGGACAGAAAAACAAAGTTAATGTTTTAAGTCCAATGTGACTGTTCCTTAGAACTGAAGAGGGCTGGTAAACTGATAGATATAACATTGTGGAAAAAGGGGGAAGGAGGAGCAAATGGAACAGATGGCAACAGAGCAAAAGTCAACAAGGAGCTAATGGTAGGAGAGAAGAGACAGACATCAAAAGTTGTTGGGTGTTAATGTCAGAAAATAGGTCAGTTCTGCTGAGAGCAAACCCTTGCAAACAAAAGAATACGGTGGTAGTGAAATCAAAATGAAGTACAGAATTCATAGTCCGAAGTTTTTTAATTCTATTTTGAGTCCTGAAGGGTATAGAGTGACTGCAGTGATTGGAAGCAGGTTGGAGTTGTTAACCTGGGCCAATCAGGTAAGCCCTGGCTGGCGAATATATCCAGGAGATTAGAATCTGCTCAGTTCAGGGGACTGACTCCAAGCTGCCTGGCCACAGACAGTACATTATGCAATGATAAATAAAGGGTGACTTGGTGATGGGATACCAGCCTGTCTGCAATTACTTCAGTGGTGACGAGAGAAAACAGGACTTGCCTGAAGAGCAAATCACATTCAGCCTGGGAACCCTGCAGCCCAATGGTATCAATATGGATTTCACAAGCTTCAAAATCTCCCCTCCCCCAACCGCATCCCAAAATCAGCCCAGCTCGTCCCCGCCTCCCTAACCTGTTCTTCCTCTTACCTATCCCCTCCTCCCACCTCAAGCCCCACCCCCATCTCCTACCTAATAACCTCATCCTGCCCCGTTGACCTATCCGTCCTCCCTGGACTGACCTATCTCCTCCCTACCCCTCCCACCTACACTTATCCTTACTGGCTCCATCCCCGCCTCTTCGACTTGTCTGCCTCCTCTCCACCTATCCTCTCCTCTATCCATCCTCTATCCGCCTCCCCCTCTCTCCCTATTTATTTCAGAACCCTCTTCCCCTCCCCCATTTCTGATGAAGGGTCTCGGCCCAAAACGTCAAGCTTTCCTGCTCCTAAGATGCTGCTTGGCCTGCTGTGTTCATCCAGCTCCACACCTTGTTATCTCGGATTCTCCAGCATCTGCAGTACCTATTATCTCTTGCCTGAAGAACATTCGCTTGCAACAGTCATCTTGGAGTTGAATTTTTGGCATCGTATCTTTATTTGGGCAGCTTGACTCATTTGATCCTGCTGTTGAAGACTGGGCCCAGAATGCAGAAAGAATGCAAATTTGTTTTTGGTCAAATGACATTGGGGCAGATGAAAAGCAACGAGTAACCCTTCAGACTGTGTGTGGACCTGCAACATTTTTGGTTTATAACGGGCTTAACCTTCCCAGGGACACCAGACACTAAAAGCTTCCAAGTGCTGATGGAGTCGGTTAAGGAATATTACAACCCCAAACCTCCCCTAATTCTGAGATGCTATTGGTTTTATTCAGCTGTTAGAGAAACAGGGGAATCCGTATTGGGATTTTTGTTGAGGTTGAGGCAAGTGGCAGAGGCATGTGATTTTGGATCAACCCTGAATGAGTTGCTGATAGACCGTTTGGTTTGTGGGATTAATGATGTCGACATTCAAAAGCACCTATCAGCTGAAGCCCAACTGGACTTCAAACAGGTACTGCAACTGGCCCTGTCATTAGAAAATGCAGCAAGTAGAGAATGGGAGCTACTGAAGTGGACACCTTCACCTCTCCAACTGAGCTTGGGAAACACCATTTGAGTGCAGGCAATGTCAGAGCCTCACACAGGGCATGTCCTGGGCAGAGGGACCCTAGGCCAACCCACAGCAGAACCCCACAACAAAGCTGAGCTTCAGCCAAGTGGCTAAAACGTTCTTCAGAATCTGGGCCGGCAAGCCATAGTAGTTGCTGCTGGTATGCAGCCTCAAGACAGCAAAGGACTCCTACAAGGCCTGGCTTGAGTAAGAAACCTCGTAGGCTGGTACCCAGGAGAGTGCACGTCCTGCAAAGTCCCCCTACATGTGGGTTAGAACAATTAAATTGCTTAGTGACATCTAAATCGGAATGATTCAAATTAATATTTGGTTAAATGGTCACCCAGTTTTGATGGAGATCGATACCAGGACAGCTGTATTTGTGGTTGCAGAACCTGACTTCAACAAGATTCACTCTGGACTCCAATCCTAAAGTTTGCACAAAGCCTGGGCCAGACTGAGAAAATACGCTGGGGAACTGTTATAGGTTAAGGGTATGATTTTGGTTCGGGTCTCCAATGAGAAGCAGTTGGTGTGGTTACCACTAATGGTAGTAAAAGGCTCGGGCCCAAGCCTATTGGGCTGGAATTGGTTGAGAAAGATTCACCTGGATTGGCTCAACATTTTTCAATTAGAACATGGCTGCCTCAGTGAAGTTCTAGTGAAATACCCTAGAGTGTTTCAGGAAGAGTTTGGAACTATCAAACGGGCCAAAGCCACATAAATGTTGACCAGGAAGCAATTCCAAGATTTTGCCAGGCCCGCTTAGTGCCATTTCCTGTCTCTATTTTCACCTGCGAGGCAATCAGGAGGCTGGACAGAGAAAGAACCATCAAACCAGTCCAGTTTGCAGAATGGGCAGCAGCAGTCGTACAGATTGTGAAGCCTGATGGCTCAGTTTGCCTCTGTGAGGATTTTAGGCAAACAGAAATTGCTCCTCACAGCTGGATAAATACCTGATCCTTCAAATAGAGGACTAATGCAAGGTTGGCGGGGGATGGTGCTGTCCTTTATGAAGCTGGACATGATCCACACCTACCTGCAATTGTGACTAGATGAGGAGCCCTGGAAGTATGCTACAATTAACACGTATAAAATTTTATACCGATATACAAGACTGGCATTTGGGGTATCGTCAGCCTGTGCCGTTTTCCAGCGGACCATGGAGAACATTTTTACAAGGTTTGCCCCACGTCGTCATTTATTTGAACGACATACCAAAAGCAGGGAAGAACAATAAAACGTATTTGGACGTAGTGCTTAAACATTTCTCCCAGGTCCTACCATCAATTTGAACAGGACCTCAATAACTCCAAAGTTGCCAAGCTATTTGGTCATTTACAGCCCTACCTCACTTTTCCAAGCAAAAGATGGGATCCTTGTAACTTTGACTTGATTTCTATTCTCCTCCTTAGGCACTCACTACGTTGGAATCAGATGACTCCAATGATAATGTACTAGTCATCTTTGAGCTTAGCTGAGCTTCAAAATCCACATTCAGTCAACTGTTAAAACCTATACACAGCTCTGGAAAATAACCTCTTTCAAACTGTATCTGAGTCCCATTGTCTCTTAAACTCTCATCCACATCCTGAACTTTCAGGGTTGATCGTTCAGATGCATTCCTCCCTCTTCCCCATCATGATATATAAACTCGATCAGTTCACCCCTTTCCAAAGTAATTTGTTTCCATGTATCACCCATTAGTCTCCTAACCTCATGTATCCCTCAGAACACTGACATCAAGTCTTTATGATCATTCTCTTATCACTTTGCAAACAAATCAACCTTCCTCCATATTCACACTCCTTGCTCTTTCAATTTTATTTAATTCCTTTTTTCTGCTTTGATGCTGAGGAGCAGGGCAGATTGCACCCCCCTCCCCCCTCCCCCCCCACCCCCACACCGTGCAGACATTCTGCATTCTTTTCACTTTACAGCCATAGAAACCATTAGGATGGTTTTCAATGGTGTCAGTATTGTCTAGTATTGTTGCTATTGTTCTAATAATCATTTTGAACGCAATACCCTTCGTACCCAGTAATCTTTACTTGTAAGGGGGAGTCTTTGATGCAGTACTTTTTCAAAGGTACTCTAGAATCTAGATAATGGTGCCAAATGTACAGTAAGTATAATTTAAATAGCTCACATGTACTGCATTATATGAAGTCACAGCAGTACTTCGAGGTGTGTAGGACTGTGAGCTCCATGTGAATGTTGTCCCTGCTGGGAATCAGTCTTAATGTGTCACCGGTTCTGTCAATGTGAATTTGCATCACTACAAAGAAAGCCAAAAGCTTGGTCAGGAGAGATTTACTCCTTTAAAAATGATATTTTTGATCAGTTGTTGTTATTTTCACAGCAGCTCTCTCATATTTCACACTGTTGTAGTATTTCTCTCCGTTCAGTGAGTGATGGGTGTTGCTGGGGTATCAAGGAGAGTTTGAGCAGTTCAGGCCTGTACTTGCTAGAGTTTAGAAGAATGAGAGAAGAGCTCGTTGAGGTATGAGATCCTAAAGGAGACTGTTAAAGTAGACGGAGAGTTGACGTTTAACCTTTGTGGGGCGATCGAGAATGAGATGTCGCAGTTTTAGAGTAAAGTGTGGCTGCTTTAAAGGAGAGATGGAGAGGAATTACTTCCATCAAACAGTCATGAATCTGTATAATTTACTACCCCAGTGTACAGTGGATGCCAGGACACTGAATAAATTTAAGAAAATTGACAAACTTTTAATTAGTAGTGTGTCAAAGGGTTATAGGGAGCAGGTAGAGCCCCTGTGGAGCAAGTGGAGATGAGGCTGAAATGAGAACAGCCATGATCGCATTAAATGACAAAAACAGGCTCAAGGGACTGAATTGCCTACTCCTGCTCCTAGGTTTTATGTTCTTATTGGAAGCTTTACTCTGCTAACTGTTGGAGGCTTTGCTCTGGAGCATCTCATGCCGCCACTTGGAGATAGCAAAACAATAGGTGTTGGAGTCAGCGACAACACAGTGTGGAGCTAGAGGAACACAGCAGGCCAGGCAGCATCAGAGGAGCAGGAAAGTTGACATTTTGGGTCCTGACTCGATGCTGCCTGACCTGCTGTGTTCCTCCAGCTCCACACTGTGTTGTCTCATGCCAACACTGAATGTCCAAAAGAAGTATTTGTTCTCCAGCTGTTCCATGCAGTTTGAAACAGATGTGATTTATTTAATGAACTGCAGGATGCTGTGAATGGTTCATGCAAGATCATTAACTGGTGTGGATACAACGGGCTGAAAGGCCCTTTTCACACTATTAAGAACTCTATGATACTATAATATTCTTCTTACACAAGGACTCTAAAATTTAACATGCAAAAGATTGGTCTGTGTTATTTAACAGCTTTCTAATATTTTTCTGGTATTTTCCTTGTAGATTTATTTTGCTCACACAGGCCTGAAGTGGATTGAAAGAGCTAATCTGGATGGTTCTGAGCGTGAGGAACTTATTAGCAATGATCTGGATTTACCTGAAGGACTAGCTGTGGACTGGATTAACCGCAAATTATACTGGACTGACAGAGGGTATGTCTGGAGTTAGACAGATAATTCTCGTGGTTTACCTTAATTTTAACTGTCGGATCAAAATCTGTGTTTAGCTGAACATCTGTCAGTGCTCCTTAAGTTACCCACTTAGCAAATAGCTGTAAGCATCATGAAATAGGATTTGGAAATAATCAGACAATAAACTTCAATTTAAAGTCAAGAGGTGATTGCATTGCAACACTCAGCAATGAGTGCTGCTCATTTTATAAACACATTTAGGGCAATCAGTATTTCACCACGTACCAATCTCTCCAATGAAACAATGTTATTCAGGTGCAGTGGAATAGTTCAGCATGACTGCACTGAGCTGGTGTCATACCTTTGTGTTTTACCACTGAAAGGAAGGCATTAATAGCCACAACATCTGTCACATTTTTACACTTTTGGTCCCGATCTTGCAATCTTTGGATAGTTGGAGATAGGACAAATGATCCAAGATACACCTCAGGATGCCACAGAAGTTCCAATGAACTGACACATGAAAATTGGCTGGAAAGTTTGAACTTCCAATCCGTAATTGCCCTGTTCCCTGAAGCATTCGGGAAAAGTCTTCAACTCTGAGTTGGAGGCCTTAGATAGTTTTGATTTACTTGCCAGCAGGAAATGTAGACTGACAAATCCCAGTCTAACTCCTGAGTAGCTGTAAAGCTGATCCCTTGATTATCTCTGAACCCTGTTAACCCACTCCTCCACAATTCCCCAATTGTTGAGTAAAAGGGTAATTAAGCTTTAATTCTAAGAATAGCTACTGTTCAGATGGGGCTATGTTGTAGCAACGTCAAATCATTTGGAATTGGAGCCTGGATCTTGAAGGATTTCCAAATCTTAAGAGCTACATCTGACCTTGTCTTCTATATAGTTATATTCCATAAAGCATGTTAATGTTCACTCATCTGAATACAAGCATGATCTTACTACCTACTAGCAGTGGTAACCACACCCAGTTGAAGGCAAGTAGCAGGAGTACAGTGTTATAAGTGAGGGATGAGGCCGGCCAAGCCACCTGATCACAGAAAATACCTGAGGAAAAGACCAGTAGTGACACACAAATGCAAACAATAGACTTCGTGCCCCATTTAGGCACCAGACTGTGGGGAGGAGATGGAGCGCAACACTGACAAAACATGGCAAAAGCTCACAGCAGGGACTGAGGCAGCAGCAAAAAAAAAACCTGTTGGCCACAATGCATAATACGTTATTGCACACTGAGGTTTTACAGAGATAGGAAAGTAAAGAATACTCAGACAGCCTGCCAGAAGAAAGCTTGCAAGGTTAGGATCCAGTCGATGCCATTAAGGGACTCCGCTAGTAGGAGGTTAACACCAGTTCAGACTGGATTAGCAAAACATAAGCTTAAAATAACTCTAATAATCTTATGTTTCCATGAATTAGGGACGCTGAGGAGCAACATGAGCTCTTCTTTGGTGATATAACAGATCCACTGTACGACTTCAATTTCTCCAAGTTCACAGACTCACGAGATAAATTCTGGTGTGCAGATATCATGGTTAAAGGCAAGGAAACTAAAGTTTAATTGCCTACATGGGCAGGTGTATCTATTTTTTTCAGATTCAATACTATGGTTAAAGCCAAAAATTCTCAGGCCATCTTTTATTCAACTTTGGTACGCAGATAGTATTCAAATCAGAGCAGAAGAGTCAATGCACGCTACAGTTTGCTATAATGGAAGAAGATCACATGAACATTGCAAGTCATCCTTAATCATTATTTTTCGGTATTGCGTGCAGATGTTGTGTGGTTTTGAATATATCTCATTCAGCAGTCACAGAAGACAATGAGGTAGTGTGTGCTGGGACTACTGCAGATCTTTCATTGCCCTCAAAAGTGAGGCTGCAAATGTTAGGAGGAAACACATTAAGACAAAGATAACCAGCCCAAGAGGGCATTCTAGATCTCAGTATTCTCCTTCAGATCAGATAGACAGTGAATGAACTTTCTACTCATCTTGATGGTTTAGTGGAGGCAAAGTTCTTAGATCTTCCTATACTTCTGGATTAAGGTGGTACTGAGTCTGAGTTTGATTAATTGTTGTCACATGAACCAAGATACAGTGAAAAGTGTTGTTTTGTGTGCTATACAGGCAGATAGAATCATACAAAGTGCATTAGGGTAGCAGAACAGTGTGGAGAACACAGTGTTAGAGCCATAGAGAAGGTGCAGAGAGAGAGAGATCAGGATTAACATTTGAGAGGCCCATTCAAAAGCCTGATAACAGCTGTTCTTGAATCTGTTCGTGGTGTATTCCAACTTTTATATTTCTGCCAGATGGAAGAGGGTGGAAGAGAGTATAACCAGGGTGGGAGGTGTCTTTGATTTTGTTGGTTGCTTTTCCGAGGCAGTGGGAAGTAAAGAAGGAGTTGACGGATGGTAGGATTCTTTGCCTGATGGATAGGGCTGTGTTTAAGACTCTCTGTAGTTCCTTGGGCTCTGGGGAAGAGCAGTTGCCACACCACACTGTGATACATCCAGAAAAGATACTCTTTATGGTGTATCTATAAAAGTTGGGAAGAGTCTTTGTGGACATGCTGAGGAAGCAGAGGCATTCTTGTGCCTTCTTGGCAGTCGCTGTCAGAGGACCAGGACAGATTGTTGGTGGTCACCGTTCCCAGGAATTTAACACTCGCGACCATCTCCAACTCAGCACCATTGATGCCGACAGGGGCATTCCCCTCCACTCCGCTTCCTAAAGTCAAAGACCAGCTCTTTCACTTTGCTGACTTTGAGGGAGAGATTGTCCCCAATGGAATCTTTGGCCAAGCTCTCAAATCCTGTGCAGACCAGCTGGCGGGAGTTTTTGCAAATTTCTTGAGGTGTCAAGAATTCCCAGACATTTAAGCCTCAGGCAGCCTGGATAGGAGCCCACTTTTCTTCACAGAATTGAATAAAATCAATGCATATTTGCCATCATTCATTATGAACATCACCAAGAACTTGAAAAATTCAGAGAAAATCTTCAAACCCTAGGAGACTTCAAGCGACAGTTATAGGAACAAAAGAACTAGAGTAGGCTATTCAGCCCCTCGAGCCTGCTCTGGCATTCAATGACATTGTGGCTTAATTCCATATGCTTGCCTTTGGCCCATATCCTTTAATACTTTTACTTAACAAAAGTCTATCTCAGATATAAAATTAACAAATGATCCAGCATCCACTGCAGGTTGTGAAGGAGATCCCTAAACCTCTACCACCCTTTGTGTGTAGAAGTGCTTCCTAACATCTCTCCTGAATGGTCTGCCTCCGATTCTTAGACTGTGTCCCTTAGTCCTAGAATCCCCAAATCTACCTGTATTTTCCTGTTATTATCTTGAAGACTTTAATCAGATTACCCCTTAACCTTCTAAATTCCTGTGAAAACAGGCCTAATTTGTATAATTTCTCATTATAACAGCTCCTGAAGTCCTCGTATCATTAGCGCGACAACTATAACTTGTTAATAAAAAGCCATCCAATGAAAAGGTTATGCTTAAGTCTAAGTTAAATTGTGACCGATAATCAACATTTAGAAATGATGAACTTGCACAAAGCAGTTGTAATCTACAATTGAGTCTCACCTGCAAGTCATGAACTCATTCAATGGCTCTTTCAGTAAACTGGGCTAACGTGACTTGCTTCTAACACGTCTCCATCGCCCTGATGTCCCACTGATCCCCAGACTCTTCCTAACCTGAATTTACTGACCCAAATCTGGCAACTGCCTGACATCTAGCTGCCACCCTGCAATCCTATGGCCCTGCACACTTGCCAGGTTTATCCTGGCTATCATTGTTAGAACATGGGTTTTATGGTAGTTACTAATTGCTTCATCACCCTTCTCTGCTGATATTGATATGTCCAGTTGTCAGCTCTTCCCCTATCCACCTACCGTACCACATGCCTGCTTGCCCATACCTCACCCACCCTACCCACATACAAATTCACCCATTCACTTACTCATTCACCCACGCACTCAGTCACTAATGGACTGAAAAGTTGTTTAAATGTCCCAAATCTTTTCAGTTGATGAAGTAACATTTACCCGAACACAGCAGTAAGTGCCATAAACAGGGGACTCGGGTTATCCTCCTCAGCGTCAATAATTCAACCCAGAGGAAGCAAAAGGATTTCCAGCATGCTGCACAATTCTGAAGAGGCCAATATAAGGAGGCTTGACCAAAAATGTGGAGCTCAGCCGTGGTGTAGAAATGAAGCTGAGCGCCAATCTGAGTTAGAAATCGTATCACAATGCTGTGACACTTATAATTGATAACTTCCTTCCCACAGTGTAACTGGTAGTATTGGTTCCAGTGAAAGCAAAATACTGCTGATACTGGAAATCTGAAATCAAAACAGATAGCACTGGAAACACTCAGCAGCATCTGTGGAGAGAAAAACAGAGGTTAATTCTCTTTTTTCTCTCTAGAGGTGCTGTCAGAATGTCTGAGTATTTCCCGCATTTTCTGCTGTTCTTTTAAATTATTGTTTTCATAATTGTTGCTCAGATAATTTATTTGAGAGTTTGCAATGAAATATCCACGTCTTGAATTTAATACAAGAGAGTTTTAGATGGAAAACAAAGGTTTAAGTATGTCAAGCCAGGTTCATCCTGGTTATCATAAGTCAAATGCTGTTATAAGGACATTAGAGAGAAAAACATGGACTTTATGGTAATAACTAGTTGCATCATCACCTTTCTCCGCTGATATTGACAACAACTGCGTGTGCAGTTAAACATGGAGGCCCAGATTTTCTCAAAGTTGGTGCCTTTCTGGAACTCTGTAAAAATGATGGGCAGACCTGATTCTGGGATTTCCACCTCTATTCCTGATGACTGAAGTTTCGATGTTGTGAGGGAAGGGAGCAGGTAGCGAGACTGCACAATGCACTCTCAACTTGAAGCTGTCACATTCACACACACCCACCCATTGCTTCTTCTACCCTCTGTATCCACTCACAGCCCTTACATGCACATTTAATAAATATATGCTAGATACAGAAGCATTGAACCATAAAGTAGCAATAGCTAGTGTGGAACTGCTCAGAAATAACGCAGGCACTCACAAATCTTATATTAAAAAGTAATTACCCTTCCTATAACCCTATCAAAAGAACGGATATCCTTGAGAATAAGAACATATCCTAATGTGAGAAAAATTATTAGAATTATAGCTGCATGACTGAAATCGAAGGATGAATCATCCAAAAAGCTTTAATATAGCCTCTCCTTTTAGGTTATCACACGTTGAGAGGAGTGAACTCAATGGCATGCATAGAGAAGTGATCATCAATGAAGGTATCGATACGCCAAGAGGAATTGTTGTTCATCCGTTGGCAAAGTAAGAATGTAAAAATATAAAGTGGCAAAGCAGTCATTGTATTGCTGGAATAATAGTATAGTCTAAAATTAGATTGTATCATATGTCTTTTTAATCATCAGATTAAAGTATTTCAAAGAATCTCATTCATGGCACCTTCTGAAGATTTGTGCCTCTTTTCTGTAGTATTCCCATATTAAAATCAGTTAGTCCAACTGTGCTGTTGTAAGGCACACTGAAGGACATTGAGCTCACCTACACAAGTGGACAATGGAAATGTAACCTCATGGTCAATGACGTTGCCAGTCTCAGACTTGTTCCTATAGGGATACAGTGGGAAGATGCTGCACAGGTCAAGAATCCACAGAACCGTTATTCTCCTATTGTGCACTCATCCTCCACTTTCCACTCTTCAATGGAGACCTAGAAATGGGTCAATAACAGGACATTCAGACACTTTGTCGCCCAAAACACATGTTATAAAAGGACCGTATCGAAATACTAGACAAACAATATCCAAATGTGCAGTTGATATCTTTCAGTGAAATTTCAACGCATTGAGCTTCAAGAGGTGGCAGACAACATGCAGTAACAGCTAGAAACAAAATAGAGGTAAAATCAAGGAGGTGGTATAGAAGTTAATAAATAAACTATCTGTAAAACATAAACAGTTCAAGCTTTTTGTTAGATCAGCCTGACCACAGAACAATAACTCTCTCAAATATCCAGATTAAACTTGATCTGGAAATGTGAGAGGAGGGAGTTTGATATTATCATAATCATCTCCAAAATGGCACCATAGTAGTTGATAATAACCTCATGCATTGGGCAAGATTTTCTGTCTTATGCCATTCAATTCAGGGGCATTAGGTGGTAGGTCAAGAACTCACTGAGTAGTCAGTGGCATAGTGGTGATGTCACTGGGCTAGTAATCTAGAACCCCAGGTTAATACTCTGAGGACATGGGTTTAATTCCATTGCAGATGGTGACATTGGAATTCAATAAGATCTAGAATGAAGAGATGACCTAAGGGTGACTATGCAACCACTGGTTGACTAATATCCTTTAGGGAATGAAATCTGCTGCCCTTACCTATTTCACATGTGATTCTAGGCCCACATTAATGCGGTTGACTACTAACTGCCCTCCAGTCAATGAGCAATGTGTAGTAAATGCTGGCCAAGCCAGCAACAACCTCATCAAATAAATGAATTTTTTAAAAAATTGTAAGGGAGACATTTAACTGGCTGCAAAGTATGCAGTCACAATTATCCACAGAGCAAGTTATTGATCTTGACCAGGTTGTGCGGAAGTGACACCTTTTGTATTATAGAACAGTCCAATTGAAAAGCAACTTGAGCCAACTTCTTGCCATGTGCAACGCAGAAGCCAGTTTAAGAACACAGAGAATGAGGCACAGGAGGCCTCTTAGTCATTTGTTAGAGCACAATATGTGATGGGAGGAAGTCTATGGGAAGTCATTTTCTTTCTTCTATGCGAGATTGGTAGGTTCTGTTCCCTTAGAGTATGCTACTAATTGAGGTATGTAAAATAATAAAAGTTCAATATTGTATAGGAGCAAGGTTTTACAACCTGAACTTTTTTAAAGATAGGTTAAATGAAGTAATTTTGTGTTGTAATGTTTTGCTAGGCTATGTGTGCATAAATTACTTATTAAAATTCCAATTGTTCACTAATTTACAGCAAGTGAATATCACAGGGATCTGAAAGACGTAATGGCCCCATTAGCTAGTCTATTAGTTGATCACTGGAATAAAAGATTGATAAGAACATTTGAAAGACCCAGATTGCTCAGGTACTAAGTTCCTTTAAATTTTTTGGCCTAAATTCTTGGCACCTTGATAACGTGGGAAAACTATGAACACAAGGGTATTCCTGATATACAGAGCTTTTCATGTTGATGTTATGTCCAATGAGCTCTTTTGTTGCAATCTAACATTTGAATACATCTGTCTTAATGGTTGATATGTACACATAACATACTAACTAAATAAAATTGCAGTTTATTGTGTGTTATTCCATTTAATAAAGGAGACTATTCTGGACTGACTGGGGAGATAAACCTAGAATAGAAACCTCTTCTCTGGAAGGTGATGGTCGTTTGGTGATAGTTAGCACTAACCTCATGTGGCCCAGTGGAATAGCCATAGACTACCTAACAGACAAGCTGTACTGGTGCGATACTAAACAATCTGTCATTGAGATGTCAGATCTAGATGGATCCAACCGTCGGATACTTGCGCAGAATGAAGTAGGTGAGGTTCTTTTTTTAACAAAAATATTTTCTCATCCATAACAAAAAGTGAACAGCTCTTGAAGAAATGACCTGAATGTTCTTGCCACCCTGTAGGACGTCCCTTTGGTGTGGCAGTATTTGAAGATCATGTTTGGTTTACAGACTGGAGCAAACCTTCCCTTATGAGAGTGGATAAGTCGACGGGTCACAATAGAGTGCGACTCCGAGGCGGAATGATCCGACCTTCATCTTTAGCTGTAGTTCATCCAATAGCCAAACCAGGTAAATTCATTTAGCATTAATAGGCTGGATGGTGCAAAGTAAAACTAGTTTAAAAATACATTCTAAACAATCCTTTTGAGAAATTTTTGCACCTAAAATTATCTGTGTTGACATAGGCAATTTTAACTAAACTTACCTGACAGGAATGGGCTCTAATCATGGGTTTGAACCCTGCCCAATTTAACAATGAGTAATACTGAATGGCTGGATAAACTAGCATTCGACATGATCCTATGGTTTCCCTTCCTTTGAATCATGCTGTAGGCGTTTAAGGAGGTGGCACTGGGAGTAATGGATGCATTATTGGTCATCTTTCAAGATACTGTAGAGTCTGGAATAGTTCCAATGGTTTAAAGGGTAGGTAATGTAACCCGACTATTTTAAAATGGCGCTGGAGAGAAATCAAGGAATTAAAGACCAATTAGCCTGACATCAGTAGCAAAGAAAGTGCTAGACTCCATTATAAAAGATTTAAAAGCAGAAGACATTGAATAAAAGAGTCAGTGTGGATTTACAAAAGGGAAATCGTGCTTGCAAAATTTACTGGAAATTTTCGAGGATGCAACTAGTAGAGTTAATATGCAGGAGCCATGGAATGTGGTTTACTTTGACCTTAAGAAAGTTTTTGATGAAGTCCTACTCAATAAGAAATTAGCATGCAAAATTAAAGTGTATGGGATTTGGGGATAATGTACTGACATGGATAAAGTACTGTTTGGGGTAGTACAGGGATCAGGGCTTAGGCCCAGCTATTCACAATATATATTAATAATTCATTTGAGGGAACTAACAGTCATATCCCTGGGTTTGCAGATGCCACAAAGTGAACTGTGAAGAGGTTGCAGAGATGGTTCAGTGTGATTTGGATAATTTTGATCGAGTGGAAAAATGCATGGTAGTTGGAGTGTAATGCAGATAAATGTAAGTTATTTTCTTTGGTAGCAAAAAAAAAACAGGAATACAAATTATTACCTGAATGCCAATAGATTGGGAAAGGGTGAGGTACAAGAAGCCTTGGGTGTCCTGTATACCCTGCGCTGAAAGTAAGCATGCAGGTGTGGCAGGTGGTGAAGAAAGCAAATGGTATGTTGGCCTTCATACTGAGAGGATTTGAGTACAAGAGCAGGGATGCCTTGCTGCAATTTTACATGGCCTTGCTGAGACCGCAACTATGGTATTATGAGCAGTTTTGGTCTCTTTATCTGAGGAAGGGCTTCCGGTTACATAAGGAGTGCAATGAAGGAGCAAGTTCTCCTCTAAGCCACTCACCGTACTGACTTGGAAATATATTGCTGTTCCCTCACTGTCGCTGGGTTAAAGTCCTGGAATTCCCTCCCGAATGGTATTGTGATTCTACCGACAGCACATGGACTGCAGCAGGTCAAGAAGGTGGATCACCATCATCTTCTCAATGGCAACTAGGAATGGGCAACAAATGCTGGCCAGCCAGTGATGCCCACATCCCATGAATGAATATAAGGAAAACAGGCCCCTGCTGAGCAAAATAGTTCTGCAATGCCTATATTCTAAAACCGTGACAATAAAAATTGTTGGAAATGAGAATGGAAGGGAATACCTTGATCTGCTCTAGTTGATAGATTTAAAGGACTCCAAAGGTGAAAATCCAAGCTCCTATGTATGAAACCTCCTTGATTCTTGTGTTCCACATCACTCTACCTACTCGAGTCCTATTTGTGTACTTTTTCCACACAGCAGATGGATTGACCGTTGTGTTTCAGGAAAAATTTAACATATATTTTGCTAATTTCTGCTGGATGGTGTTGCTGAATTCACTGTTGATGTTTCTTGATCATGACTTTTTTCTGTTGACTTTTTCTTGACAACTTCTCAAGTTCTTTTGCTTCACAGGTCAAAATGAAAGGCAGCTCAGGTGAACAGTTACTGCAATTTCTTTTCTTTTGCTAGTCACGCAGATACATTGTGAAACCTTGTTCAAATCAAATTCATTGTGAACTTTAAACTAAATCAATGCTTACAACACATAGTCAGTGTTATACATTATTAGATCATTACTGTCAATAGCACTTAAAGACATAATACGATTATAGATCTAAAGCTAATGAAGGTAAAGAAAATGCTCAGATAAAAGCAAAATGCTGTGGATGCTGGAAATCTGAAATAGAAACAGAAAGTTCTGGAGAAACTCAGTAGATCTGGCAGCATCTGTGGAGAGAAAGGCAGAGTTAACGTTTCAAGTCTGGTATGACTCTTCTTTGGAATTTGACAGTTTCCAAAAACAGTAATTGGACTTGAAACGATAACTCTGCTTCTCTTTTCACAAATACCATTAAACTTGTTTGGTTTCTCCAGCACTTTCTGTTTTGATTAAAGGAAACCTAACAGTGAAAATAACGACAAACACTTGGTGGTAGTGTGTACCACGTAGATGCACATCAGTATTTCACCTATGCTCTTTTAAAAACATCTTCCAAATGCATGATCTCTACCACCTCGTAGGACAAGGGCAGCAAATGCTTGGGAGCACAGGCTGCACGTTCACCTTCAAGTCTTGACTTGGAACCATATTGCCTTTCCTTCACTGTTGCTGAGTCAAAGTGCCGGAACTTCCTTCTTCATGACAGCACTGTGGATGTTCCAACACCTCAAAGACTTCTGGGATTCAAGAAGGCAGCTCAACATCATGTTGTCAAGGGCAGTTAAGGATGGGCAGTAAATGGCCAAGCAGTGACGCTTCCATCCTGTGAACGAATAGAAGAAATATATAAAGGTGTCAGATGTTTGAACCAGAACTAGACAGAAATGAACAAAATAGAACCTTCAATCCATTACACTTGTTCACCGATTTTTCTCTGGACCTGTGCATTAGATGTTTCTGCCAGCCAGCTATTCATACAGCTAGCGCCCTCTACATGACATTGGGGGCTATATGAACAAAGCTCTCATTAACCTAACAGGTCAAATAGCTGTTAATGAATAATGTGATGTGTGAGCCAGAAAGTGTGAGTTCAAAGATTGAATTCACTATCATGTACAGAATGCTGTTTAACAAGAGACAATGAAATGTCAAAATAACAAAGAAGATGGAGTAGACATTAAGAAATAAAGCAAATTTCCAGCAATAATTAAATCTGAAGGAATGGAGCTCCATAATTGCAAAAGCTATTGCCAGAAAGATTGTTTGGCAGTAATTAATGCTTACCACACTGTTAAAGAATACTGAATGAAGTGAACAAACTTTTCTTGTGAGTCCTTATCTATGATGCCAGTGATGTTAACATTATATTGAATGGAGGTCTAGGCAATGAGTGCAAGCAGTTAATAGAGAATAGCGCATCTCAGCCAGCAATTTCCTGATTTTCGTAGTTAACGGCACAGCACAACCTGTCTCAACTTGCTGTCATTTGTGTATAAATATACTCACAGCAAATCTGGACTTTCTATGACTTTGAAATAATTACTTCGTTAATCAATGAATTAATATTAGATCATTTATTTGAACCATCTCCAAGATATCTAAATGTTAACTATAAACATGAGACTATGAATAAACGCTAAAGTTAGAGTTATGAACTGTTAAAGATTTCTTCTGGTAATACTCCAGGTGCTGATTCTTGCTTGTATAAAAATGGTGGGTGCGAACAAATCTGTGAGAATAGGTTCGGAATTCCACATTGCTTGTGCCATGACGGTTTCCAAAAGACAACGGATGGAAAATCATGTCAGGCCATAAACCTTCCTCCAACAGCAGGTAAGAAACATTTCATTTATCGTCCTGCCATTTGTTAATAATTCCATGTTTGCATCAATATTTGATATAACAGTGACTCCTCAACTTCAATTAACTGGCTGCAGAATACACAAAACAAACTGTTCACTTCAACACCACAGAAAATAAACAAATCTATGAAAGCTTTCATTTAATAGTTTTGCAAGTTTTTGCAATGTCCTATAAATGCCACTAGATTTTATTTGTGGTCAATGCGACAATTTTCAGAAGCAGATCAGAAAGGAAATAACAACATGCCAAGGATAGCCCTGACTGAAACTTTGAACATGTACTCTAGTCAACTGCTGCAAACGTAGCAATAGAGATGTTGTATGAATATACCCGCTCATTACACAGTATGAGCTGTTTCCCGTGATAAAAGTTGCCACCACTATCCTCTTTAAGTGTAGGAATCTACTTGGTCTAGTGTGGTAGAAGAAAACCTCTTCCTTATCTAACCAGAAGAGTCTCTTGTAATTAACACAAGAATAGTTCATTACATGATCACAATTTGTTACACGTTTCCATAGGCTGCCTTCTTACTTATTCTGACTAAGTGTGTGTCGCATTGATGGAGTGGGGTGATTCTTACGTAGGGGTTCAAATGGGTTTTTTTACCATAACTTATCAACTCATCACATGAATTGTTGTTTCTGCCCTGATGGAGAGTATCATGTCCAATGTATGCCCCATCTTACCATTATTCCCAAAGCAACTTGCCGCTCATAGCAGAATTTAGAATTGACCAATATCCCTGGTCTATTTAAAATGTCATTTTGCACTGCTGTCAGTCTGGAGCTGCCCTGCCTGTTCCTGATATTGACTTCACCGGACCACCCCAGACATGGCAGACAGCAGGAAACCGGAACCCTGCTTTGTGGGCAAGGACCTACAGATCCTGCTGAACGGGTTCGTGCAGAGACAGGGCCTCCTCTACCTGTAGGCTCAGCAACCAAGGCCACAGAATCTAACCATGCCAGCCCAGAACAATGTTGTTAGCTGGGTGTCAGCCATCTAAAGGAGTGTCCAACACTGCAGGAAGAACATAATGTCCTTCACCATTCCTCCAGTGTAAGTGCCACCATTTCTCTCCAATACCTCAACTCTGTCTGTGTTACTGCAGCCACCTCCCATCAAGGCTCATGCTCTATCATACTCACATCTTCCCCACTCACCTTCAACTACTCCAATCTCTGATATCACTTACCCTGCATTCCCTCTGAGAAATGCCTGCTCGTTTGCTTGGCCTCCCCATCTGCACCAGTTGTAACAGATAAGTCGCTGACTTTCATCTCCCTTAATACCTGCCTCACTGTCAGTCCAAGGGCAAAACATGCCATAATAGGGCAGGTGGTGTGCTGTCTGTCATTTAGCTCCTCATCCCTGATGAGCGGAGGATCCTGACTTTAACTGCTGTAAACAAGTTCTAGACAGGTATCAGAGGTTCTCCCTTAACTTACTGTGTGGGATGGCATGGTAAGATATCTCTGGCTGAATGGACAATGCACCAAAAGGCAAGGCAATGCATAAGATGTCATGAGTATCAGCTCAGAGTAAGTGGGCACTAATGGAGTGGGTGAAGAGCTCAGACATGCAGCCTGATCCAGACCATGAGCTGGCTGTTTGTGTCCCTGAGCACAGATGGTCTTCCTGCAGCTTTACAATAATAGTTACCAGTGCAGCCCAAGGTGTAGCACTAAAAAGCAGAAGCGTCCTGTAAATACATCAGAGATGTGCTATGAGGGCTCATAGAGGCTGGCATATGTTGGAGGGCACTACCCATGGACATGGCATGTGTGTATGGTTGCTGAGGTGTTGGTGCCCAGTGTTCAACGTGGAAAATATTTAGAGCGAGCAGTGAGTTGAACATGCCAAGAACGCACTCTGGTTTCCTTATTGAGTTTTCCCGATGACTCGTTTGTGTGGAAAGTTTGATAAGATTGCAACCTAAGGTGAGTTGGATTGTTAAAAAGACATTTAACAAGCAATAATGACCATCAAATAGGAACTCGCTGCTCCCTAATGACAATCTCGTCACGCTGCTTGGGAAAAGGGCGGAAGATGTAACATGATGATCTTGAAGATAGGCCTCACTGAACATTTTGTCTGATTCTGACATTCATTTTGCTATGCACCATATCGCTGAGAGCTTGATCTGATTCCATCCATTTATATAACAGACACTGTTACAGAGACATTGTAGAGAGCCAGATATTAGGAGTCACTCCTTTGAGATCCTAAGCTCTTCTGCCCACATGTCCCCATTATTGTGGGTGGCGCATATGGCACTATATTAATTATTTCAGACCCATGTTCAACATAGTCGCCTAGCCCCGACCTCAAACTTTATTCATCGTCGTGATTAATTTACACGTGTGTATTGTAAGTACATTCACTGTCACCAATCTCCCCCAAGCTGCCTACGATTTAAGTTACAACTATCTGAGGTTTTTACTATTCTCCTGGAATGTGTTTTCTTCGAAGTATGAAGACTGGTCATTGGCTGGGCAGAGGCCTGCTGTCTATGATTCACTTCCTGACTGTCTGAAGTCTTTATATATCTTTAAACTGGAAGATCTCTAATCTCTTGAATTTACTTCATTAAGGACATTGTCCCTGCTGAAACTGGGATTACTTGTTTTGATGAGTCCTGAATCATTGGACTTGGGTCATCCCTTAACAGTGGTGATTGTCATGGGGTCGCATGTACCACAACTCCTATGTGTATCAACAGGTTTTTATTCTCAATCCGCCTGTAGATCTGAGCTGAAGCGTGTAAACTCTTTACTTTAATTTCATGATTGTATTTGATGCTCTAATTCACTTTAACAGATTGCACTGTTTGTGAAAGCAACCTGGTCCCTTCCTCAGTTCTGTTACTTAAGAATCGTGGCTGTTGAATGGATTTTGTTCACTAATGGACTTTTATTCATTTTCTTTGTGACTCAGCAAGGTAGATAATGGGGCTTCAAATGTTTGTTAGAGAGTGCTGGAATTTGTTGCTTAATGTTAAGGAAAATGCCAGAGCTGAGAGAGACTTTTAGTTTTTATTTTGACTTTTAGTAAAGTAGCCCTGTGAAGTCCTCGAAACAGGTTGACTGTGTAGACCAGTGCTCCTGAAACAGGAAGGCTAAATACAAGATATAGGATCACAGAATCTTTACAGTGTGGAAGCAGGAGATTTGGCCCATTGGCCTAACCAGTGAGCCACTGTGCCACCCCAGATATATGTACATAATGAATGAGATTATTTTGGCTCAAGAGTTCGTGTTAGTTTCAAATCAGAATTATTGGGTTTAAAAACGTGAAAAGGTCACTTAAACCTGAGTATAGTGATGTTAAGGTGTTTAATTGCTCTGGGAAGAAGCTATCTGCAGTTCCAGTCTAAGAGGTGAGGTCACAATTGAGTTAAATTTAGTGAGGTGTATGGTACAGGGACCCTGGTGTGAGTATTACACAAGTGGTGTTTTGTGAACTGTAGTCGAGGTGTGTCTTGTGTACTTTGCAAAGCTATTTGTTATTCAATTTATAACAAAATGTTTTGGGATTAACAGATTTGTACTTTCATTGTGTGTGTAAAAATCACTGCATTTGTATTTTAAGGATATGGTTTTCATTTATTCTATTTTATCTTCACTTCTTTTGTAATAAACTTCTGAATTATAGTGTGCTTCTGTTTCAGTGAGAGACCAGTTCATTAAATCCATACAAAAATGTAATCTATCAAGCCAGGTTTCTGACAGAGAGCTGATTTAGCTGGTGATAACATCAGTTGGGATTACAGCACTTGACATGGTCTCTGTCACAGTTAGCAAGGATGCTCCCTGGCAAGATAGTGAAGTCAAATATTCCTCCTGAACTTGCTTCTTTGAGCTAATTCACATCTAACTTTGTAATTGAATCTATCACAGTTATTTGTTCACCAAGCTATGTTGCACTGCAAGTTTCATCAGTTGTATAGTTTAATCAATTGGATCAAGTGATGTTCGCTATTCATTTGCTAATGCAATGCTTGCTTTACTTCCTAAACCTTACTGGATCTTCCAATCTATGGATTCTCTACTGTGGACAGTCATGGAAAATATTTAGGCCCATCCAGTTCAGTCATCGATTCCCAAATTGTGGATACTATGACACAAATTTTATATACCAATAAAACTAATCTCAATGGATTCTGTTTGCTTGTTTAGATGCTGCCATATGTCTCGGGAGACCAGTGAAATCTTCAGTTGGCGGTCCTTTGACAAGTTGTTCCTCATCTGGCTGTTCCATGTAGAGTTATTTCTTGACCAGTAGTTCCTTAATTGTGCATAGCTTAACTCGTTCCATCATTTGAAAAAAGATCGGGGTCAAAATATGGCTTCCTCCTCAAGAGTGAGGATTTTTGATTGTGAAATACTTGTAGGTTGTCTGCAATTTGGAGTCCCCAAATTGAAGAATAACTTGTAACATGATACGCCTCCTGAACCATATAGTTGCACTGTTGTCTTGCTGTAGATAGTGTTTTCTGAACCATGATTCTGATAACATAATATAAAGTGTCCCAGGGTTTAACTTCAAATTTATGAGATGAACATTGACATAAATGCTAGCTCACCAAAATATAAGAGGTCCGAGTCATTTTTTCCCCTGGAAACATTTTAGGCATTTCTTCTACTATAGACTGTCTAACTTCTTGGCAAAGGAAGTGATATCATTCCTTGCTTTTCTGGAGCTGTTTCCCTCCATGCATTTTCTCGAAATGGTCTTTTTTATGTCACAGATAAAGCATTCACTTTTACTAGCTGGGCAGTGTCAGTTCCTGTGAGGGTTATTTGTTCCTCAGTTCTGACAGGAAGTTTAATTGTCTAGTGTTGTACTAATTGGAGTAATTAATGGTTGCTCGCCTATCTTGTGTACCTTAAGAATGGAATGGATTCTGATAAAATTGATCTTCTTCTCTTAGGATTGATTCATCTTGCTTCTGGATCTCAACTTCACTGATTATTTGAAGAACTTTCTGTAGAATCAAGTGTGCTTTAGACTGTAATAAATCTGGAGAGATGGTGCCAAAGTGGTAATATCATGAGCTAGTAATCCAGAATCCCAGGCTAATGTTCTGTATTTGAGCCCTACCATGACAGATTGTGGAATTTGATTCAATTCCAGCCTAATTGTGATCATTCTTCTAAAAACCCATCTGGTTCACTAATTTCCTGTCAGGAAGGAATTCTGTCATCATACATGTGACTTCATACCTATAGCAGTGTGTTGATGAGTACTAACAAACTTGGGATGGGCAATGAGTTCTCACTTAGCTAACGACATCCTCATCATGAACAAATCCTTTTTCTGAATCTGACAGATGCTTTAGCAATTCCTAGAACATTTCCATCTTTTATGAACTGTAACTTAAAGTCACATTTCTTCACTAATTTGTAGAAATCATAAATGAAATTATTGCCTAGATGCTGCACTTTTCTATTAAATCCTGTCTTTCAAGAATTTTATTAGATTTGAGGATGAAGTAATTGTCAATGTTTTTCAGTATCTCTTTAAACCTACGTATTTCTTCTTTTACCACTTAGCTAGCTATGCCATCATCAGTTAAATGCCAGTTGTGTATAGAAATATATTTTCCTGTTCAGCTTCTGATTTAATATCTAATTTGAAAGCTAATTTGTATTCCATGAACTGTAGTGTTCCAAGAAAGCAGCTCACCACCCTTCCCAAGGGCAACTAGTGATGGGCAATAAATACTGGTCCAGTCAATGACCCCCAAATCTCATCAGTGAACAAAATGTTTTGAAAAATTAAAAAGCTCCTCCAGTTGTGCCATCTTGTGCATCCTTCACTTCTAACCATTAGTGGCTATGCTTTCTAGTACATATTTCTGAGCTCCAGAATTTCCTTTGTATAGCTCTTTGGTCAGGTAGCCAAATCAGTAGTATCCAGATTAGTACTGAAAGCTAAAGTTTCCATTGAAATAAAAAGTCAGGGATTTCACAGAATAACAGAACTGCTGCAACACAGAAAGAGGACATTCAGCCCAACATGTCTGCATTGACAGCGCACTTAGCACCGTTCCCCAGCCTTGTCCCCATAACCCTGCACATTCTTCCTTTTCAGTTAACAGTTTAATTGCTTTTGAATGCCTCACTGGAACTTGCTTCCACCAAAATCCCAGACAGTGCATTCCAGATTTTAGCCACTCTGTGTGAAATTGTTTCTTTTGCTCATGCTCATTTTACTCATATTACTTTCAATCTGTGTTTTGTCATTCTCAATCCTTCCACCAGAGGGAACAATTTCTCCCTATTTACGCTCTCCAGATTGTGAATGATTTTGAATGCCTCTATCAAATCTCATCTCAGCCACTTTTTCCCCAAGGAAAACAACTTTAACTTCTGCAATCTATCTTTGAAACTGAGATTGCTTATCTCCGAAATCATTCCATACATTTTTTCTGCACTCTTTGTAGTACTTTCATATCTTTGTAAAAATGTGATACCCAGAACTTTTTTTTTAACACATTCACGGGATCAGGGCATCGCTGGCTAGGCACATTTATTGCCAATCCCTAGCTGCCCAGAGGGTAGTTGTGAGTCAACCACATTGCTGTGGGTCTAGAGTCACTTGTAGGCCAGACCGGGTAAGGATGGCAGCTTCCTTCTCTAAAGGACATTAGTGAACCAGATGGGTTTTTCCAACAATCGGCAATGGATTCACAGTCATCATTAGATTCTTCTTAATTCAAGACATTTATTGAATTCAAATTCCACCATCTGCCATGGCGGGATTCAAACCCAGGTCCCCAGGACGTTACCTGGGTCTCTGGATTAACAGTCCAGTGATAATACCAGTAAGACATTGCTTCCCCTGTAAACAATACTCCAGCTGAGGCTGAACTAAAGACCTATACAAGTTGAACATAACCTCCTTGCTCTTGCAATCTAACTTCATATTGATTAAACTTGGGAAGAATATATTTTATTTAACTGCTCTCTCCACGTGTCCTGCCAACTTCAATAACTTATGCACATATCCAAGTGAAGATACAATCAGGATAATGCTTGCAGATTGAATAAACATGTTAAGCAGATCACTAATCAGACTTCTGTTTTGTTAACAGCTTCCAGAAAAACATCATCCCACGAGGTAAATGTGTTAATAGCTACAACATTACAAAAGAAGGAAGTGTCACCCACACAACCGAGTTCCTCTGTTACCAATTTCAGCGAGGACAAGATTATATCTGAACTCCAGCCAAGATCCACGCTTGTGGCAGAGATAATGGTATCAGGTAACAACTGCTTTTGGAACTACCGTTGAAAATCAACCAATACATAACGCAGACCAAATTTACTGATATTTAGGTAGTTTTGAGGCAGCAAGTGCCAAAAGCAATCATTTCAGCTTCCACATTAATTACTATTTACAGCTATTGAATTAGTATAGAACATTACTGATTTTCTAAAATTTTCATGTGAACGTAATGGGATAAAGACTTATTGCATTTATTTTTTGGCATGGGAAGCGGTTATCTGTTTTACTAGGGATGTTAGTTAAGTTGTTACATGAGGTATAAAATTTATTTAAAACTGTAGTTTATACGAAAGTGAACACTTCAAATTTAAACACTTAAAATTTGATTTGTGCATCAGCAATGAATTATAAACTCTGATAATTACATGTTGTACTAATGGAGTATAAAGAGCACAAAGATAGCAACAGGTGAGGGAAGACTTTTTGGCCATCTAAGTTATCCTTTCACAGAAAACTAAAGTTCACTCTCCCCAGCTCCACAACCACAGCATCTAGTTTTCTTTCAAAAAAGAATTCCATAATGTTTGCCTGTGTTAGTGGCATCCTGCAACTGGAGCAGCACAGTGACTCAGTGGTTAGCCCTGATGCTTCACAGCGCCAGGAACTCGGGTTCAATTCACCCTCAGGTGGCTGTCTGTGTGGAGTTTGCACATTGTCCTTGTGTCTGCGTGGGTTTTCCTCTGGGTGCTCTAGTTTCCTCCCACAGTCCAAAGATGTGCAGGTTAGGTGGATTAGCCATGCTAAATTGCCCATCGTGTTCTGGGATGAGTAGATTAGGTGGGTGAGAGGGGGATAGGTCTGGGTGGGATGCTCTGAGGGTTGGTGTGGACTTGTTGGGCTGAAGGGCCTGTTTCCACACTGTAGGAATTCTATGGTAAGGTGGAGGCTAAGGGTCTGTTATAGACTTGAGTTACATAATCAAAATTGACAAACAGTTCTGACATAATTCCCATTGTCAGAGATGACATCTTTCAGGTGAAGCATTTAATCAACGCTCTCTCTGTCTAGTTGCATCAATGTAAATGGTCCAGAGCACAATTCAAACAACAGTCTTCCTTTAATTAACATCAGAAACTGTACTTTTTCTGAGCTTTGTTCTTTGCTATTTCTAGGGTCTTGCGGTACGTAATTGGTTGAAGCATTTGCCCACATTGTAACATTCAATCCATTTCAAACGTAGTCAATTGGTTACAAAGAGCGCATCTTAATTTTTATAGCGCTTTATTGTACCTCTAGAATTTTTAGACATTCTAAAGGTACAATAAAGCCCAATAAAAATTAAGTCCCATTTCCCATAAACCTATGCAGAAGATTTTTTCAGGCCTTACGTGAAGACCTTCCCTCTTATCACTTGTCTTTGTCTTATGGTCATGATCTAAGTTGAAAGAATGCTCTGGATCACTGCTGTCTCTTACCCTTGACATTTTAGATTCTGTTTTGAGGTCCCCTCTGATTTTATTTTTCCTTTTGAGGCTGAACTTTTCTAAATTTTCTGCATAATCCTGTGACATACGTAGGGGAAAAGCCAATATGATTCCTGTTAAAAGCTACTTATTTATTTATTATTTCTGCTAATACTGTTTGATTTTTCTTGTTAAAGATCAAGATGACTGTGGAATGCTGGAATGTGATCTCAATGCTCAATGCGTTGCCCCAGAAGGAATTGGTAGATGCCAGTGTTTGCAAGGATTTACTGGCAATGGCATAGTCTGCAGTGGTGAGGAATTCACTTAACATGTCTTGTTTTTGTGTTTTTAATTCTGAGTGAAGCAAGTTTCTTCTGGGTACACAGATTTTGCTTTCCCTGAAATATACTGAATGATGAATTAGTTTTACTCCATGAGTGAATTTTCAAATGATTTCCAAACAACAAAGTCCCAGTTACATAACTGAAACCTGTGCATTGAATTTATTTTGCCAATTTAGCAGCACTCTTTGGCCAATTATGCCTAGTAATCTGCTTGCTGGCACTCAAGGTTAATTATATTTTTAATGTCTGATATAGACAGATGGCACAATCTGATCTGTGCCAATGTGAAAATTCAGCTTCAAGTTATTAAATAAGTTCCTTGGCAGTCTACCTGTCACCAATTTCATCCGTTCCCTTCTTACTTTGTGTGTCTCGCTTTTGACATTCAATGGTAGTTGCAGAATTTCCCACAAACAACATCATGGGGGCTGATCAGAAACTGAACTGGACTATCCATTCAAATACTATGGCTAGAAAAGCAGGTCAGAGGCTAGGGATTCTGTAGTGAGCTCCTGACTCCTCAGAGCCTCACTGCCATCTACAAGGCACATGTCAGAATTAAAATGGAACACCCTCCATTTACCTGAATGAATAAAGCTCCAAGAACATTCAGGAAACTAAATACTATCAAGGTCAAAGCAGCCAACTGCTGGCATCACATCCGTAAGTGTTCGCTCCCTCCACCACTGATGCACAGAGGCAGCAGTGTGTACCATTCACAAGATGCATTGCAGAAATTCACCAAGGCTCTTTTGACAGCACATTCCAAACTCTCAACCTCTAGCATCTAGAAGGACAAGAGTGCCATAATCTACAAATTCCCCTCAAAGCCGCATATTCTCTTTACTTGGAACAATGTCGATATTCCTTCACCATTGCTATCAGCACCATGGTATCTCTATGTCCCAAGGAATGAAAGCTTTTAAGAAGATGGCTCATCATCACCTTCTCCAGAGTAATTAGGGATAGGCAATAAATGCTGACCTGTCCAGTGATACCAACATCCCATGAAAGACTTAAAAAAAAATTTATCATCACACTGAGGTACATGTAGTGTGACTTTGGACCTAGTGTTCCCAAAGAGTTTCACCACTAGCCTTTGCTTTGTTTTTGGGACTGTTGAAGATTAACCAATAAAGATGGTTTGTCAAGGATAGACGACAACTTCATTATCATTGTCATGTAATGACCAGCATTATGGAAGCCAGCCAATCTGGTACCCATATTTTTATGTTTCAATGACTCATTTATGATAGTGACACCAGTCCATTTCTCTAATACACATGGTCTTCTTGCAGATATTGATGAATGTGCCACTGATGCTTCCCTTTGCGGCAGACACCTAGCAGATTGTATTAACACAGAGGGCGGCTACGTCTGCAAATGCCATCCTGGCTATAGTGGTGATGGGCTCCTCTGTTATGGTGAGGAGTACTGTCTGCATTTGGTGTTATACTGATTTCCCTCATCCACCTGGACATATCAGTCATGATCGAGTGGCAGAGTAGATTTGATGGGCTGAGTGACCTAATTCTGCTCCTATGCCTTATGGACTGTGGTACTGTTGTGATACATGATCTTCTTGACATTGTTGACTTGATGTTTACCTTCTACTTTATAGCTTGCATTTTTGTATGCGTTTCTAACCTCTAAGACAATAAGATGTAAGAGCAGAATCAGTCATTCAGACCAATGAGTCTGTTCCACCATTCAGTGTGATCCTGACTGATCTCATGTTCTTGAATTCCACATTCTCTTTTCTCCATAACCCTTGATTCCCTTTCTTATTAAAAAATACATCTATTTCAGCCTTGAATGTACTTAATAACCCAACCTCAATAGCGTTTTTTGATAAAGAATTCCACAGATTCCCAACACTCTGCTCCTTATCTCTGTCTTAACTGGGTGCCCTCTTACTTTGAGATTATGTCCTCTGCATCTCCCGACTCTCCCACAAGCGAAAACAACATTTCCACACCAATTCTATCAAGTCCCCTAATAATTGTAAATGTTTCAATAAGTTCTCTTTTCATTCGCCTGAATGCCAATGAGTACATATCTAATGTACTCAAACTTCTCAAAAGAAATTTCCCCAAACCTGTAATGTGAATTCTCCAAAGTATGCATCATTTGGAATGGAAACTATAAACTAAATAAATACTTAAATAAAGATATAAATATTCTCCAAGTTTATGGTCAATTCCAACACGTGATACCTGTTGTTACATTTGCAGATATTGATGAATGCAAAACTGGGACGCACAACTGTGATGAAAATGCTGTGTGCACAAACACAGATGGCAACTACATCTGTACATGTAACAGAGGCTTTTGGGGGACAGGTTATAGCTGTAAAGGTAAGTCCACAAGCTTCATTACCTGCGTGTTATGAGCAATGGCAGGTGGGAGTTGGTACCAGGACCAATAGTTTGGTTGCCATGTCCTCAGCTGTGTACCTATTGGCTGTCTACCCACCCCTGTTTCCTGCATGATTTTAAAGATGGCTGGGGAGGCATCAGATGAGTTTTCCGCACATGGCCAAACTGAAGTGCTCAAATAGGCAAGTAATAGCCAATGAAGAGTCTCATACTGCTGTCTGTCCAATTATGTAACTGGCAGGAGAGGCCTGCTTCGAATGTGCCACTCGAATAGTTTAACCCTGCAGGTTGCTGTTCGCTAAAAGGTTGGGAGGCAGAACATACCCTCTATGCTGGTCGGACATCACCTGCCACAGTTTTGCATCCTCACTTTCACCCTTGGTCCCTCATCCAGCCCTGTTCCAACATGCCCCCCCCCCAACCCACTGCTAGTGCCTGTCGGCTGAGATCCCACACTTACCTGAATACTTGTGTCCACTGTCAAATGTTACTCTCCGACCTACTTGCAGTACTGCCAATGGCCACATCTCAATGCTGCCGCTGTCAGTGTGCACGGCCTTCAACCTTTGATTCACGACCAGCTCAATAGGTAGGATGGCCTCCGGGAGGTGAACAGAGATCCTGCCTCATGCTAATTAAAGGGCCATTGCCTAAAAAAATGGAAACATTATTTGCTGGGTACGTGGAGGAGGAATCAACCCCAAACTTCATTACTTGGAGGGGGCAAAGTGTTGCAAGGAGCCTTCTTCCCTTCCCACCCCAGAGGACACCTGACCCCATCGGTCAGTTGTGAGAATGAATGATTTATTGTTTTTGTGATTTAATGCCATTTACAGTGTTTGTTTAAAAAATGCTATATTTCAAGGAAATCGTTTTGGATAAAACCCATAGATGCATTCATCTGTACTGGTGGATTTAAAAAATAGAAATGTGAAAGATTTGGTTATATATTTTCACCGTGTAATCATTTTAGCAAAAATGTGCCAGTGGGAAAATTTTGTGGGTCAGGAATTTCATTGCAGCTGCTCCTGCTGGACTGCTATCACTTTGCTGGCAGTTCAGCAGAAATTCCTCTGTGTACATGATTAAGATTTCTGCTACACTACCTGGGAGAATCAGTCTCAGAGACTGAGTCACTCTATGGAATTCCCAGGGATTCTAACTTCTCACACTTCCTTGCTACTGGAGAGGAATGATTGAAATGATATTTTCACGCCTCCATCAATGCAATTCAAATCCTTCAAATGTTCAAATGTAACAACATGGATAAGTTTATTGATGTGAAACACTTTTAATGCCTATTAAGTTGAACTCACAAGCCTATAGCTAGTGGGTCAGTAGATGCATGGGAACTCCATCTCACCAAGACACAAACCAACCCTATTTGGGCATATATTTACATTATGGTCTCTGAATTGAAAGCACCGAACTTTCCAACTGACAGAACTGTTGAAGCCCTTTCAGCAAATGTAATAAATGAATAAGAGGCAGCTACATCTTCGTAATAATCGCTAGGGATGGAGAATGGTCATGATGTCCATATTCCCAGAAACTATGTTAAAAGACCTGACTACCACATTTTTCTCCTGCCCAGCAATCATAAGCTCTGTAGCATGGATGGTTCAAGGTATAAAATGTCTAATATTCTCTCAGGTGTGATCAGCTCAGCCTTGCCTACTGATGACTCAATGGGGATAACTGTCAGGAGCACTACTTCTGAAGCTACGACACACAAGCAAAATAATCACATTGCGACTTGCCCGCTCTCGCATCAGGACTTCTGTCTGAATGGAGGGGTTTGTTTCCATATCCCTGAGATAACAATGTTTGCATGCAAGTAAGTGAAGTCAGTGATTTGCATTTCATTTTCAAGCATAGATTGCAAAATGGTCTTCTAAGCAGTCACAAACTGAAGAAACCACTAGAGAGATAGTTTGCACCATCAGGCAGTAGTCAGATGCTATCGCTGGACTGAAATTTAAGTTAATGGCAAAGTTTTACAATTTCAGGCTGTCCTGAAGTACCTCACAACTTTTGAAGTGCAGTAACTTGCATAACGAAAGAAACAATGCAGGCATTTGCCCATAGTAAGGTCCCACCAATGGCAATGTCAAAGAAAGTCAAGAAACTTCCCACTGATTTCAGAAGGAGGTTGTGGTTATTGGAGGCCAATCATCTCAACTCCACGACATCTCTGCAGGAGTTCCTCAGGGTAGGGCCCTAGGCCCAACCATCTTCAGCTGCGTCATCGATGACTCTCCCTCCATCATAAGGTCAGAAGTGGGGATTTTTGCTGATGACTGTACAATGTTCAGCACCATGTGCAACTCCTCAAATATTGAATCAGTCCTTCTCGAAATGTAACAAAACCTGGTCAATATGCAGGCTTGGGCTGAAAAGTGACTAGTAACTTTTGCATCTGACAAATGCCAGACAATGACCAGCTCCTACAAGTGAGAATCGAACCATCTCGCTCTGGCATTCAATGGGATTACCATCAATGAAAGTCCCACTATCAATATCCTGGGGGGTTACCATTAACTAGAAGCTAAACTAGACACCTACATTGTTGCGAGCAAAGCAGATCAGAGGCAGAGAAGAGTAAGTTACCTGCTTACTCCCCAAAGCCTATCTACCTTTATAAGGAACACAGCAGAATTGTGATAGCATGCTCCTCACTTTGCTGAATGAATGCAGCGTTCAAGAAACTTGACACTATCCAAGATGAAACAGCCCAATTGATGGACAGTGCTTCCACTACTTTCAACATAACTTTCCAGCATTAATGCTCAGTAGTAGCAGTATGCACCATCTAAAAGATGCACTGCAGTTGCTCGCCAAGCGTCCCATGACAGCACCTTCCAAACCTGATCTAGAAGGATAAGGGCAGTAGATACACAGGAACAACACCACCGGCAAGATCTCCCCAAGCTACTCACCATCCTAATTGCCAGTGTACCACACTTCCTTCGAAGTCACTGGGTCAAAATCCTGGGAGCTCCCTTTCTTACAGCATTGCAGATGTGCCTATAAGCCAAGAACTATAGCAGAAGGCAGCTCACCACCAACTTCTCCAAGATAATTAGGAATAGGCAATAAATGCTGGCCTAACCAACAGTGCCAAAATCTCATCAATTTGTAAAATCAATTCATCCATCTTGGAAGTTGGATGCTTTCAGATTAAAAAACAACTAATTCTGTCTTTATAACATTTCCCTTACTCTTACCCTATTTGCTGGTGTATTGGTAAATTTTGTGCCTGATTATCATTTGCTGGATCACTATCCTACATTACTGGGGTGGAGGCGATGGCTCAGTGGTTAGCACTGCTGCCTCACAGCACCAGAGACCCAGGTTCAATTCCACCTTCAGGCGACTGTCTGTGTGGAGTTTGCACATTCTCCCCATGTCTGTACAGGTTTCCTCCAGGTACTCCAGTTTCCTCCCACAGTCCAACAATGTGTAGGCTAGGTGGATTGGCCATGCCCAATTGCCCATCTACAGGGATGTGTAGATTAGGGGAATGATCCTGATTGGGATGCTCTGAGGGTCCGTGTGGACTTGTTGGGCTAAAGGGCCTGTTTCCACATCATAGGGATTCTATGAAAAAAAAATTCTACAAAATTATTGACTTGTCCTTTATCACTAACTTTCTCAGTTTCCTCTGATGTAACTCCACCAACACTATTTTATTTAATGCCCTCTCTAATCATTCAAATGGGACACTGGTACGGTTTCATTGTGGTTCAGACATTCTAACCTTCTTTCCCAAATATTGGAGCTAGTATCCTATGAAACAACCCATCTGATCCACACTGTTCCATATGACCCATTAATTAAACCCAGTGCTCCTATTTATTTTCTTGTGGCTCAGATAACAAAAAAAGTGAAGAGATTATTAACTTTCTGGTTCTAACCTGTAATTTAACCCCCAGTCAAGAGTAGTTGAGTCATACACACAGACACAGGCCCTTCACTTCAACTCATCCATACCAACCAGATTTCCCAAACTGAACTAGACCCATTTGCCTGTGTTGGCCCATGTCCCCCTAAACCTTTCCTATTCGTGTCCCTGTCTAAATGTACTTTACATGTTGTAACTGTACCTGCATCGAGCACTTCTGGCAGTTCGTTCCATATATGCACCACCCTCTGTGTGAATAAATTGCCCCTCAGGCCTCTTTGAAATCTTTCCCCTCTCAACTTAAAACTATGCCCTCTAGTTTTGAATTTGCCTACCCTAGGGTAAAGACCTTTGCCAATTATTGATGGCGCTCCTGGTTTTAGAAACCTCTATAAGGTCACCCCTCAACCTATGACGCTCCAGTGAAAAAGTCCCAACCTATCTTTCTAACTCAAACCCTCCAGTCCCAGTAACATCCTTGTAAATCTTTGCCACACCCTGTTCAACTTAATAGCATCTTCCCTACAGCAGGCAACCGGAACTGTACATGACACTCCGAAAGTGGCCTTACCGATGTCCTGTACAGCCGCAACATGACATCCCAACTCCCATACTCAATGCATTGACCAATGAAGGCAAGTGTACCAAACATCTTAATAGAAACTCTTTCCTCCTGCAACCTATGCAGTTGGTACCAATGTAACCCAAACCAACTGGACCCTTCCCCTCACACTCCCCATCCACTCGACAGCTTTTTCTATTTCTCCTTGCTACATTTTTAAAAATGTCCACAAGTGCACCCTCATGTTGAACTGCAGCCGGCAGCTCCTTTGAAACTGGAGCATCTCTAATTAGCCTTTCCGCTTTGCAAACCACTCTGAAAATTAAAGGGGTTTCCTGGACACAATCCTGACTAGTAATTGCCTCAACAATCCCCACGTCCTCTCGTCGCCAGGTTCAGGAACCAGGACTAGTCCCGACTTTTTACACCCTGACCCAAAGTTTTTAAAAAAGGGAATTGGGCCAGTGATGGAGAAACAGTCTGATTGTGGGTAATGCTGAGTGTGAGTATTCATATGAAAAACCATGAAAGCAGACATAGTAATGGATTCCATGAAAATCGAAAGAGATGTACAGTAGTCAAATTATCTTTGGCTGCTTTAACCTATTAGCTAAAGTCAAAGGTACCCCACTGATTCCATATATTCATGGTAGTTCACACACAAGTTTGCAAGATCATCAGAAGAGTACAGTTAAAAACAGTGAGCTGGACCACAGATTCCAGATTCAATCCCTTCCTTCAGTTAAATCGGTAAAAGCTTAAATTTTTTTTAAAAAAATAATTCAAATGCACCAGAGGGCAGTGTTGTCACATGCAATGTATTTTGGCAGTTCGTATGGGATAATAGCACAAAAGTCTCAAACTGAAATGATTAGATAAAGAAAAGAGAATCCTGGAAGTGCTCAGCATGTCAGGCAGCTTTTGTAGATTTTGTCTAAAGTGTCTGGAATCTGAAGTCAAGTCCTGAACTCTCAGAAAAAGAAAGAAGGTAAAGTGGAACATTTTTTATTCTGGTTGTTTACACCATTCTTCCGAGGGGGGTGGAGGGGGTGAGGAAGGGAGATTTCTTGTTGTGCAGTGGGGATGTGAAACAAAGGGCGCAGGGCATTGTTCTGTCAATGTCCCTCCCAATCACTTTATTAACCTACTACCAGAGGAGCAGTGATGAGAGTAGAGAGCCACCATCACATTCCATCTAGAAGTGAAAAATGATATGAAAACAACTGCACGTTCAGAACTTGTACACACACATTAATGACACGGGTGTTAACTTTAGAAAAAAACAATGGAATAAATGAGGCTAGAAATAGGGATTGAGTCTGAAACTGGAGATAAGCCTGAGGAGAAAACATCCACTTTGCACCTTGCCAAGGGTCCCCATAAGTATTTAACCAAGTGTCATGTCAGTCGGCCGTCTTGTCGGGAGAACACTGTTGTTGGCTGGCTGTAAAATTTGGCATCAACACTGGAGGGAGGGCATAGGTCAAAGGGAAGGATGCAAGCATGGGCTGGAAGTACCTACTGTACGGTTGTGGAATGGGGAATGTCACTCATGTTCCTCCGGCTTCCATCTTCAGGCTGTAAAATAAAAATGATTCGCTCTCACAGAGCTCTTTTAAGGACTGCTGGGTGAGGCAGTTGGTACCTGGAAAAACTTAACAGTTCAGGTTTTGTTCAATTTGGGATTGGGGACATTAAACAGACACTAGGACTCTGAGCAGCATAATCAAGAGGCCTAACACTGTTTCAGTCAGCCACACTGGCCATTCTGCTCACTTTCCAGGGAGCTCAGGAAGATGATTTAGTTGTTCTGAACTGGTTTTTCTAACACTGATGTTATGGCATTGCAATTCCCATTGCATTAATCTTATGTGAGAACATAAGAACATAACATGTTCTCTCACTAACCTTTAGTGAGAGTCCAGTTATAGTGTTAAAACAAAGAACTGCAAGTGCTAAAGATCTGAAACCAAAACAGAAAAAGCTGGAGAAACAACAGGTCTGGCAGAAGCTGTGGAGAGATTGGGACTGGAGGGGTTGAGCTAAAGGAAGAGGTTGGATAAGCTGGGACTTTTTTCCGTGGAGCCTGGGAGACTGAGGGGTGACCTTATAGAGGTTTATCAAATCATGAAGGGCCTGGATAGGGTGAATAGCCAAGGTCTTTCTCCCAGGCTAGGGGCGTCCAAAACTAGACAGCATAGGTTTAAGGTGAGAGGGGTAAGATTTAAAAAGGACCTGAGGAGTAACATTTTCACGCAGAGAGTGGACATGTATAGAACGAGCTGCCAGAGAAAGTGGTGGAGGCTGGTACAATTACAACATTTAAAACGCATCTGGATGAGTACATGACTAGAAAGGGTTTAGAAGGATACGGGCCAAATGCTGCCAAATGGAACTATGTCAGATAGGGATGTCTGATCAGCACGGTCAAGTTGGAGTGAAGAGTCTGCTTCCGTGGTGTATGGCTCTATGACACTATGACCAGTGACCCTTCTTCAGAATGAGTTAATATTTTTGTTACAATTATAATGTTGCCCCAGCCTAAAATATTCTGCCATTTTAATAGTTGTCTGAAAGGCTACATGGGGGAACGATGTGAATACAGCGACTTACAATGGTGGGAGCTGCATCGTGTTGAGGAAGAGAAGAGACGTAATGTGCTCATAGCTATATGCGTGGTAGTGTTAATCTGTCTGCTGTCCGTGGGAGCTTGTGTTACACACTGCTACAGGTGAGTCCGACTAGATCATGTTCAATAGCCTGTTTTATGAAGAAATGCACTTAAGTAAGTGTTTTAAAGTTCGGATTCAAAATGCCTCGAACGGTTAATTTTTAGCCTTTTCATAGGAGTGATTTCTGATGAAATCCAACATAGCAACATGATTTCGCAATAATCTGATGCCAAGGCAAAGAATTTAAGGGCCTGAAATTCCTAAGGAGTTTCAGTATCCCAAGGCAGTTGTTGTCCTGATGTTTTGGAACATTGTTTGGATATATTCCATGTTCAGAACAACAGCTTCTGGTATCATAGCACTTTTAATGTAACAAACTTCATAAGATGCCTAGCAGGACTGCTGTCAAGCAAAATTTGATGCCAAGTCTCACAGACGACATTAGAGCAGATAACCAGAATCTTGGTCAAAGGGGTGGGATTTGAGGAGCAACTTAAAGGAAGAAACAGAAAAGGAGAGTATAGGAGTTGGGACGTCAAGTTAAAGTTGTTCAGGACATTGGTGAGGCCTCTTCTGGAGCACTGTATGCAGTTCTCGTCGCCTTGCTATAGGAAGGATCTTATTAAACTGGAGAGGGTTCAGAAAAGATTTACCAGGATGTTGCCGGAAATGGGGGTTTGAGATATAAAAATAGACTGAGACTTCTTTCGCCGGAGCGTAGGAGGTTGTAGGGTGACATTATTGAGGTTTATTAAATCATGAGGAGTCATGGTGAACAGCAAAGGTCTTTTCCCTAGAGTAGGGGAGTTCAAATCTAGTGGGCAAATTTTTAAGATGAGAGGAGAGAGATTTAAAAGGTCATGAGGGGCAACTAACTTACACATACAGTGGTTCCTGTGTGGAATGAACTGCCAGAGAAAGTGGTGGATGCAGGTACAGTTACAACATGTAAAAGACATTTGAATAAGCACATGAATAGGAAGGGTTTGGAGGGATATGGGCCAAAAGCAGGTTAATGGAAATAGTTTAGTTTGGGAACGAGTTTGGACTGCGGGGTCTGTTTCCCACGTTGTATGACTCTGTGACTCTATGACTTTATGAGGTGGATTTAGGAAGGGAATTCTAAAAATCAGAGTCTGGCTAGTTGAAGGCAGTCTCACCAATCGTGGAACAATTAAATTCAGAGGCACTCAAGAAGCCAGAATTGGATGAGCAAACAAATCCTGGAGAGTTGTGCACCTACAGCAGGTTACAGGGACTGGAAGAGATTTGAAAACAAGGATGAGAATTTTAAAATTGAGGCATTGTACAATCAGGAGTGAATGTGAATTGTCGAGCACAGTACTCCTAGTATCCAATACTTGCAACAGAAAATCTGCCTCCTATTCCTAATCACATTTCTAATCCTGTTCATTAATTCACATAACGGCTTTGTGGTGCGTGCCAGAAATTGAAGTAAAATATAAAATGGCCTTTTTCTTTAGATTATATCTAGATTTAGATTGTTAAATCATAAATGTAAAAGATACATACTTACTTTGTTTTTCAGGGACCAACTAGTAAAGTCCATTGATTCTGCAAAATAAGTGCAGAACAACAGATTATGTTTCAGTGTTCTAATCATGGCCAAGGTCATAGCATCTTCCTTATTCAGTCCTAACTGATGTTAATAATGAACTCTTAGGCCTGGAGTTTCATCCTTATGATAGGAATCACATCTCCTGTTATTCCCTAATGTCACAATCCCATTTCCCCAGTGCCTGTCCATGCTTTCTTTCACAATGGAGTGGTACGGACTGACCAGAGTTGAGGCTGGCACTTCTGAAAGTTGAGCCAAAGTGGGTGGATACTGGGACAGACAAGTTAGATTTGGCTACCTCTGTTCACTGGGGCATCTTCCAGTTCTGCCCATAACCATTATGAATTCTAACTTTCCTCACTCATGCCTTAGTCTCCTTCACCTCCTAAATCACCTCTATAACCCCAGTTCCTCATACCTTGTGCCCCTTCCATGCCCATATGTCCAGTCACCTGGAATCGACTTTAGACAGAATTCATGAGCCATGCAATAACTTTGAGAAGCCTTTGAGATGTTCATGTTACCCCAAAATAAACAAACAGTCATTGCACTCAAAATATTAACCCTCTTAGAAGCTTGTAAAATAAAATACACAGCCATCCAACCCTACTTTTAAAAAGAGGGTTTTTTTCAATGTTTATAAAACCATCAAAATAAATAAGCAGCTATTTAAAAATCTTTACAAAAGGTAATGAACTAATCCTGGACTGCAGCAGTTCGAAAAGGTGTCTCAGTACTACCTTCTCAAGAACAACTAGGGATGGGCAATAATTGATGGATTAGCCAGCAATGCCCACACCCATGGAAGGATATCATCAATTAATAAAATGCTCATAGTCCCCTTGGTAGCTGTGTCAACAGCCCTACTCAGCTGAATTCATTGATGAGTCTTGGAGGTCATTCGAGAATTCCATTGCTCAGCTGTGTAAACAAACCATCTGGAGCTGAAAATATAAAAATATAAAAACAATCTTTGATATCTTTGGAATATTTCAGCCATCTCCCAATCTTTGAAATAAGGGAATAGATAGCCATTTGTTCCAGTACTTAAAAGATCTTTAAAAGATGGTTGGACCAAAGAAAATATTATATCTTGAGGAAAATTGACACATTTAAAATCTGAATCTTTATACTCTTGAAGGTAGAAAGGCAGGACAATTGCATTTGAGAAAACTTCCACAATGTTTGTCCGTTTAATGGTCAATTACCTTTTCCAAGCAAAGCCCTGTCATTAAGCACTGGATTAAAAACATATATATCTTATCATTTATCACTACATTATACCATGACACCTCATCGAAACCATTTGAACTTATCTGTCAAAAAGTTCCTGAACCAAGGTTGAGCTGCTCTTATGGTTCACAATTCTGCTGAGGTGCTGTGAAACGTATCAACTACCAAGTAGGCTCAACTCCATGGATATTCTAAAATGTTCATCCCTGTAATGGATTGGGCAGATGTGGGATTTCTACATGCTGGCTTGCTACCCACACGCTTATCCTGTGCACTTAAAACTCCGCCATGCTAGGAATGACAGTGGAAATCCTCCTGCTGTCGTTTTTAAATCCTGTCCACCTTCATTCCAACTCGACAGAAACATGAAAATCTGGCCCTAATGTGAAACATTTACACTGCTGGAGCTCACACAGAGTGGAGTTATATTAACATTGCAAGAACGGAATGCAACAGGCACAGAAAAAGATATGGCCTCAGGTGCAAGGGTTTTGTTTGTTACAGATGCCATATATCAGAAGAGAGATAAAGATGGAGAACGAGACAAAAAAAACTCAGCCAAACATTTTTTGGCTGGGACAAGTCTTCAGATGGCAAAAATAAATTAGAGGCAGGAGAAACAGAATGTGAACTAATGATTGACTCGATTGGGTAAAGGAGCATCCTTTGTTAAACAGTGAAGTGGGGCAGCTGAGTGGGACCAAAAAGGGTTTATCTTTGGCGCTCCAAGAAAATAGGATTACCTGGCGGAAGTGGTACCAATGATCGATCTGGAAAAGTTGCCAACGGATATGAAAATAGTTGCCACAATGATTATAGTCTTAATTAAAAAGCTGCACAGAATCATACGGATATGGAATGGTCACAATAAAGAAGAAGGCGATTTATCCGTCATGGTCCGTGCCTACTCTCTGCAAGAGCAGTTCTACTTTCACCACTTCCTATCCTTGTCCTGTAGCCCTGCAATTTATTTCTGTTTAGGTGCTTGTCCAGTTTCCTTTTGAAAGTCACAATTATATCGGCTTTCATCACAGCCTCAGGGCAGTGAACCTAACCACTCTCAGTGCTTATAAAATTCTCCTCATGTCATCATTGATTGTTTTGTCAATTACCTCAAATTGTACCTTGTGATTCCCGCACCTTCTGCCAGTGGGAAAGGTTTCTCTCTAACTGCTGTATCTAGAGCCCTTCATGATTTTGAACACCACTAACAAATTTCCCATTAACCTCTTCTTTCCTAAGGAGAGCAGCCCTAGCTTCTCTAATCTAACTGAAGTCCTGGATCCCTGGAAATACTCCCATTATACTTTTCTGCACTCTCTCTCATGCCTTCACTGCCTTCCTATTATGTGGACATTGTGCTCCAGCTGAGGAAGAACCAGGGTTTTATAAAGGCTCCTCATAAATTGTTTTCGCACATTATACTTATGTTTATAAAGCTCTGGATGTGGATTTTAAATAATTCTCAACCTGCCATGTCACCTTCAACAATTTGTGCACAGATCCCCAGGTTCACCTGCCCCTGCAGCTCCTTTAATGTTTTAGAACATAGAACATAGAACAATGCAGCGCAGAACAGGCCCTTCGGCCCTCGATGTTGCGCCGACCTGTGAACTAATCTAAGCCCATCCCCCTACACTATCCCATCATCATCCATATGCTTATCCAAGGACTGTTTAAATGCCCCTAATGTGGCTGAGTTAACTACATTGACAGGCAGGGCATGGCAGGGAATTCCACGCCCTTACCACTCTCTGAGTAAAGAACCTGCCTCTGACATCTGTCTTAAATCTATCACCCCTCAATTTGCAGCTATGCCCCCTCGTACTAGCCGACGTCATCATCCTAGGAAAAAGACTCTCCACTGTTTTTACCCAGATTGCCTCACGTGCTTCCCCTACCAGAATATATCACTTTACAATTCTCAGCATTAAATTTAATCTGCCACATACTTGTCCATTCCACTGGCTTGTCTATGTCATAGAGTCATAGATTCCTACAGCACGGAGACAGGCCCTTCAGCCCGAATGGCTCCATGCTGACCAAAACATCCATCCATGCTAACCTCATTTCCCTGCACTTGGCCCATATCCTTCTAAACCTTTCCTATCCATGTATTCATCCAAATGTCTGTTAAATGTTGTTAATGTACCCGGCTCAACTACTTCCACTGGCAGCTCATTCCATATGCGTACCACCCTCTGTGTAAAAAACGTTGCCCCTCAGGTTCCCATGTATTCTTTCCCCTCTTACCTTAAACTGACGCCCTCTAGTCCTCCATTGCCCAACCTTGGACAAAAGACTGAGTGCATTTAGCCTATTTATGCCTCTCATGATCTTATATACTTCTATAAGATACCCCCTCAGTCTCCTATGCTCGAAAGAAAAAAGTCTTAGCTTGTCCAACATCTCCCTATAACTCTGTCACTTGAGTCCTGGCAACGTCCTTGTACATTTCTTCTGCACTCTTTCCAGTTTAATAACACCCTTCCTATAGCAAGGTGACCAAAACCGAATACAATACTCCAAATGCGGCCTCATCAACATCCTGTACAACTGCAACATAACTTCCCAACTTCTATACTTAATGCCCTGACTGATGAAGACCAGTGTGCCAAAAGCCTTCTTTACTGCCCTGTCTACCTGTGACTCCACTTTCGGAGAACTGTGAACCTAAACTCCAAGTTCCCTCTGTTCCACTACACTACTTAGGCCCTACCATTCACCATGAACCTCCTAACTGATTTGCCTTTCCAAACCACAACATCTCACACTTATCTATATTAAACTCCATTTACTATTTCTTGGCTCACTTTCCCCAAATGATCAAGATCCTGCTGCAATTTCTGATAACCTTCCTCACTGTCCACGATACCGCCAATTTTAGTGTCATCTGCAAGCTTACTAATCATCCCTTGTACATCCTCATCCAAATCATTGATTTGGGTGCCAAACAGCAATGGGCCCAGCACAGATTCCTGAGGCACACCACTAGTCACAGACCTCCAGTCCAACAAGCATCCTTCCAGTATTACCCTCTGCATCCTACCGTCAAGCCAATTGTGCATCCAATTTGCCAGCTCGCCCTGGATTCCATGCAATCTAACCTTCCAGAGCAGCTTTCCATGTGGAACCTTATCAAAGGCCTTACTGAAATCCATATAAATTATTTCTACTGCCCTACCCTCATCAAACTTCCTGGTCACCTCATCAAAGAACACCAGCAAATTTGTAAGGCATGATCTCCCACGCACGAAGCAATGCTGACTACTCTTAATCAAACCATGTCTTTCCAAATGCAAATATTTCTTATCCCTCAGAATCTTCTCAAGTAATTTACCTACCACAGATGTTAAGCTTACTGGTCTGTAATTCCCAGGTTTTTCTTTGTAACCTTTTTTTGAATAAGGTCACAACATTCACTACCATCCGGTCTTCTGGGGCCTCACCCATGGCTAATGATGATGCAAATATATCAGCCAGGGCCCCCGCAATTTCTTCTGTAGCCTCTTGCAGGGTTCTGGGATATACCTGATCAGGACCAGGACATTTATCCATTCATACATTCTAATATGTCCAACTCCACCTGCACTGTGATAAAAACTGTCCCCAAGATATCGCCACTGGCTTCCCCAAGTTCCCAAGTCGTCTTGTCTTTCTCCACTGTAAACACAGTTGAGAAACATTCATGGAGGACCTCACTCATCTCCTGCAGTTCCACACATAGATGTTCACTTTGTTCCTTGAGCGGTCCTATTCTCTCTGTAGTTATTCTTTTTCCTCTAATATACTTAAAAAATCTCTTTGGATTAACCCTAATCTTCTCAGCCAAAGCTACCACGTGCCCGCTTTTCACCCTCCTGATCTCCCTCTTTAGTAAACTCTTGTATTCCCTATATACCTCCCAGGGATTTCCTTAATTCCAGGTACCTGTACCTGAGCTATGCCTCCTTTTTTTTCTGTTCAAAGCCTCAATATCTCCTGTTATCCAGGGTTCCCTACTCCTGCTAACTTTGCCCGTCACCCTCGCAGGAACATATAAACCTTGAACTCTAGCTATCACACTTTTGAAGGCTTTCCACTTTCCTGGGGTCCCTTTGCCTGCAAACAAGCTATTCCAATCAACCCCTGCAAGCTCCTGTCTAATTCCATCAAAACTTTCCTTGCCCCAATTTACAACATGAACCTGTGGACCAGTTTTGTCCATCTCCATAACTACCTTAAAATTTATAGATCTATGGTCACTGGTCCCAAAGTGCTTCCCCACTGTCACCTCAGTCACATGTCATGCCCTATTTCCCAAAAGTAGGTCAAGTTTTGCCCCTTCATGAGTAGGACCCTCTATGTACTGCTTGAGGAAATTTTCCTGAATACGTTTAACAAATTCCACTCCATCCAAGCCCTTAACGTTATGGCAGTCCCAGATTATGTTAGGAAAATTAAATGCCCTGTTGAAGTTGATTGCCATCCTCCTCAAAATACTTTCAAGTTTTGTGTCGTTTACAAATTTTACCATTGTGATGTGTGGACCCAAGTCTAAGACATTAATGCACATCCGGAAAAGCAGAGATCCTTATGGTGACCGGGAAATCCCCTGTATACTTTCCTCCAGTCTGAAAAATAATTGTTCACAAATAATCTGTTTCCTGTTACTCAGGAAATTTCACACCTACGTTACTACAGTCCTTTTCATTACACATGCTTCAGTTTTCCTGATAAGCTTATTAAATGACATTTTATCAAATATTCTTTAAGGATCCTTATACACCACATAATCACATATCCCTCATCTACCCCATCTGTTAACTAATCAACAGACTCAATCCATTAGTTATATCTGATTTGTGAAGCACAAATAGATGCTTGTTTCCCTGTAGTTGCTGAGCTTGTCCTTGCACCATTTTTAGAACAAGAGAGTAATATTTGTATTTCTTTAGTCCCTGGCACCATCGCTATATCTAAACAATATTAGGACATCAATAGGACCAGAAGATGATCATGTGGTTCATTGAGCCTGCTCCAACATTCAATATGATTGTGGTTTGTCTTCGGCTGTCTTCGGCTTCAACTGCACTTTCCTTCCCACTCCTCATATTCTTTGACCCCCGAATAGACTAAAATCCTGTCTCTTCCAGGTTCAAATATATTTAACGATGATGCTTGGATGACCCACTATGCTAGAGATTTCCAAAATCACACAACCCACTGAAGAAATGTATCTTTATTTCAGCCCGAAATGATAGGTCCCTTATCTGGAAACTGTGTCCCCAAGTTCTAGATTCCCAAGCCCGGGGGAATAGTGTCTCTACCTGTCAAGCCCTGCATAACATTAAATATTTCAATGAGGTTAGCTAAATTCTAGCAAATATAAACCCAGTTACTCAGCATCTCATCAGAGGGCAACTCACTCATCCCAGGGACCAATCTAATGAACCTCCACTGGACTGACTCCAAAGCAAGATTATGGTCAGTACCTCTGAAACTTATACCCTTACTACTCCCAGCATCCTCCAATAGATCCCATCTAGTCCTGATGACAGTACCATTATCCTTTGTAATGGTTCCATTTTGCCAATTGTTATTCCACCCAGTATTTCAAACAACTCTGTTTCATTATAGTTTTGGCAGCATCTTCTACCTTGATAAAGACAGTTCTGAAGTACTCACGAACTATGACTTTGTATCTAGTTGCAAATATCAGTACAAAGTAAATGGCTCACTGTGTTCCCTGTATTATCTGTTTGCAGATGCTAAACAGAAATGCCACAGTAGTTTGAGTGTATAGACTGGGCAATAATACAATGGAATTTCCCTGAGTATCAGCTGCCATTGCTTTGTGGCTAGTGTGATGTCTCGGAATGAGTAATTAGCTCGTAATTTATGGTTTATTCACTTGTATTTGCTGGCCACTTTGTTCCACAGACAGAAAATGGTCTGGAAACTGTGCAAATTTGAAGCTCACACGAAGTGACCAACATTGCCCAACTGTGGGACTGCTTCGTAAAATCATTAAAGGAAAAGGCTTTTGTTCCAGTTCTTCCTAGTTTCACTCTTAAATGGGCTACAACTAATATTAAAATTATGTTGTCTCGTTCTTGGTATTTTACTAGCACCTAAGGAAATAGTAGGTGTGATTCCATGCTCTTTGCTGTGGTACAAAGGCCCATAGATGGCCCTCCTGTCCTGTTGCCAAGTGAAGTTACCACCCACATCCTTAAGTGGACAATTAGTGCCCAGTTAAGGACCTCATCCTGGTGCAGTTGGTATGAGCCCAGCAGTCAGTGGGACTGCTCACCACACAGGGACAAACAAACCAATGTGGTGGTGCTTGAGAGAGATAAAAGGTGCTGCAGATGCTGGAGAATCCGAGATAACAAGGCGTGGGACTGGATGAACACAGCAGGCCAAGCAGCATCATAGGAGCAGGAAAACTTCACGTTTCGGAAGGGTCTAGGCCCGAAACGTCAAGTTTTCCTGCTCCTATGATGCTGCTTGGCCTAATATGGTGGTGCTTGCAGCTTTCTGGTGGCAGGCGGAAGAGTGAGGGGTCAGAGAGGGAAACTGGGAGCAGTTCCTTCACACAAATGCATTTGGCCTGATCAAGGGGCCCAGTATTCAGAAGTGAGGGGCCAGCCAAGAGCCACCTACCATCACCCCTTCCACCTGAGGCCCCATATTGGATGTGAAAATGGCTCACCAATGACCCTCACCCCTTGTCCCTGTCCCACCACACTTACCTGCGACCTGGAATCAGCATTGAAGTAGGTGTTGGATAGACATGGTACTGTCAGCAGCCACCACTCTCCTATGACATAGCACTGCTGGCCTCTGCCTGTCCTGTAGCCCCTTGACAGTCAGATCTTCCACCCCCTCCCCTCCACTGGCACTGTCACCCCACCCCCTCCCCCACCAGGCCCTGATCCTGGGGAAAGCCCACCGCTTCCAGTCAATTGCTTGAGTGGCACTTCATGCAGCAAGCCTTAAAAGAGGCAACATGGGGGTACCATTGGCTCTCCAGCCAGGAGGTGAGACTCCAATTGCCTCCACTAAATGACAACTGCATTTCTGCATTCTGAATCTTTTCAATATTTTTTTTTTAAATCTTGATTCAGATCGCCATTAATCTTAACTGGAGCTTCAATGATGTATGCAGGTTTTATTTAATAGGCACCAGAAACATTTGAAGAAGAGCCAATACTCTGAAGAAATGAGTGACACCAGCAGCAGCAGCTTTAACAATGTAACTGACACATCGACAAACAATGAGCAGCAGGTAATTTGATCAGTTCATGAAGCTTAAAAGTCATGAAGGTACATGCCTAACATCCCAGTGAGTGATAATAGCTTGCAATGCCTCGCACAAGGAGTCTGATTTATAAACTAATTTCTAACGTGAGTTAAGAATGAGAAAATACCAACCTTAATGTTTCAAGCCTCTTGGCTAAAATAGTTTTGTTTCTAGCTTCAGGAGATTTGAAATGTGATGGTACAGACAACATTCAATGAAATTAAATATTGGTTTATAATTTCTCTGCGGAAATTGGTGTCATAAATGTGGTGTTATATCTTAACCTCCAGTTGTTTTAATTGTACAGTATGGGATTAAAAAGTTGATGCTACCTGTTCAAACAAATTCTCTTTGTCATCAATGTTTTTTAGGTTGGACACCATATTTTGATTTACTTGCATAATATAGTCGGGATTGGCTCAAATCTTCTGATATTAAATCAGCTTAAGATGTGACACAAAATGGGAGATGCACATTAGCGCTCTACGTATGTCGTCATGCACAGACACGTGGTGAAATTACCCACAAGTTTAAACCTCCAAGGGGACGATTTATGTTTCCCAAGACCCCTTGTGAAAATCTGAGCTCAGGATCAGAGACTTAGGGCCAGTTATGAGAGATTTACCTGGATACTTCTAACTGTGATATTATGGTGACTAGCTGGTTGCACTCACTAACTAGACAGCATAACTGAACTATGCACCATGACCAATTGCCTCCTCAATCCCAATAAGCTGAACCCAACCATTCAACAACCAACTCCCTTCACCCTGCTTCCTCTAATCATCCAACCACCTCCTCATCATCTAACAACCTTCTCTGACCTCCCCCTTGGATCACATTATTTTCCATTCAATCATTCATCTACTCATCCATTTCTTCCACTCATCCATTCTCTTCATCACCGATTGACAAACCTGGACTGTTAACAAGTTGTCTGAATATGGCAGTTACTGTGATTAAAAGGGAAGGTGGTCCTGTCTTTGTCCATCTTCTTTTGCAGTCAGCGATCTTCACAGTGGGTGTATATTGACGCTTCAGCAGGGGTCGATGTCCTGGTATGCGACACTCCTATGTCTTATGCCAGTCTGACAATTGATCCCTGAAGTCCTGCACTTTGCCCTCCACAAGAGACTTCTGTAGCTTTTCAGCTCTGATCAAATGGCCAAAACAATGAGATTTTCTTTTACAGAGCATTTTTTGGAGTTACTTTTTGCTTATATTTCGAGCAATTTTGCTAAATTTAATGAAGGTTGAAATTTACCCATGTTGCTACTGTTTGTTTTTCTAGTAAAGGCAGCAAATCCAATAGAAGATGATTCTCAGAAATGTTCAAGTTATTTAACAAATATAAAATGCCCAATCAATAAATTTTGTATACAAATGCCTGATATGCTCATATTCCTTTGTGCAGTATTTTATTGTAAACTATTTCAGATAAATGAAATAGCTTCTGCATTAAAATAGTGTGGGGAAGTAATACAATTGGATGAAGATTTTGAAACTTAAGAATCAACATTTAGAATTAGTATTCTTGAATCTTCTACAGCTGAAGTAAATTAAAGTTTTACAAAAAATGTGAACAATAATTAAGGAGCAAATTCCTGCAGATGCTGGAATCTTTACTGAAAACAAAAAAATGCTGGAGATCACAGGGGGTCAGGCAGTATCCATGGAGAGAGAGAGCAAGCTAATGCTTCGAGTCTAGATGACTCCTCATCAGAGCTCTGCAGACTGGCCAGAGCCTTATACAGCCTCAGAAGCACATCTTTGCTCTTGTATTCTAGTCCTCTTGACATAATTGCTGACATTGCTTTTGTCTTCCTAACTGCCAAATGAACCTCCATGTTAACCTTAAGGAAATCCTGAACTTGGATTCCTAAGTCTTTGTGCTATAGATTTCTGAAGCCTGATACCTTTTTAAAAAATGGTCTATGCCTCTATTCTTCCGATCAAAGTGCGTAACCTCACACGCTTTGCTCACTCCCCTAGCTGTCCAATCTTTCTGCAGCCTCCCCATTTCCTCAACACTACCTGTCCTTTCCCCTATCTTTGTTTCATCTTGCAACAGTATTAGCTAGGAAAAACATGAAGCACTTTAAATTCCCTTTTTAGGATACATCAAAAGCCATTTCACCACTACTCAGTGAACAAGGAATATATCAGAATGATATTTGAACACTTCAGCCAAGTCAAAGTTTAGCTAGTCTCTCTTTACTTTAACAACACCATTTGCTAATGTGTTATTTTTTAAACTATCTTGGAGTACTCTTGTAAGACCCTAAGCAGAAGCAGGCCATTCAGCCCACCAAGTCTGCTCCATCATTCAACGAGATCATGGCTGATCTGATAATCCTCAACTGCCTTGAAATCATATTTGTGGTCCATTTTATTGGTTCTTTAATGAATTAATCACCGCATGTTTTATATCAATTGTTTCATTATTTTAAAAGCTTGGACTGCATTCAATTTGTAAGATGGGTGACTAAAATAACTGTATAATTGACAGTTTTCTTAATTGGCATTATGCAATAAAATCAAGGCGTTTTGTTCTGATGCCAATTATAATGGGTGTGGTTCAGATTACACAAGTATTTGATCCAGTTGCTTGGATCCTGGTCTACTGACATTTTAGCAACAAAACAAATGCTGTTGCATACTCTTACTCTTTCATTTTATTAAGTGGAAAATTGACCTTCGATTTCTTTTATAATCCAAACAAGATGAGACTTGCACATGATGCCAGTGTTCCACCATACAAACTTCTGAAAGTTCATTTAACTCAGATGCAGTAACAATTTTCTGTTCCTTAGAATGTACAAATAACTATTTAAACAGGAAAGAAGATCTCTGGGCGAGTTCTACAGTTGGCAAATGGTGACCCAGCTCCTCTGTGATCCAACAGAGTTTTTTCAGGTTTATTTTTGCATACTTTCATTTAAAAGATGTTAGTGTATTGCATTTTAAGTCAAAGCACATTAGCCAGAGATCCTCTCGTTTCTTCCCTCTCAGAGAAATGGGATCTACTTTGATTGTATATCACATCTGGTAGAGACTGAAATTAATAATAATGCTGTCTGGGTTTCCTGCTCATAGGCTGAATTTCCCCAGTCCCACAGTGGGTCAGGGCAAGGGGAAAGCTTCAGGGTGAGCTTGGGATGAACACTTGAATTTCTTCCCAGTGGCAGACAGGCCCTCCACACCTGACCCCAGTTGATGGTCAAGCCCAGCAGGTACCTGGAGGCAGGTCTCCGGTGCCTGGAGTGTTACGCTGGTGAGGCCTCCTATTACCAACGTCACTCATCAGAGCCACAAACATCATCAGGTTACAGCTACTGTTGCCAGCTATCCTGTCAAAGGGTTTCCCTTTCATGTGTTTGGCCTGACAGGCTGGGGGCCAAGTTCTTTTTTAAATTGAAGTCTAATCCCTTCACATGCGGTCAGATGACTGGAACCTGGTGTTCTCCCTCCCAGAGTGGCAACGTTATCTTTGGTGGTGGGACTGTCATCATTCAGAGCTTCAAGCCTCTTATTGGGCCTGGAGCCTCAAGGGGCTACTCTCTATCCTTTCATTGAATGGTGGCTACATAGGTGGACATTTTACTGGCTGCCTCTTAGGAAATTTCTCAGAGGTGCTCTAGCAGTCAAAACAGGGGCTAGACCCATAAATTGACACATTCTTGACCAAGGGCAGATGAGTTAGGTGGATTGGCCATGTTAAATTATCCCTAGTGTGCAGAGATGCAAAGGTTAGGTGGATTAGCCATGGGAAACGTAGGTAACAGAGATAGGGAATTTGGGGTGTGTCTGGGTGGGATGCTCTTCGGTGTGGACTTGATAGGCCGAATGGCCTGCTTCTACAGTGTAGGGATTCTAAGACTCTGAGTTCCCTTAGAAGATTCAACATAAATTATAGCATAAAATAAGTGAAGGGAGCCTATCATTCTGTGAATTTCACTTGTTAATGTCACCTCCACACATATGTCCCATTTTATCATTATGCTGTCATCAGGAGATTTCTCACTTTCCGAGATCACTGGTAGTTACAGACGAGATTTTGCCAGACTAGCCAGCACAAAACAGCAACGTTTTTTGTAGTTGCTTGGCCAACCATCGAACCTTTGCCACATTCTCTCTCTTGTACTGCAATTAACCAAATACACTGTGATCAGCCCTCGCTGAGAAAAAAGCTTGTTTTAAAGCATTGACTAAAACCAACATCTTTCGTTGTCCTCAGCAACAAAGCTCAAATCTCAAAAGATGATGTCCACTTCCATCAGTGAACTGATTTGAAAAATACCATGAATTTGTAAGAATTATGTCTGACAATATTTTTTATTCCAATATTAGATATTTAATTATAAAAGGATGACAGTAATATGCATCTTACAACATCATGTGAATCATCACTTTTCTTTCTTCTGTGCTTTCTTTCATTTGCCAGTATAATGTTTCATAATGTCAACCAGATTTTTCACGGAAGCCAGTCAAAAAAGCTGTAATATTTTTGCGGCACCCCCGTACACCATGAATTAATGTGCTGTGGTCAACAGTATGACATGACACATCTTTCAGTGGGAAGTGAAAGGAGTTCTGCAGCACTAATTCATTCCACAATCGCTGTATCTTTTAAGTGCTAGTTTACGGAATTAATATGAGGTTGATTTTTGCAATATGATGCAATGCATCCATTGTTTGGTTAGCAGATTTGCATTCAATTAACTAAGTATCTGGCCTTTGTTAAAAATAACGGATTGCATTTTGCATAACAAAATGGATTGGAGAGACTGAATAGGATTTAATTAAAATTTAGGTCTCTTTCTAAGATCAAGCATCGCGTCAAAAGAACTCAATTTTATCCCCATGCTCTCCTGAGTGAATGATGCAGATTTGTTAATGTCTGTACAAACTTAATGTCTGTAATACATACAGAAAATTTTGGCTGCAGTCAAAACAAAACTCAAGAAAAATGTGAAAGGGGGCAGATGATTCACTATCAGCCTTTAACACCATTGCACAGTGTCAGAATTGGCCCGATTTCAGTTTGCATTCATAAATTTACCCACTGAGTGAAAACAAAAAAACTTAGCATAGTAACCTTGTAAACAAGTTTTTCAGCTCATATTCAGAAATTTTATGTCAGTTACTATTTAAATATTAGAGCTGTTTCTGCCAAGCTAATGCATATACGCTACATAATTTCCTTAACTTCCTCCTTAAACTTCTTTTTGCATTAAACCTACCTACATCAACCCACCATCGCTATCATTAGACCTAACTTTATCCACATTTCCTTTTAGTGTTAAGGTTAACTGAGCTAAACTCAGACAAAGACTAGCGTTTTTCCTGCAATTAGTCTGCAAATACTTTCTGTACATTTCATCGGCTTCTTACCAGGTTGTTACTGATTCCATAAACATCTTCCTGTCTCACAAAGAGGAATACTACTGCAGCAGACAATGTAATCAATCGAAAGTAAATTGAAGAAGTCCAACTAACTTTTTAAAAAACACAAAAATAGAAATTGCTTCGAAAGCTCAGCGGGTCTGGCAGCATCTGTGAAGAAAAATCAGAGTGAACATTTCGGATCAAGTGACCCTTCCTCAGAACTAGTGGTAGCTAGGATAATATTGGCTTATTTGCAGAAGATAGGGTGAGGGGAGGTAGAAAGGAGAAACTGACAGGGGGTGATAGAACCCAAAGAGAGAGAAAAACAGTTGGATAGACAAAGGAGTGAATGGCGATCCAGCTAGGAGGGTAAATAGTTTTTAATGGAGACTGTTAGTGGCAAACCATGTGTTGTGTGTAATAGCAGACTATGAGATAGCAAGACCTGGTGTATGGGGTTGGGTGTAAGGACATGGGGTTTCAATCCTATCAAGTCCAAAATAAACAGAAAAATCTGGAAATAGTTAATTAGCGATAGGCAGCATGGCTTTGTACAGGGAAAGTAGTGTCTCTCAAATTTGAGTTTTTTGAGGAAGTAATAAAGATTATTGATGAGGGTGGGGTGGTAGATGTTTGCTATATGGTCTTTGACAAGGTCCCTCATGGCAGGCTGGTATAAAAGATGAAGTCACAGGGAATCTGTGGTGAGCTGGTAAAATAGATGCAGAACAGGTTTAGTCAAAGAAGACATAGAGTAGACATAGGAGGGCATTTTTCAGATTGGAGATCTGTGACTAATTGTGTTCCACGGGGATCAGTGTTGGCACCCCTGTTGTTTGTAATATATAAAAACGATTTGGAGGAGAATATAGGTAGTCTGATTTGTATGTTTGCAGATGACACAAAGATTGGAGGAACTGCAGACAGCGAGGAGGATTGCCAAAGGATTCAGCAGGATATAGATAGGCCAGAGATTTGGGTGGAGAAATGGCAGATGGAGTTTAATCTGAACAAATGCGAGGTGATGCATTTTAGGAGATCTAATGCAGGAGGGAAGTATACTGTAGATGATAGAACCCTTAATAGATTTAACATGCAGATGGATCTCGGCATTCAGGTCCACAGTTCTCTGAAAGTAGCAACACAAATGGATTAGGGTGGTCAAGAACATGCTTGTCTTCACTGGTGAGGCCATAGAGTCCAAAATAGGCAAGTCATGTTAAATACAGCTTTCGTTAGACCACATTTACAATATTGTGTATAGTTCAGGTTGGACCACTACCAGAAGGATGTGGAGGCTTTGGAGAGGATATAGAAAGAGTTTACCATGATGTTGCCTGGTTTGGAGTTATTAGCTACTGGGAGAGATTGGACAAAAGTGATTTGTTTGCAGTTGGACATTGAAGAATGAGGGGTGACCTGATAGAAGCCTACAAAATTATGATAGGCATGTATAGAATGGATAGTCAGATAATTCCTAGGATAGAATTGTCAATTGCAGGGGGCATAATTTTAGGCTAAAAGGGGGTAAGTTTAAAGAAGATATGTGAGGTAGGTTTCTAATACAGAGAGTGGTAAGTGCATGGAATGCGCTGCCAGAGGAGGAATCTTGAAGGATTTATGAATAAACAGAGGGATATGGACAGCGCAGAGGCAAAAGAATTTTAGTTTAGAAAGACATTGTGTTAGTGCAGTCTTGGTGGGCCAAAGGGGCCTGTTCCTATGCTGCACCATTCTTTGTTCTTTATTCTACTCAGCAGTTGGGATAGCATCTGTGGAGAAAGAAGGTTCTCTAAAGTTGATTGCCTTTCATCAGTCATTGAGGTGAAATGTTAATCCTGCTTCTGTGCCGCTAGATGTTGCCAGACCTGCTGAGTGTTTCCAGCATTTTCTGTTGTTTTTATTTCGGGTTTGCAGCATTTTGCTTCTCAATCAAATCCAAAGTGTGTGTTAGAAAAGGAATTAAAATAGAAACGTGGGATCTATTACAAGTCTGTAATTTCACTTTGTGGACAGCTCCAAACTGTTTGAGTTTCACTCTCATCTTTTGAGCTTTCTAAACGTTGCTACTTCACAAATCACTTACAGGTGCACATTATCTGCGATATCATTTTTTGCTGGATGGAGAATTCTTTGTTCATTGGCCAACATATATTATCGAATATTCACATCTAAGAGAAAAACCATTAGGCAGATTTTTGTGGAGTATTCCATTCTGAATTTCTGTCATGTAACGTTGCCTGTGTGCAGTTGATGAACTACAGGTTTTTTTTTGGTAAATTATCCGAATTGTTAGTGAGTAGTATCTCTTGGTTGTGCCAATCATGCTCAGTTCCTTTTTGAATTTCTCTCAAGTTACTTGCCCTGCGGTCTCTGATTAATAAGCATTTGTTCTGAAAAGTTGAACACAAATTAAAGTCTTTACCAGACTCACTGATTTTACTCCATCTAAAACCTTACATAGTTTCACCAAATTAACAATATTAACCAATTCCAGTCCAAAAAAACTCAAATACAATGTTCCAATTCTCATGGAGAATGTGATTCATCGAGCTGCCTCATGTGGAAACCCAACTAAAGACTTGATGTGTCAACACATCTGTCTTAGGGCTTTACTATTCTTCAATTCTATTAATCAAACTATGTTTAACCCTTTAGATTCTAACCTACCCTATTATATTTGAAAGCTTCCTCGGCATAACAAAAAAATCTTACAGAATCATCTCTACAATAGAATTCGAATTAGTTTTATTGTCATGTACTCACATGAGTGCAGTGAAAAGTTTACAAGTTGCCACTTATGGCGCCATCTTAGGTACAAATGTACCTCGGTACAGACTCTCAAGTACAAGTTATTTAGCTGCTGCAATTTTTCGTCATGTGGGGAAAGATTGAAGGTGATTTAAATTTGGGAAGAAGAGCACATATTGAGTACGGTGTCGAAGTGCCCTAGCAAAACAGGAGTCAAAGGAATCGAGGGGGAAATCTCCACTTGTTGGAGTCAGTTCCAATCAGATCAAACGTGATCTTAGCAAATGGTTGATCAGGCTCAAGGGCTTCCTAACTAATATAGTTTTATATATATTTGTGTAGACTGTAGCAGTTCTGGAGGGTGACTCGTGAAAACATTTTCCAGGTGAATTAGAGATGGACAATGAACATTGTCAGCAATTCTCACAAAGGATGAGCGAATAAGAAAACAGAGGTTAGAACATTACCATGACGTAGAAGTCATTCCCGAAACACAAACAGGATTTTGTCTTGTTAGTCAACGTGGATGTGTAAAGCACCAACTCTTTGGGTTATTCAGAGTAAAGTTACCGATGTGAAAAGAAATTTCTGAGACAAAGAATAACCATGTTTATCTGCATCAAATATGCACAAGGCCCTGTTGGGGAATTAGATAGTTGCGTCACTGAAATGCAGTATTTAAAAAAATAACTGATGACTGACAAGTTTGTTTCTTGTTTACTAACACCGAAGAGATTCCTCAGAATTTAACTGTAGCTTTCCATGAAGTCAGAAATAGCTTCTCTGCATTCATTTTGCAGGTCTGTCTGTTGTATTTTGCCTGACCTAATGTGTATTTGCATTCTGCTACTTGCTTGTTCCAGTTTTACACTGTGGTGGAAACTAATTGGAAGATTGGAGAAGCGCATACAATCCATATTATCAGAACAAAAAACCATACCCAGGCCACAGCATCAGTTTACCTGGACACTGTTTTAAAATAATTGGGAGTTCTGTGTGAGTTTTGTACAGTAACACTGATTCTCTGTTTAATTTCTAGTCTGTCGTATTCTCACAGTAATTTCCAATTGATAAATGTACGTGTACTTCCTTTGACGTAGATGTGCAAATAATGTGTAGGTCATTATAGGTCTAGAATCTCAAACTTCCTGCTAAATTGCAAGATCATGATGATGATCAGCAATTTGTTTCTCTTTGTAAATTATATTGCCACTTTCATGTCCATTTTCTGTCCGTAGTCTGTCAACATTTTCTGTAGTATCACTTATTTGCAATTTTAAAGTACGTGGCAAATACAAAAACTGGAAGAGTTATAGACTGGAGATTTGATCACCCATGAAGATGGGCATAGAATGACATTGAGCAATCAATTCCCTCCCATTGTTTCTGGTGAAGGCAGCATTCAAGTGCATTATGCATATTTAAAGGCTTTTAGTTTGCAGCTGGCATAAAGTTGAGTGAGTGTATACTTGAAAAAAAGACCATAAAATAGTGAGAGGCTAATACAAGTTAAAACAAGTTTAAAAAGGCACTTCTTAAAGGAAAAGTATATTGTGGATTGAAGTGGATACTGGAAGTCATCCCACAACTGATTCTGACTTGAAAAAGATGTAAAAAGTATGCAAATAAGGAACACCCTAAGATTTTCTGACTGCACCAAAGGCGTGGCAGGGTGGTGAAGACCATGGGAAATGACATCTGTCCAAAAGGATCTAAATTTCTGAAGGCTACATGAATGAAAAGCAGTACTGGTCAATGCCAGCAGTCAAGTCCCAAGGACCTGATACAATGCTATCAGGTCTCATACTTTCCGTTCATAACTGCACCTCAGCATCACACAGCTGCAAGCCTCACACTCTGATCTGCCAGCTCGCACACACTGCCAGCTATTCTGTTATGACAGATATATCAACCAAATACAATGTCCATACTCACATACGCCACTCTGGTAGGATGAGAGTGCATAGCCAGAGGAAGTAGCATTCAATAGACAGGGATCGGAGATGTTTGCATTCCCTTATCCTCAAGGAGGAGACAAAGCTCACCAAGTGCTCATGACTGAAACTGGTAACAGGACAGAAATGATTGAAGATGATGGTATTGTCAGGCTGAATCCCTCTTCTCACATCCTACTTATGCCTCATCTCAAACTCTCTTCTGATTTATAAGCTACATTGTAAGCCTGCATATCTTACTTTCCTCTTACGCTCATCATAAAGTTATGATAATGCCTTTTTCCTTTTTAGACACACAAAAGCTGCCAACTAACCAGGCCATGATGGAAAAGTAGGAAGACAGTAATGAAGAAGATACACCCTTCTTATACCTGCAGCTACCAGTTTTGATGCCAACATCAACTGTAGTAGAAAGAATAGCCAAAAAGTAGGATCTAGCATGTAGTGAGACGCTGGGCGTGAGTGTCCTGCAGTTAGGTCAAGGAACAAGGATAGGGCAGATGTCAGCTCCCAGGAGGTTGCACCCTAGTCTATTGCAAAAGCCTTAGATGGACAGTTTAATGAGTGGGCTACGTTAGAAGGCTGATGGATACGTGTAAGGAAATGCCAGTGCTTTGGCAGGCTGCCAGAATACCTGCAGTCAACCTCTAAAGAGGGTAAAGGAGATACACCCCAATATTGCAGACAGCTTTATGCTAAAACGAGGCAGCAGAAGTAGTGTTTAAAACACTCCAGTGGTCCTACCTATCACATTTTGAGTGGCTCTCATTGTATAAACACTGCCAACATGAGTGTGGTCTGGGTGCTGATGTCAGCCCACAAAAACTCTTGACTGCAGAGGGGATGATGCAATGGATTCGACATTGGCCTAGTAATTCAGAGACCCAGGAAATGCTCTTAGGACCTAGATTCAAAAGTCTAATGAATAAAACCATTGCTATAAAGCCCATATGGTTCACCAATATCTTTTGGAGAAGGAAATTAGTTGCAATTTTCTGGTCTGATTTCAGACAAACAGCAATGGGGTGATTCTGAACTGCCCTGGGAAACACCCAGTTCAATCCCAGTTCAGTTCAATCCTCAACTCCACTTTCCTGCCTTTTTCTGTAGCCCTTGATCCCCTTGCTGATTAAAAATGTGTTCCCCTCAGCCTTACATATATTTAATGACCCAACCTCCACAGCCCTCTGTGCTAAAGATTTCCACAGATTTCTACCCTCTGAAAGAAGAAATTCTTTCTCATTTCTTTCTTAACTGGGTGACGCCTTACTCTGAGATTGTGCCCTCTAGTCCTAGACTCTCCCACAAGGTGAAACACTTCCTTGCATTCACTCTGTCAAGAATTATATATGTTTCCTCTCATTTTTCTAAATTCCTATAAGAACAGATCCAAGTCCCTCAACCTGTCCTCAATAAGAAACATACAACGCAGGAGCAGGAGTAGGCTATTTGGTTCTTCAAGCTTGTTTCACCATTCAATATGATCATGGCTGATCACTCATCTAATTGCCATATGCCTCACATCTCCCCATACCGGTTGATGCCTTTAAAATCTAAAACAACTATCTTTCTTGAATATATTCAGTGACTTAGCCCCCACAGCCTTCAGAGGTAGCGAATTCCATAGGTTCTCTACCATCCAAGAGTAGAAACTTTTTCTCTTCCCAGTCGTAAATTGCCCACCCCATATCCTGAGACTATGTCTCCAGTCCAAAGCCAGGCAAAACATCCTCCTTGCATTTAGTCAATCAGAATTTTTCATGTTTCAGTCAGATTCAACCCAATTACTTGCAGCAGCTGCCATCTAATTGCATTGACCGGTGTACAAGAACACCCAGATCACTTTGTATGTCCACACTTCCAAATACATTACCATTTCAATAATACTCTACCTCTTTGTTTTTCACATCAAAGTTTATATTTTCATGTTTAGCTACATTATACTGCATCTTCAAAGTGTTTCCCTACTCTCCGATCTTGACTTGAAGTTTCACTGTACCCTCCTTACAATTCACAATCCTGCTTGGTTTTGTGCTAACATGGAAATGTTGCATTTTGTTCCTTGATCAAAGTCATGTATATATAATGTGAGTGGCTGGGGCCCAAGCCACTGATCCATACAGCATCTGCCTACCATTGGAAAAAGACCCATTTACTCCCACTCTCTGTTTCCTGTCTGCTAAACAATTTTCAATTGCTACCAATATATGCTCTTTAATTGTGTCCAATAAAGCTTTATGTGGGACCTTCCATACCCAGCATCAACCTCTTGAACCTTCTCTGGATTGCCTCCAATAGGACCAAAACTGTTCACAGTAATCTTTCTGGTGTGGTCTGACTAGTGCCTTTTACAGGTTTAGCATGGATTCCCTACTTTTACACTCTATTTCCTTCAAAATAAAAGCTGACATTCTATGACTTTCACAATTACCTGCTAATTTTGGATGCTGGCTCTTTGTGAATTGTACACAGATCCCCCTGTGCTGCAGCTTTCAGTAGTCTGTCTTCATTTAAATAACATTCAACTTCTCTATTCTTCCTGCCAAAGTGTATAACCTGACATTTCCCCCCATTATGCGCCATGTGCCAAGTTTTTGTCCACACATTTAATCTGTCTATATCACTCCTGTCTCCTCTTAGTATAATTCTCACCTGTTGCTTCACACTCACTCCCCTCACCCAGGTCATTAATACATATTGTAAACAGGCCACCAACTGAAAAACAGTCTCACAATGGAAATAAAACTGGGCAGAGAACCTCGTACTGGAAACAGCAAACAGGAAATTCTGACCTGTCGACCCTGCAAAGTCCTCCTTACTAATATCTGGGAGCTAGTGACAAAACTGGGAGAGCTGTCTCACAGAATCGTCAAGCAACAGCCTGTTAGAATCATACTATCGGAATTGTAACTAACAGACAATGCCTCCGACACCACCATCACTTGATATCCTCTCTCACGGACAGGACAGACCCAGCAGACATGGCAGCACAATGGTATGCAGTTGGGAGGGAGTTGCCCTGGGTGTCCTCAACATTGATTCTGGACCCCATGAAATCGCATGGCATTAGGTCAAACATGGTTCAACTGCTGATTACCAGATACCACCCACATTGGCCGATAAATCAGTATTCCTCCACACTAAGTACCACTTGAAGAAAGCACCGAGAGTGCCAAGGACTCAGAATGTACTCAGAGTGGGGAATTACAATTTCTACCACCAAGAGTGGCTCAGCAGCTCCTCTATTGACTGAGCTATCTGTGTCCTAAAAGATGTAGCTATGAGACTGGGTCTGTGGCAGTGCATGAGGGAACCAACAGAAAGTTAAAAACATACTTGATCTCATTCTGACCAATCTGCCTGTTGCAGATACATCTGTCCATGACCGTATCAAAAAGAATGACCACCGCATAGTTCTTGTGGACACTAAGTCCCTTCTTCTCATTAAGAATACCTTCCATCATGTTGTGTTTGACTGCTAAATAGGATAGATTTTGAACCGATCTAGCCACACAAGAATCAGCATCTGAGAAGTGCTGTGGACCATCTGCAGCAGAATGACAACCAAAAACAATCTGCACCCTCATGGCCTGGAATATCATTAACCTAGGGTCATGCCCAGTTCAATGAAGAGTGCAGAAGGGCAAGGCAGGAGCAGCGCAAGTACCTAAAAATGAGGTTTCAACCTAGTGAAGCTACAAGGCAGGACTACTTGCACATCAAACAACATAAGCACCAAAGATAGACAGAGCTAAGTGATCCCACAACCAATGGAACAGATCTAAGCTCTGCAGTCCTGCCATATCCAGTCTTGAATGGTGGTGGACAATTGAACAACTCACTGGAGGAGGAGGCTCCACAAACAGCCCCATCCCTAGTGATGAGGGAATCCAGCACATCAGTGCAAAAGATAAGACTGAAGAAATTGCAACAGTCTTCAGCCAGAGTGCTAAAGTGGATGTTCTATATTAACCTCCTCCAGTAGTCCCCAGCATCACAGGTCAGTCTTCAGCCAATTGGATGTACTCCATGTGAGAAGTGGCTGAAGATGCTGTATACTGCAAAGGTTTTGGGCCCTGACAACATTCTGGATGTAGTATCAAGACTTGTGCACCATAATTTGCTGCACTCCTAACCAAGTTATTCAAGTACATATATCATGTGCACAAAAAGCCAGAAAAATTTGACCCCACCAATTACCACACCATCCATTTACTCTCAATCATCAGTAAAGTGATAGAAGGTGTCATCAACAGCACTATCAAGCAGCATCTACTCACTGACTCCAAGCTTGTGTTCTGCCAGGATAGACCAGCTTCTGACCTCAGTACATTCTCATTGAATTGATATCGTTGACTTAGATACTTTACATGAGCAGGTAAAAATTTTGTAGAGGGGCAAATGTAGTGAAATCTGGATTGTCCAATTTGGTAGAAAGAGTAAAAAAACAGTATCCCATAAAAATTGCAGAATTCTGAAGTCTTGTGTAATCTGGGTGACCTGGTACACGAATCACTTAAAATTAATATATAGGTACAGCAAGTATCAGGAAGATAAATGGAATATTGGTATTTATTAGAAAGGGAATGGAAAATACGTTAAGGATGTTTTCATGAAACTCTACTGGATCTTAATGAATGCACATCTGGAATTCTTTGTGCATTTTGGCTTTTTTATTTGAGACAGTTCAGGGAAGGTTCACTAGATTTATTCCTGGGATGAAGGGCTTATTTTATGAAGAAAAGTTGAACAAGGCGTGTATCTTTTGCAGATTAGAAGAATGAGAGGTGATCTTACTGAAACTTGTTCGATCCTGAGGGGATGTGAAAGGGTAGGTGATAGGCAGATGTTTCCTCTTGTGGGGAAAACTACATTGAGGACACACAGCTTAAGGATAAGGGGTCTCCTTTCCAAATGGAGATGAGAAGAATTATTTTCTTTCAGAGTGTTGTTAAGCTGTAGGATGGTCTTACCGAGGAAGCAGTAGAGACTAGATAATTGAATTTATTCAAAGCTGAGTTTGAGAGATTTTTGATAGGCAAGGGAACCAAATGTTATGGGGAGCAGACATGAAAATGGAGGTGAGACCATAACCGGATTGGACATGATCTTTCTGAATGGTGAAGTAAGTATAAAGGCCTAAAAGACCTATTCTAGCTCCTCAACCCAATATTAAGGTTAGGTTGAGAGTTCCTATTTCTGAATACTAGTATGTGTTCGTCTTCAATTTATAATCCAGGTGATACATCACAGCACTGTGGGTAGTTAGTTATATTTGAAGATTGTACTTCATGACAACCTTTATTTATGATAATAATAATTTACATAAAGGACTATGTTGATATGTGCCATTCAGTATTACTCTCTAACTATATTTAACCTTTCTCTTTGTCTATAGAACATGCATCCACTGCATTGTGCAATGAGGCTACAGTTAAAAAAGCAACTAATGTACAATCATGAGACAGTCTACAGCCCCGCATAGGAGCTCTCGAACTAAATCTCAACTTCTGCCAGAGGACTTTCTGATTTACCTTAACATTAGCCATTCTGATCTCCCCAAGACTGGCTGAGGCCATTCATCTGTTTAAGAATTAACCAATTCAGCTGTCATATCTTCATGAAAACAGTGAATAAGCTTTTTGATTGTGTTCATTTCTATCAAATTAAAACCATAGAACACGTCCTTTAGAGGCTGCTCCAGTCTGCCTGCTGTACTATCCTGAAATCACTGACCAATTGATAAACTAGTTTACTCATCTGTTTTGCACTTTCTAGGTACAGTGTATTTATTCCTGCAGGTTACCCATAATATTGCACTTTCTCAATGTCCCTCGACTGAAACTCACTAGTGTTTAATATTCAGACTATTTCAGGGAACAAATTGGGTGAACAGAACAATCCAAATAAGATATATTGCAGATAGTTGGAAAGAGTACAGAACAACAATATTGAGAGATTAGTGGACTTCAGGTTGTGACAGTAACTGCAAAGACTGATATCTCAATTAAACTTCAGCAGATATTGTGAATTGGATTGGTATTCAGAATACAATGGTTAAGTTTTCACCTTGACTAAATGGATTATTCATCTATTGTAAAGTCTATTGGATTTCCATTCCATTTATTTGAAGGGAATGGAAATTGATTTAGTTTTAAATTGAGTGCGTAATCCTCACCAACAGAGTACCCATATCCACATGGAGACCAGTATTTACTTCATTGTTAATATAAAAACAGTGGATGGCTTTTTATAAGATTCATTGTTATGGTTAATTGAGCTGTGATTTTCAGTAACTGCACAGTGGCTTGGGATGCTCATTCTGACAAGGTGCAAAGTGCATTTTATTGATGACCTCATATGATACAATACTTTTTTAAAAATACATTCAAGGGTTGAGGACCTCGCTGGTTAGGCCAGCATTTGTTGCCCAGAGGAGAGTTAAGAGTCAACCACATAGCTGTGGGCCTGGAGCTACATTTAGGCCAGACTAGGTAATGATGGCAGTTTTCTTCCTTAAAGGACTGTAGTGATCTAGATGCGTTTTACCTGACAATTGGCAATGGTTTCATGGTCATTATTAGACTCTTAATTCCAGATTTTGATTGAATTAAAATTTCATCATCAACCATGGTGGGATTCAAATCCAGGTCCCCAGACTAGTACCTGGGTCTCTGAATGAATAGTCTAGCGATAATACCGCTAGCCCATTATCTGCCCCTAATTCCTGATGCACTTTTTCACTTCAGACGACAGTTTGATATCTAAAATTGTGGACAGCCAGTTCTACTGAATTAAACTGCCAATTCCATCACTATTTGGTCAAGCTTAGAGCTCTAGTGTGAATGTGTGTTTGAGTACAAGCAAAGAGCTTCACCTGCTGGGTGTATAAATCCAAGTTAGGTTCTTTTTTACTATTAATTATTAATTTTTAAGTGTAAAATGATACTCAGGCCCCTGAGAGATTCATAGGTAAACACACCCTAGAGACCTGATCAATAGGCCACGAAGATCATTCTTGGTCCTTTATATTTCTGTTTACCTGCTGCATTAGGGCATGTAGTTTCCTTTTCAGTTTTATGTGTAGCCCATGAGAAATATTCATGATTTTGGTAGATTGAGGAAAACCTTTTCTCTACACAGATGCTAGTCCAATATTCAATCTATGTTGAGTCAGCTGATTGCAGCCGAGTTACGAATGGCTGTGGATAGGAAGAAGAAAAATTTGCTGGGATCCCACTAGTTGACTGGACTCCAGCCTCAATCTCTATTCCGTGGCCACCACTCTAAAGTGTCCATTATGGACCTTGACTGTGTTCAGCCCTGATGTACCACACCATCAGACAGTGTGCTACATTTTCTACTTGGGCATTGGCATGAAGTTGCTTGGGTGAAGTAATATAAGGTTCCTGGTAGCTGTGGAAGCATAGCTGCAGCAAAAGCCAAGGTCTTCAGCAGAACAGGGGTGAAAATTGAGAGGAACGTTCCCAGACAGTCTAAATATACAATATAGTTGGCTATTAAAATTTGTTGGCAGGAAACCTAACACCGAAATTATTCAAACATCAATGTTATCACATGAATGATATCTCCAATTTGCTGCAAAGTTAACTCAGCCTATCACAATCTATACAAAAAGGGATTTTGAAATCATCTCCTTATAGTGAGAAGCCTGAAACGCTGAAGTGGAAGTATAATTTGAGACCTGGACACACTGAGCTTTCATTGTTTTGCCCTCCTGTCAAAAGTACTGTTCTGGAGAGTGTGAGCTGGGGGTGGGGGAGGCAGGATGGGGAGGCATTTTTTTCACCTTCTACCTTCCACCACAAGAAAAGTAAGGAAGTACACTATACAGTATCCTTTCCGTCCTGCCTCAGCTCAACCTACAGAACATCAGTTTGTCTCCAACAACTAGTATTGCTAAGGGCTTCAGAATGACTGATAAATATTACATTATTTTAGAAGGCCAGTTTCAGCAATGCTATCAATCACATAGGAATCAATTACGTCACTGAAACTGGCAGCAACAGGGAAGTGAACGTGTTTTTTTTTTCACTTTTGTTCCTGTTACATTGAAAGCCCACCTACACTGCACCAATTGTCCTTGTTTCCTCTGAGCTAGGAAGGCACCATGAAGGATCTGTTTCTTACCCAAAATATTTAAATGCCTTTTAATCCTGGGAAGGGGAGTGAGTGGGGGAAGAGGGTTTGGGCTCAGGAGCATTGCATTCCAGAAAGCCAGTTGGTAAAGGATAAAATAGAAGCTAATTTTTATACTTTTGTAGATATCTATTTACAGAGTTACACATTAGAAGCCCACACATTCCTGTCCCAACAATCATAGTTTCATTAGGTACTTACTTACAGAGGTACAAGTTAATGCCCATCAACTGTATTTGATTAAATACAATTCGTGCACATTTAACAAAGGGCAGATACAATGGGCAGAGGTCCTTTGTTGCCATATTTTCACTGCCACAGAGAAATTCAGCTTCACGTTCAATTTTTGAATTATGCACATAGTAGATTTATAGGAACGTCTTCATTGAAAAAAAAGTTAATTTAAGCTAATTCTAATAGCACTGGCAGTAGCCCATGACATTTCATAGCTTAATTCAGAGCCAGTTTATGTGTCCTGTCGCCTACTTACTGTAATACTTTTTTTTTTATTCCAACCATCAGATAGATTTTCAGTTTCCCTCCTGGGCACAATAATAACTTTGCTGATTAACAACTCTAGTTTTATATATGAACAGCAAAGTTGAAAATTTCCCGCAATAATTAATTGCTGCAGTGACCCTCACTCAATGTCTTTTAAGTTGAGTTGACCGAAACAAAAAATGAATTCTTTACGGGCATTTTAGATTTTTCTTTTGATTTCAGCAAGTTAGAGGAATGCAATTGATTGTTTAAATTTAAAAATATTTCTGCCAAAATAGAAAAGGATGAAATAAGATAGACTGCACAGCTCCTAAACTTTGAAAATAGTAGCCTACTTAGTCCATGGTTTACTGTACTCCCTTAATTTACCGAAATGCCTCATCTGCCTATTGACACCTTTCATAAAATAGTCAGCAGTGTATTTCTGACATATATGTAATCGGTAGCCAAGGTTCTTTACTGGGTGCACAAGTTTGGAAAGTTAACAAATAATCTATTATGCAGAGATTTCAAGTAGAATGCTCTTCCCATCTTAATTCTTTCTGTGCTACCTTATTGCTTTGTCCTTTTCAATGTTTCGGGAGAATTCATTAAAGGATGATGTTTGAAGCATTCTTTGTGCAAACTAGAGGGACTGAACCTTTTGTCTTTAAATAGTCTGCAACCTTCTTTGCGCTCCCAAAATTTTCGGTGTTATTATTCTATTTCCTAGCTGAAAAAGTACACAAACAAGTGAATTCTTAGACAAAAAAACCCACTCATTTTAACTTTAACCAAGCCGGTGTAACAATATTGGAGTTGTCGTAAGTCATTGCATCTCTGTCACTTCACCTACAACAGAACCAGTATAACGCGAAGCAAATTCTGGTGGCATTGAGCTTTGGAAGCCATAGATCCCAAGCCACGTGTTCCTTCAAATCATATTATATTTCCCATGTTGTCTCAAATTACTTTTAATGCTTTAAAATATGATTGCAAGGAAAACAATTGATTTTCACAGAAATCTGTCAGTACCACAGTTCAGAGGCAATGTATGAGTGGCTCGTCAGAAATAATTTCCTATATTTATCTGAAGGAAAATAACTCCTTAGGAACTTGACGTGTCGTCCTGAGATATCCAGTATCATATATGTTCTGGGCAAGTTCATCATGGATTGGATGCTGAGTAAAGCGCCTGAAAATGTCTTAATAATAACTTTGGCATCAGCTCGGGTTTATTACAGCAGTGTGAACTTTTTACATTTTCTCCAGTAGCCATTAGTCTTGTCAAAATGATTGTTAATTTGGTGCCACTCTCTGCTGCAGGCTATGCCAACAACTATATGGTTTCAGTGTCCAATTTCAGAAAGACCTTTATTCCATCTTGCAGACAAAGTAAGAAATCAGCTATCTAAACTACTGCGGCAATCGTAAATTTTCAGAGCGTGAACAATGGAGATTTAAGAAAACAATATTAATTATTTAAATGTTGTCCAACTTACACAGCTGACAAATTTCCTGACCCATGCACTTCATTTTTATATTCCAGACAGAGTGGATTGACTAAGTACAAACAAATTGAGTGACCTTTGTTGGAATTCATTTCAAAACTGCAGTGACTATATATGTGTTGTCTTCCAAGTATCCCAGTAAAGAAGCTGTGACAGTCTTTCTGTGGTTCTGTGCTATAACTGATGTCACTGTGCATATGTAACACAGTCATATAACCGGGCATCTTCCAAGCATAATATTTAGCCACTGGATGCCTTCCAAGTACTAAGACTGGCCTGAAATGGAAGATATTAAACTCTTAATGTAATACGAAGAAAATATTATCATGTGGTCTTAGCTGCTTCTATTATTTTGTAAACATTGCTGACATTTCAGTACAAGTTTTGTTTTAAAATATCTTGCATACATTCTTCCTTCACACATACATCCTACTGAACAATGAGATGTGCAGATCTGGAAGCAGCATGGATTGCATTATGAGGTAGACTTTACAATGTTTTATTCTATAAATGAAGCTACCTCCACTAGGAATGTATGTCTGGGTTTTGGGCACAAAGACCTTAGAGACATAAAGCTGTCTTCAGTAGCAAACCATCAAATAGAGGCTAAATGGTACAAGAAAGGGAACACTTCTCTTCCCGCTTGTACTCCCTTGCAAGCAAATCTCAAAGTTATTCTGTAGGACAGCAAGAACATCGCAGAACCAATGTTCAGATGGCCAATATAGAGCAACTGTAAAAAAAAGGATCATCACGTGGCTCACTGAAAAGTTTGCCTGTCCTTCAAAAGGGATTAAAAGGACCAACAGGTTCATTTTCAGAAGTTTCTTCTTAAGTACCTGAGTTCAATTCCAGCCTTGGGTGACTGTCTGTGTGGAGTTTGCACATTCTCCCCCTGTCTGCGTGGGCTTCCTCCGGGTGCTCCAGTTTCCTCCCACAGTCCAAAGATGTGCAGGTCAGGTGGACTGGCTATGCTCAGTTACCCATAGTGTTCAAGGATGTGTGGGTTAGTGAATGAGCCGTGGGAAATGTGGGGTTATTGGAGTAGGGTTGGGAGTTGGATCTGGGTGAGATGCTTTTCGGAGGGTCAGTGCAGACTCGATAGGCTGAACAGTCCCTTTCTCACTGTAGGGATTCTATGATTCTACCTGTTTTAGTCAGGATGCTGATCTGGTTTGGATTTTTGTTTTTCAGAAGTTTGATGGGAAGTGTAGCTTTTCCTGCTGAGTATTCACAGAGGATAAAAATCTAACTTGGTGTTTTTAAGAGCAGTATGTACATTTTTGCTGCATCCTTGTCAACACACCAAAGGAAACAAGACAGGAAAGTGGACAATCTGAGCATGGACCACACTTTACGTGACTGTAAGATAGACAGTATCAGAATCTTTGGAATTTTCTGTTCCTCCTGGGGAGATGTGGGTGTCATTCACTCCAGCACCTTCTCATAGCTGAGTCAAACCAGTCTTTGCCTGCTGTGCAACATGTCAGTACATTTCCATCTCAGTGAGACACTGAGGTAACACTCTTGTGATAACCAATCAAGTTATTCCACAATCATATCGAGATCTATGCTCACTTTAGGTAGAAATATGTGCGAGTGCTGGAGTCAGTCAAGCATGCTTCTGAAAATTACTGAAGTGTTTCACTCCCTGAGGTGCCTTAGGAATGCCATGATTAGTTCAAAGCTGTCCATTATGATGGTAATGGCGTGATAGCTGATGATCTCCTTCTATCACACTGGGAACCGTCAGAGCATGCCAAACCACACCCACTTTTGACAGCAGTAAGCTGACATGTTTACATTTAAATGTTCTGACAATCATTTCTCTCAAACAGTAAGTCCATCGTGTAAGTGTGATGCTATGGTGCGGTGACGCTAGAGTGCACGGGTGCCAGGGTCTCAGGTTAGTAGGATGCCAGCTGGAAAGGGTGCCATCTAGGGATGGATTAGGGTGCCAGTATTGAGTAGAGGGTAGTGAACCAGGTTTGTAGAGTGCTAGCTGGGGAGGGGTTAGGCTGCTGGATAGGATGACAGTTGGATAGGACTGGTGTGCCAGGTGGGTAGGGTACCGATAAGTAGGGTGCCAGCTGGAAAGGTTGGGGTGGTAGGGGAAGGTTGCTAGATGAGTAGGGGGTAGAATGCCAGAGTGGGAAAGGGGTAGCTTGCCAGGTGAGTAGGGTGCAAAACGGCAAGGTAAGTGTTACAGTGCTTGGGGTAGGTTGGGGTGGGAGAAATCAGATCTCAGATCGGGGTTTGGGGTTAGGTCAGGTCTGGTCCACCAGCGGGGAGGTTGGGTCCCTCAGAACGCATAGGGTTGGGTCAGGTCTGGGTGAGGGGTTGTCAGATTGGGTGGGAGGGGTGTGTCTGGTTGGGTCAGGTCTGAGGGAGAGAATGGGAATTGAGTCTTAGTGACATATGATGTCAGCATCTGGGTGGGCAAGTGTCATTGTTAAAAACAGAATCAGTGTGATAGTGAGAGAGGATATTGACGCAGAAAACCTTGATGTGGAATCACTCTGGATGGAGTTAAGCAGCAACAAGGGATTGTAAATATTACAGTGAGTTGTCTGCAGCCCTCCAAACAATAAGGTGAGGTAGGGGGCATCATTACACTGGAATGTAGCAAATAGCATGTAGCAAGGCGCTATTTTAATTCTGTAATTTTGATCTTCATATAGTCTGAGCAAACCACATGAATAATAATACTGTGGCAGATGAATTCCTGGAGTGTGTAGAGTATGGATTTTTAGACCAATATGTTGAGGAATCAACTCAGGGGCAGGCTATCGAAAAGCAAGCATCTTTTAAGAAGCAGGAATTAAAGTAAATAGGTATTATTTTTAAACTAGTGCTGGAAAAATTAATGGGATTGAAAGATAATAAATCTCCAGGGCATCTGCATCCAAGGGTACGAAATGAGGTAGCCATGGAAATAATGGATGCATTGTTCATCATATTCCAAAATTCTGTAAATTTTGGAATAGTCCTGGCAGATTGGAGGGTGGAAATTTAATGCCACTGTTTTAAAAAGGTGGAATAAGGAAAACTGGGAATTATCGAACACTTGGCCAAATATTAATAATAGGGATAATGCTGGGGTCTTTTAAGTCTCCCAGTAATGAAAGAACAGGGCAGTTAAAAAATATCAGTCATATTTCACTAAGTCAAGGCGGATTTATGGAAGGGAAATCACGTTTGTCAAATCTACTACAGATTATTTGAGGACATAACAGGCAGAATAGATAAGGGAGAATTGGTAGATATGGTGTGTTTGGATTTTCAGAAAGCTTTTGATAATGTCCCATGTAAGAAGTAATTGTGAAAATTCAAAGCATATGGGATTATTTGTAATATACTTGCATGGATTGAGAATTGGTGAACAGACAGGAAACAGAGTGGAAATAAATGGATCATTTTTGGAGTGGAAGACAGTGACAAATAGGGGAGTTCAAGAATCAATGTATGGGTCACAGCTATTGACATCATATATCAATGATTTGGATGAGGGAAGTGGAAGTAAGTATTTTGAAATTTGCTGATGACACAAAGCTGGAAAGGAGCGTGGGTGGTGAAGAGGTTGTGAAAAGGCTTCAGGGTAATTTAGACACATTGAGCAAATAGGCAAAATACATAGCAGATAGAGTATAAGGTGGGTAAATGTGAAATTGTCCACTTCTGTTGGAAAATCAGAATGGCAGAGTATTTTCAAATAGTGATACATTAGGAAAGGTTGAAGTACAAAGGGACTTGGATGTTCTTGTACTCTGGTCCCTGAAAGCTGGACTGCTGGTACAGCAAGCAGTCGTTTTTTTATGCACTGGTGGGACATGGGTGTCGCTGGCTGGCCAGCATTTATTGCTATCCCTATTTGCCCTTGAGAAAGTTGTGGTGAGTTGCTTTCTTGAACAACTGCAGTCCTCTTGCTGTGGGTTGACCCACAATGCCTTTGAGGAGGAAATGCCAGGATTTTGACCCAGCAACAGTGAAGGAACAGCGATATAATTCCAAGTCAGGATGGTGAGTGGCTTGGAGGAGAACTTGGAGGTGGTGGTGTTCCCATATATCTGCTGCCCTTGTCCTTCTAAATAGAAATGGTCATGGGTTTAGAAGGTGCTTCCTGAGGATCCTTGGTAAATTTTTGCAGCCCATCTTGTAGATAGTACATATTGCTGTTGCTGAGCATCAGTAGTGGAGGGAGTGGATGTTTGTGGATATGGCGCCAATAAAGCGGGCTGCTTTGTCCTGGAAGGTGTCAAGCTTCTTGAGTGTTGCTGGGGCTGTACTCATCCAGGCAAGTGGGGAGTATTCCATCACACTCCTGACTTGTGCCTTGTAAATGATAAGCAGGCTTTGGGGAGTCAGGAAGTGAGTTACTCACCACAGTTTTCCTAGCCTCAGATCTGCTCTTGTAGCCATTGTGTTTATGTGGCAAGTCCATTGAGTTTCTGGTCAATGATAATCCCTAGGAAGTTGATAGTGGGGGATTCAGTGATGGTAACACCATTGATTGACGAGGGAATGTGATTAGATTGTCTCTTATTGGAGATGGTCATTGCCTGACATATGTGTGGGGTGAATGTTACTTACCACTTGTCAGCTCAAACCTGGATAATGTCCAGGTCTTGTGCATTTGAACATGGACTGCATTAGTACCAAAGGAGTCACAAATTTTTCTGAACATTGTGCAAAAAGTGGTGAATATCTCCACGTCTGACCTGAAGACGGAGGGAAAGTCATTGATGAAGCAGCTGAAGATAGTTGTGGGGGATGAGGACAATGGGCTGAGGAGTGGCTGATGAAGCATAATTTAAATAAATGTAAGATGGTGCATTTTGATAAGACAAATCAGAGCAGGACTTGTACACTCTAGGGCAGCACAGTGGCTCAGTGGGTAGCACTGCTCTCTAACAGCGCCAGAGACTCAGGATCAATTCCAGCCTCAAGCAACTGTCTGTGTTGAGTTTGCACATTCTCCCTGTGTCTGTGTGGGTTTCTGCCGGGTGCTCTGGTTTCCTCCCACAGTCCAAAGATGGGCAGGTTAGCTGGAGTGGCCATGCTAAGTTATCCATGGTGTTCATGGATGTGTGGGTTAGTGGATTAGCCGTGGGAAATGCAGGGTTACAGGGATAGGGTAGCGGGGTGAGTCTGGGTGGGATGCTCTTCTGAGAGTTGGTGTGAACTTGTTGGGCTGAATGGCCTGTTTCCACACTGTAAAGATGCTATGGTAGGTTCTATTAAACTTGAAAAGGTGCAGTAAAGACTTACAAGGATGTTGCCAGGGTTGGAAAATTTGATCTATGGGGAGAGGCTGAATAGGCTGGGGCTATTTTCCCTGGAGCATCGGAGGCTGAGGAGTGACCTTATAGAGGTTTATAAAATCATGAGGGCCATGGATAGGGTAAACAGCCAAGGTCTTTTCCCCAGGGTAAGGGAGTTCAAAACTAAAGGTTTAAGGTGAGAAGGGAAAGATATAAAAGGGATCTAAGGGGCAATTTTTTCATGCAGAGAGTGATGGAATGAGGTGCCAGAGGAAGTGGTGGAGGCTGATACGATTACAACATCTAAAAAGCAGCTGGAAAGGTATATGAATAGGAAGGGTTTAGAGTGCTATGGGCCTAATGCTGGCAAATGGGACTAGGTTTATTTAGGATATCTGGTTGACATGGACAAGTTGGACTGAAGTGTCCGTTTCCGTGCTGTACAACCTTATAAATCTATGACTCTAGGACACTACCCTGAGGAACTCCTGCAGGAATATCCTGGAACTGAGGTGACTGACCTCCAACAATCACAGCCGTCTTCCTACGTCCTAGGGATGGCTCCAACAAGCGGAGTTTGCCCCATGATACCCAATGATTCCAGTTTTGCTAGGTGTGCTTGATGCCATTCTTGGTTTGGATGGTAAATGATACGTTTGTCTTCAATGCAGAGAGGTTTTAATGCTGTACAGGGCTTTGCTGACACCACATCCAGAGTATTATGTAGTTTTAGTCTCTTTACCTCAGAAGACATATTCTTGCCATAGAGGGAGTACAGCAAAGGTTCACAAGATTGATCACTGGGATGGCAAGATTGTTGTTGAGGAGAGATTGGGTTGACTGTGCTTGTATTCACTAGAGTTTGGACGAATGAGAGGAAATTGTATTAAAACATATAAAATTCTGACAGGGCTGAAAAGACTGGAGGCAAGAATGCTATATACCCCGTCCAGGGATTTCAGAACAATGCATTATGGTCTTAAGATATGGAGTAGGCCATTTCAGCACTGAGAAGTAGAGCAATTTCTTCACTCAGAGGTGGTGGACCTGTACAATTCTCTACCACAGAAAGCTGTAGACGCCAAGCCACTGAACATATTTATGAAAGGAATGCTTAGAAGCTAAAGATTTCAGCAGAGTATGGAGACAGAGAAGGAGTACAGAGGGTTAACCATGACCATGTTGAATGGAGGAGTAGGTTTGATGGGCTGAATGGCCTATGCCTGCTCCTTTTTTATATGTTTTTGTTTCTATGGTTACGCAATTCTGAATAATATCAGAGTGATAACTAAAGCAGCAGATAAAGGGAAGACACTTGTATCCTTGAAAGATAATCTTAAATTGGGACAATGGGCCGTACTTGCTGGTAAAACTTCACTGGTGTGATCTTATGGGAATTGTCTAATTGACTGCCTCCACGCCTGCCACCCAACTCAGGATAGTGCACATGCTCCTGAAGCAGCCGGCGTAACCCGAGTGCCTACAGCCTTGGAAGGACAGTAATGCCATTAATAGAGGTGGACACTACAGGAAGGGACCTTCAGGCCTTCTCTGTGCCTTCTGAAGAGATAGTCACTTGCTTAAATTAACATGCAACCACCATTTCAGAGAAGAAACCTGTCCAGAGAATAATCTATGACAACAGCTGTGCCATATTGATGTCTATGGGATGAAGGAGCCAAAAGATGTCTCCCTAGCCAACGCCAATAAGTGACTGGCACCTGCCAGGCTGTTGTCCTTGGGATGAGGTAGGGGTCTGTCTGCCAGAGAAATTGGAGAGATCTTGGCAGCATTCCCAATCTGCCTATGATTTGACAAAAAGTTAACCACTGCTCATAATGATCCATCTTCGGCAAGATTACAGGAAGCAGTATGATAGGACCAGAACTAGGTCATCCAGCCATCAAGCCTGCTCTGTCATTTCATAGAATCCCTATAGTGTAGAAACAGGCCCTTCGGCCCAACAAGTTCACACCCACTCTCATCGCATCCCACTCAGACCCATTCCCCCTCTAACCCATCGAATCTACACATCTCCGAAAACAATGGGCAATTTATCGTGGCCAATCCACCTGACCTGCACATTTTTGGACTGTGGGAGGAAACTGGAGCACACGGAGGAAACCCATGCAGACGCGGGAAGAATGTGCAAACTCCACACAGACAGTCACCCAAGGGTGGAATCGAGTTCGGGTTCCTGGCGCTGTGAGGCAACACTGCTAACTACAATCATGGTTGTTCAAAAACTTTAATGCCTTTTACTCATTCCGTGCCTTTAATCCTTTATTCCATTCATAATCAGAAATTTATCAATCTCTATTTACACAGGTTCAAAGGCTGAGTTTCCACAGTCCTCTAGGATAGAGAATTCCAAAAATGCACAGATCTCTGAGTTAAAAAGATTTGTTCTCATCAATGACCTAAGTGGCATCTCTCTCATTTTTAAATTATACCTTTGGCTCCAACTAGGGGAAACATCTTACCTGCATCAACCCTATCTATTTCTTTAAGCCTGTTGCATGTTTTAACGAGATCATTTCTGATTCATCAAATTTGTGAGAGTACATGTCCGTTCCCTTTCTGCCTAAATACTTTTGGCCTGCAGTGTGACTGCCAATCTATATATGTTATCTACATAGGCCATGCCTCATGAGTGTATAACAGAGATTACAGTTGCTGGTCAAGTTCTGAAACTGGAGCACCACCTTGTGCAGTCAGAGACACTTCCTGCAGATGTGCCTGCATGGGTCACAATGGATATCCACGACATTACACCCACTGCAGGATGTGCACTCCACTTGGCTCAGCTGACCTGCCATCTGTAACTCTAATCTGAGTAAATACAAAGTTACTCCAAAGAACCCCAAGTAGAATTCATGGTAGAGTAGAGCAGCAGAGATGGTGAAGGAACATGTTGAACTGCTGACCTAACACTTTCCTACCTTCCTTCAATCCCACCATCGTGGAAATGAAAATTTGTGAGTTGCCATGCAAACCTGTTATAAAATGCAAATTCTACAGGAAAAATGAATTTTAAATGATACATTATTGGCTTTAATTGTATCATTAAAATTGCAGAATTTCCTTCTGATGAAGTGACGATTTTTACTTGTACATTTAACTGATGATAAAACAAAATAAGTGATCATTACAATTGATTACATTCCATCGTGTTTTTGAGATGGGTTTTCCAGCCCCTGACAAGTGAGTTTTTGTTGGGGGGGGGGGGGGTGCATGGAAACAGTACCTAAAAATAAGGCAGGAGGGTATTCTACCGTTCCTCTTCACTCCCGAGCCAATCCCTGGAAGCAAATGGTGACTAAGGAACCAATTAGTCTGCCCATCCTTAGGTGTATTGAGGTCCTTAAGTGAACAATTAACGGCCATTAAGAACCTCAATCCATCCCTATAGCTATAATACAATGGACAGTGAATGAAGCGGGGAATAGGATGGCAGTTTTCTTCACCAAAGGCCAAGGGCGAAGGGCTGTATAAATTCTTCAGTGTAATCTATATTGCCCTTTAAGGACGTGCCTCCTTTTCCACTTTGTACTTTCCCAGCTTGCTGTTGGAATAAGGTTTAATGAAGAGTCAGAAGAGCCTCTGGGGTATGCCGCAATGTAACTGTGACCTTAGTAGTCATATCAGAGAGACTCTGACAGAAGGATGGAACTAAAGCAGCTTACAGCAGAGAGCTTTGCTGCACAATCGTACTAAAACACTGGCTTCTACTATCCACACACCCCTCCCCAGGGTGCCTAATCCCTCTCTGCTCTGGGATCCATGTGGTCTTCTTTCCGGAATCTCCCAGCAGCACCCACTACTGCGTTCTGGTGCTGCTGGGACTGCAGGAGACCCCACCTATCAGATTGGTCAGAAGCTCTCGAGAATGGGGCTTCCTACCCTCTCAGGTAGTGAAGGACACACACAGCATCATTTTTCTGAGAGATTGCCTTCCTTAAAGTGTTTGTTTTGCAACTGACATTTCTAAAATCTAGCATTATCCCATTTCAATCTTCGAAATAAATGAAGCTTCTTTAGAAAAATGCAATATCCTTCTTGTGAGAAATAGAGAATGAAATGAAGCTTCCAGAGTCGAATTTGTACAAAAGATGCATCAACAAACATAATTACACATATTCTGAATATAAAGATATTACAGTGTAATTTTAATCATTTTCTTACATTAATTGTTTAGCCTCATCCACATTTATAACTAAAACATTTGAAAGTGGCAGTAACTTTTCAATTCTAATACCTTTTAAATATTAGGTAATAAAAACACAATCATTATTGTAGAGGAAGTTAGAGAGTTAGTCTGACATGAACATTTGAGACAGTGGTTCTGTCGTGTATTGAGAGTTTGCAAAGAGCTATTTGCTTGTTCAGTATTAGAGACATTAAATCAAATTAGTCTGTTCTTTCTGGTCCGTTGAATAGTAAATGTAGATTATCATACTGCTCTTTCCTGTAAGTGTGGCTTTATAGTGGCTTTGATTCAGCTGTTCAGACTTAAAGTGAGGGATAAAGGTTAATCCACCTAAATAGAATAGGCCATGGCATGGCTTGGCTTGCTGCAAAAGCTCCCATGATTACTGATTTCTCAAACAGTAGTCGTTGACCCTAAGTGATGGTTTTCTTTTTTTCCCTCCTCTATCTGAGCAGATGATGTACTAAACGGGCCATTAGCTGCCCACTCAAAGGCTTTGTTTCAATCCTTGAGGTCACGCTCCGGTCTTCTTGGCTCCAAGCTTTCAGTGCATTCTGTTTGATGAACCAGGTTTGGATAAAATAGAAGGAAGTGAATGAGTCCTGAAGGTATTTCCACATATGGTAGGATCATCCTCCCTGTCCTGCTACACTTTGTATTTCGTTAGCCAAACATTAGAAACCGATTATATCTGTTTCTGTGCAAATCTTTTCAAATCTGAGAGATTCCACTCTAGACTATCCGTTCGACAGTTTACAGGATGGATTTTGAAATAATTAAGTGAAATAATATTATCCCCTTCCTTCATTTTTGCAATGGGCCTGAAATCCAGGTCTTTTTTTTTAAAAAGGTATCAATTAGGTTATCTATCCATTTATTACTAGTATAAACACAAGCCAAGACATTGCAACCATACGTAAGGGTGCTGCCCAATGCTAACATTTTTAAACCATGAACTTTATTGAAACCTGTAAAAATCATCCACCTCTGATTAGTACCTGATTGAAAGCAACTCCCCATTCGATTCTGGGGAGCACTGGATTTAAAGGTAGATTATCAGCTTGGTTGAAGGGACTACTGTACTTCATAGCCTGCTCCCTAGATTTAAATGAGACATTTTCCAATTGGGAAAGTAGAGCTTTAAAGATGTAGTCGCATTTGTCTAACATTGGGAGTTATCAGCAGGAAATGAGCAAGCCAAGAAATTACATTTTAATGCACAGTCACTTTCCAGGCTCATAAATCACTCCATTTCCCAGCAATTTAAAAAAAGACAAAAATTATTTTATGAGTTATAGAATTATATTTATATGATTTATTGCATGGAGCGATACAAATAAATATGTATTGCTGAGAAGAACATTATAGCCAATACAATAAGCCTGTAAATTTTGTTATACCGAGGGGCTGATATTTCTAATCATACGTTTCCAGTTTGCCTGCACAAATCAATAAACAGTTAAAACAACATTTTAAACTAATATTGTGCCGTTTGTAGTGCAGATGGGTTTCTGATTTTCGCTGAATTACTGTTCGGTAGGAAGATTAAGTTAGCAATCATACAGCTGACCTTTTTCTCTACCACTGGGCCATGCGATCATGAAAATAATAAAAAGCAAGCCATCACTGTGGCCTCAACTCTCACACGATTAGGGTGCCATGGGTTACAGTTCTGCTGGGAGTTCAGCAAACATCAAGCCTGGTCAAACAAAGATTGAAAAAAACAACTTCAGGTCAAGTCACCACAGTAACATTTATTCAGTGCCAAAAAAAAGGAATACCTACTTTCAGAAAAACCTAAGTGTAAATGTTATTTTGTATATTCGTAATTATGATCGCTATCATTAGAAAAGCAGTACCAGTTAATTTTATAGAGATAGTAGGAACAGCTGATGCTGGAGAATCTGAGATAACAATGTGTGGAGCTGGATGAACACAGCAGGCCAAGCAGCATCAGAGGAGCAGGAAGGCTGACGTTTCGGGTCGAGACCCTTCCTCAGAAAAGGTGCTGCTTGGCCTGCTGTGTTCATCTAGCTCTACACATTGTTATCCCAGTTCATTTTATGTTAGTTTTGTGTGGTGCTGACTGAACACTTCAAATAATTCAACATTCTTTCTTTGAATTAAAAGAAGCGCACAAGGCCAAGCTAAGCTCATACCAAATGTTTGGTTCTGATCCAGTGTGACAGTGGATTAACCTTTCCTCACTTCCAATAAAATAATACAGGATGGGGCCAACCTGCAAGAACATTGTTTCTGGAGCTCTCTGATTTATGTACTGAGGTCTTTGCCACAAGGTGATGCTATTGTGCTGTGGAATCCTGCACTATAATGTCTCCCCAGCCTGCCCTGCAAGGTACAAGGGAACTACAAACTGTGTGAACACTCCCAAAGTTGCTGCACAAATCATGATTCTCACAGACCGAGGGAACTCACACTCACGTTTACTCAATCCATTCTACCATTTTGTGAATGTTTGTGTCAGAGCTGAAGAGATTTCGGCAAGACTCGATTTGATTTCATTTATTGTTGTCACATGTACTTGAGTACAGTGAAAAGTTTTGTTTTGCGAGCTGTACTGGCAGATCAAAGCAAACGAGGCCATACAGATCATAAGAGAGAGTAGGAACTGCCGATGCTGGAGAATCTGAGATAACAAGGTGTAGAGCTGGATGAACACAGCAGGCCAAGCAGCATCAGAGGAGCAGGAAAGCTGATGTTTCAGGTCAAGACCCTTCATCAGAAATCTGAATGTTGTATGCCACGAGCCAGGAGTGTGGGCTTAACATGTAAATGAGTGGGCTGGGGGCCCGGGAATGTTCAAAGCCTATGACGTTTGCGGGAGGCACTCTCAGAAAGGACATCTCAATGTTCGAAGTCTTACCAACACATAGATGTAAAGATTGGAAACCAGTCCAAAATGCGTCCACTGTTGTCTTCTATCATGTTAGAAATTTAAACATACAGTGTACAGGACAAAGACATTCACCGTGGATAGGACACGCACACATGCATTGTACAGAACACAGACCCACCCGGTGTACAGAATGCAGAACCAGACAGTGCACAGAACACAGACCTGTGGGGTCCCTAATCCAAGGCCATCCTGGTGCATTGGCTCCCTGTGTGCTGTACACATTGCTGACCATTTCTTTCAGCACCAACACTTTTGCGCCAAAACATCAGGGAAGGATGCTGCCAGACCTGTTGAGTTTCTCCAGTGTCACCTGTGTTGGTTTCCGATTTCCAGCATCCGCAGTATTTTGCCTTAATTCGAGTGTGTCATTTACCCTGCCGGAGGGTGACCATTCCTCCAGATCCTGGAGATCACATTAACCTAGTTGGCAACCTCAGAGAAGGCTGCGAAGGATGGCATCCTCTACAGGTTCTCCAGGAAAAGAACATCCTTCTTCTGGTTCATGCTGTCCACCAGGGCTTCCAGGTCCCTATTGGAGAATTGGGGCATCAGTTTATCCCCTTGCAGACATCCTTGGAAAGATTGTCTGTTGAAGAGAAGAGCTGGGGGAAACTTTGGAATGCCAGTGCTTGCCTGGGTACACAGCGACATTTTAAAGATGGCAAGGCACCAAGGTTGCTGGTGTTTCGGTGGCTATCCAATGAATGATGAGATCTTCCAAGAACAGCAATTAATAGAATGGGGCTAGAATTGGGCAACAGGGCTGCCATAGAGGCAAGGTTGGTAGCTAATGTGGCAAGTTTGGTAAAATATGCAAAAGATCTCGTGGAAAGAACTCGACAAAACTGACACGTAGCCAAGTAGCCAAACAGTGTAAAATTGAGCTCTTTGATTATAACAAGGCTTTTTTTGCCAAGGTCACATTTGGCAGACGGGTCAGAAGTTTAAAACCACATGAAGTCCAATGGTAAGTGGTAAGTTAGATGTCAACTTGCCTCAGTGGTTTAAAAAAGCAAAGGGTCATGCTCAATGGTACTTTTGTTTCTGGAAGTCTGTTGCCAGTGGAATTTTGTGGGACTTCCTACTGGGTCCCTCGCTTCTCATGGTATATATCATTGATTTAGACTCTCATGTCAGAGATATGTTTAAGTAGATTACAGCGGTTAGCTGCAGACTGCAGGAAAGTATCAAGTGAACAAGGAGTAAAATGACTGTTGGAATTGGGGAGGCCAAGTTGGTGAGAGAAATCGTAATTGATGATAGGTTAGTAACAGATGTAGAGCATCAGAAAGACCATGGAGTATATGTCTACAGATCTCTGAAGATATCAATACAGAAAGGCAGGGTGATCAGGGAGGTGCACAGAATACTTTCCTTTATTGGACCAGGCCTAGAGTATAAAGGTAAGGGATTTATGTTAGAAATGTATAAAACACTAGTTAGATACAACTAGACTACTAGTATGCAGTTCTGGTCACCACTTTAAAGGAAGCTTATGATGGTACTAGAGAGGGTATAGAAGAGACTTATGAGGGTGTTGTCAATACTGGAGAATTTTAGCTGTGAGAAGAGATTTGACAGACTAGATTTGTCTTCTTTGGACTAGAGGAGGCTAAGGGGAGATTCAAATGAGGAGTATAAAATTAGTTAAGGTAAATGTGCTATTGTCGTCAATGGATCATAGGTATAATGAGAGAGAGATCTATTAGAGAGAGAGAGAGAGATAAAGAGAGACAAGTGGTTATATAGCTTGACATGCATCATTCCACAACAGAGATAGGGCAAGACCAGGAGACGGGCCTCCATGGATTATCACAAAAAGTATTGGGATTCAACCCACACCCACACTGTAGGTATCATTCTGCAACACACCGTAGCCATCAACCCCTCCCGACAAGAGCTAACAATCCCTCCTGACATGAGCTAACAGCCACTCCCGACATGAAATTATGAAGGTTTTTAATGGAGTGGAAAGGAAGGAATTATTTTAACAGTGAAAGGGTCAACAATGTAGGGACAAAGACTTCAGGTAACTGATAGAAAGATTATAGGGAGTTGAGGAAATTTCCTTTTCACCTGTGCGATGGGGATGGTCTTTTGGAATTCACTGTATTGGAGATGGAGACTTTCACCAAACTTAAGAACTAGTTGGATATGCACTTGAGATGCCATAGGCTGAAGTACTATGGCCCACGAGCTCCTTTTCTACTCTCACACAATGGATTGAAATCCCTCATCTGTGCCGTAAATCTTTCGCTGTTTCCTGCTAGGGGCTACAAGAGATCATAAGCCTGTAGTGTTTGCTGTGGACAGCATTTCTACTCGATACAGCCTGAATGGAAGTGGTAGAAACAATCAGCCGCAGCAGTGTTCCCTCAAACATGCATCCAGTGCCAAATAAGTTGCAACTGTCTCATACGGGCAAGAAAGGTGAGTGGCACACGATTTTCAGATAACATTTACCAGACTTTCCTTTCTCTTGCGTCTTCATCTGAGCATCTCATACACAGCACTAATACGCATCTTCTTGATGTTTCATATCCATCCTCATGGTCATTCCCCACAGGTGTCATCATTATCTCCTCTCCACACAATCCATTTCGCTTACTCACAACTCTTCCTCTCGAGAGGAAAGGGCATAGAACTCCAGTGAAAGCTAGAGAATCACTGAGAGTTAAGGCCATTAGACATAGGAGCAGAAGTAGGCTATTCAGCCCATTGATTCTGTTCCACCACTGATTAAGATTCTGTCTGATCTGATAATCCTCAACTCAACTTTCCTGCCTTTTCTCCAGAACCCTTGATTCATTTATTCATTATAAACCTGCCAATCTCAGCCTTGAGTATACTTAATGACCCAACATCGATGACCCTCTACACCCGCTATTGCACATAATCACTAGCAGCTGAGAGAAGAAATTCCTCCTCATCTCTGTTTTAAATGAGAGACCCCCTTATTCTGAGATTATGTACTCTAATCTTAGACTTTCCCACAAGGGGAAACAACTTTTTGTATCTAATCTGTCAAGCCCCCTAAGCATCTTGTGTATTTCAATGAGATTGTCTCTCATTCTTCTTAATTCCAATGAGTCCAAGCCCAACCTACTCAATATCTCCTCACAAGACAGTCCCTCCAGACTCAGGATCAGTCTTGTGAATCTTCTCTGGATTGTCTCCAATGCTAGGATAACTCTTTACATAAGGGGCCCAAAACTGTTCACAGTATTCCAGTGTGGTCTGACTAGTACCTTGTATAGTTTTAGCAAAACTACCCTATTTTTCATTCTTCATTCCCTTTGAAATAAAGGCCAACAATTCCATTTGCCTTCCCAATTACCTGCTGAACTCTTACACTAATGTTTTGTGATTTATGTGCAATGACTCCCACATCCCTCTGTGCTGGAGCTTTCTGCAGTCTTTCTCCATTTAAATAACATTCAGCTCCTCTATTCTTTCTGCCAAAGCGCATAAACTCACATTATTCCACATTATATTCCATCTACCAACTTCTCCCCATTCATTTAACCCTACATCCCTTCAGTGTAGGGCAGGTTCCCTGCAACCCAGCTCCAGATCTGGGACCGCGCTGAGACCTGGTGGGATGGAAAGGAAGAAGAACCTTCTGAGAGTATGCGCTGGCATGGAGTGAAACCTCATAGTAAATACATTGGCACATTTGTAAGTAAATGTGCATTTTTCACCAACCGCTCTGTAAGCGTGATGCCATTCCAGCTGCAAATACAAGGATGAGGGGACAGAATCCTGCCATCCTTGGTGCTGTGCAATGTTTTATAGTCCAACATGTGAATTGAGCTTCCCCTGCTCCTGTCCCCTCCCCCTCGCAGAATGAAACACTGACCCCACCCTTTCTGGGTGAGGTGGCAGCCATTTTGATCCCCATTGTGCTCTTACGATTCAGATCACAATGGAAAGAAACAGTCCCTCCCTGTGACATTTCCTCAAAGAGGACACTCTGCCCAGTGAATGATGAAGAGACAGGAGTCTTCCAACAAAACGAATGAACTAAGACGCTGTTTCCAAGCTAAAAGTTGGACTAGTCGCCAATTTATCAAATAACTATGTTGCAGCAAGTTAATTTAGTGTTAGCGAAAATCTGATGCGAGAATGGAAGAAGGATGAATGTAGCCTAAAGATAGTGTTCAACAGCAAATGTACCAGAGAACTGGGAGCATCCACTTGCCTGATCTTGAGAAGCAAGTATTGGAATGGGTCCTCAAAAAAAAATCAAGTCACTGAATGCTTTCCTCACCACCAGAGATGCAATCGGCACTTAACGGGTCAAATCAAACCCTGAGACCAGAAATGATTTTCCAATGACAGCAAGTTTGTATAGCTGAATGATGGATCAAAAATATCCAGTGTTGCAGTGGATGACCAAGACCAAAAGAACTTGATGCCAATTGCTAATGTTTCATCTATAGACAGCAGCAAAATCATGAGTACACAGCACATTGTTCAAAAAATTGAGCAATACCCGCCATGGAAAAGAGGTCGTTTGCTTGTGAATGATGATTTTGAAACTACAAGGACCAGATCTGATCCAGAGTGGGCTCGTTACGATCAGGTATTGCCAAAGTGACGCCAAATTGTTTCCTTCCATTAGGTGTGAAAGACAATGTATTTGACAGCACAGTTCATTAACAGAAAAGGTTTCTACTCCATCAACACTCAACTCACTTGTAACCATCAACACTAGATTTTGGAGGTTTGTTCAAGATATCTTGGGAGCTGCCGTGATGCAAATATGCCGGATAACTGACAGGTTTCTGCCTCTTTGCAAGGATCTCAGGTCATACAATGATGAGTAATGGCACACAAGGGCTACTGCTCTAAAAATGGCTGATGACAGCAGTACTAAACCCTTTCACTGACGAAGAATAAAGACATAACACTCCCACACTGCCTCTAGGTTTTTCTTCTCCATATTATTGTATGCTTGGGAATTTCAGGTGATCCTATTTTCAAGTATCTATGCTTTACAGATCCTCCTCACTGTCAGGGAGAAGGCAGCAGTGAGACATGGCAGGAGCATCACATGGTACTGAGGTTAAATGGCTTTTAAATCTTTAGTCAGCACAATGAAGCTCACACTTGACTGGATGTCTATAGAAATCTCCAGGTCCCCACATGAATGATTAGGTTCTTCTCTGGCCAATTTGAGCATTTCCTTCTCACATAGTTTGGGGAACCATATGTCCATCACCTCGCTGCCAGTCTTTGCCTTGAGTATCCTGCAATGATGTTTCTTTAAACCCATGACATTGCACTGATTTGGGCCGCTCTGGCTGGTTCCATCTCGTGGCGTTGTCCGTATTGTCCATCAGCAGGAGAAAGGGATGTCATCCTCTCCAGCACTCCATCCACCAGCACCACCAGGTCCCTTTCTGTGAGGTGGGATGTGAGTTTTACGCTCTAGGCCATGTCCTTAGTAATAAGAGGTTGAGCACCAAAGTGTCTTGCAACTACTGAAGTGCCGTGGAGCTGGGATTTAAATCCAGCACCAACAGTGTGAATGTCTCAAAGAGCCACCTGCAGCAATCCCTCCCCCCTCTCTTGCTCTGTGATTCAGTAAGACCAAAGTGTAGAGGCTAGCTCATAAATAAGGAAATAGAAAGCCGAGGATTATTTGTAAAAAGTCAACATGAGCCATGTGGACTGGCTGCTATATGTCTCATTCAAAGAAACACTTTGACAAAAAGGGAATGTGCAGGCAAAGCTAAAGATATTTTAAAAACCATTTGGGTGTTCTGTGTTTCCAATGCAGCAAATCTAGCTTGACAATCCTAAGCATGTTTCTCATTGCCACGTGACTTGATACTTTAGTGAAATAGGTCACAGTTGCAATCTTACAACTTGGTTTTGACCATTGCTGACAGAATCACAGAATTGTCACAGTGCTGAATAAAGGCATTTGGTCCATATTTGTACCAGACAGTGTTAGTTTTTGGAATACATTATGACCAGTCTCCAGCCAAGGGGCCCCAATTCATTACAATCCTGTATGATGAAGGGACGAATATGCTCCTGGTCTTTATTCAACTCTACTCCTCTGTTGATTGCAACAAGGTTATTTTTAAAAAATCCGTTCACTTGGTGATTTCTTTCAATATTCAAATGTATTTATATTTTTAAAGCAGGCTTTCCTGACTCAGATAACAAGGTGTAGAGCTGGATGAACACAGCAGGCCAAGCAGCAACAGAGGAGCAGGAAGGCTGACGTTTCGGGCTTAGACCCTTCTACACCTTGTTATCTCAGATTCTCCAGCATCTGCAGTTCCTACTTTCTCTGTCCTGACTAAGAGGTTGAATGAGTTTATTAATGCTAAAATGTGGGGAAAACAAAAACACAGTGCACAGATTAGAAGTGAGTGAGAAAGAGATAACAGTTACAAAGAGGTGTACTCATCAGAATTTGGTTTGTCTCTGTGCAGTAGAAAGTGGAATGTTGTAACCGTTGAGTTGCGTGGTCCAGTGATATTAACTCTTGACAGGTGAACAGTTGATTTAGAGATTTGCTGAGTTGAGTTGCCTGTTTTCCTGTTTGACTGTGACATTTGACTTGGTGAGAGTTGCTTTGAGCAATCAGAGAGATTTTCCTTATTTTTAACCCTTTTTACCTGAAAGCGCAGGGGAAACAAGTAGTCAGTTATTGATTCACCTTCTCAACATATGCTAGCCCAGTAGCGCTAGAACATCAGATTAGCATTTATATACAGGGGGAGAAGTTGGTTTTTAACCCCTTCCCTGGCATGGGAAGACATACATGTGTTTTAGTCCAGACTTTCAGCTCACAATATGCCCACAGTCTGGGGATGTAACTCACAGGAGGTGGTTCAGGCTTTTGCATTGTCTCTCTTCCCATGAAGTGATTCTCTGAAATTGCTTGACATCCTTTCAGGTTTGACAATCTCAAGGTCTCCCTCGAGGGTAGGTGTAATCCACACAGCCAATGAAGTACATCCTCAGGCAGCTCTGGCTTGTATGTCCTTTTTTATAGAAAAGATATAACAAACTATTTTACTTTCAATATAGGAATACATCTCGAAGTAATTCAGGGCCGTGATCCTTTGCCAAATTAAAACTTCATCATAATCTGTTATACTCTTCCTTCAGGGAACAAAAAATACTTGGGGCAATTGCAAGGCAGCTTTTCTCTGTTCATACTTGTGAGTTAAATAATGGTCTGAGTGGAATACGCAGAAAACCTGCCGTGAGGCTCCTGACAATGATTGTACATTTTGAATAATGCAGTATGAGGTATAATTATTGTTTATTCTAAAAGATTTGCAAATAACTGTGAAGTTTGGGTTTAACAGGAATGTTTAGGCATTTTAGGAACGAGAAGTAACATTAAAGTATTATCAAAACATTCAGACATGTTCAAAATAAAGTTTTAAAAAGCATGCCACCTGTATATTTTCCATTTACGATGTCAATTGCGTCCATTGGTTTTTCCATATTGACTCTATACTCGCGATGCCTGGCTTGGCATATTTCCCGTAGGATTTTCTGATTAATGTGTACAGCCTGTGGTTGTGTAGTTCCATGTTGTGGCCAACAGATGGCAGTTTAGAGCAGATTAAAATTGTGGAGCGGCGTGGTTCTCAAAATTTGGTCCAGGGACCGACGATCATGGGCTGATCCAAACTGCAAGTCATATGCAAAAACAGACCAGAACCTTCACCCCCACCACAGGACTCATCCGTCACCCACTTTTAATATATACATATTTCAAACAACTTTCATACAAATTATAATTGTTTTAAAACCCTAAGTGCACTGTACATACATAGTTTCTGATAAAATAATTCTGATTCAATAAGGAATATGTTTTATATTTGTACCACCTGCTAAGAGAGATTCTTTCTTATGCCTCGAAGAAATATCAAAGTGCGGTTGTTCATTTGCTTGCCGTACAGGTTGTTCTGTGGTGTGCAGACATTTTGTTACCATTCGAGGCAACAACATCATTGCAACTTCTAATCGAAATGTTAGTGTTCTGCTCTGTTCCAAATTTATATGATCTTTCCGGTTCTGTTTTTCAGCTGTGGTCTGTAGACGGGGTCTATTTCTATGTGTTTGTTCACGGAGTCCCGTGTTGAGAACCAGAAATTCTTGCATGTCTGTTGTTCACATGTCCCAGTATAGTCACTTTGACCCAGTCAAACTGATGGCCTTCATTGTCTGTGTGTATCGAGACAAGTGAATATTGATCGTGTCTTTTTACGGCCAGCTGGCGTTCGTGTATCCTGATCATCAGTTTCCTCCCTGTTTGTCCAATGTAATGTTTACTGCACTCACTGCATGAGATTCTGCATATCACATTCATCCTATTTACTGTCGGTATGGGGTTTTTAGTCTTTGATAGCATTTGACGCAGTGTTGATGTAGGTTTGTACGCAATCATGATCCTATGCGGTCTAAGGAGTCTGGTTGCCATTTGCAATATATTTTTGATGTAGGGTAGAGTGTCTACTGTTGTACCATGTCCTCTCACCGTCATTTGCTTTGTAGGCATCAGTGGACGAAATGTCTTGGGTATCCGTTGTCGGTAAATACATTATGCAGGTGTTCTTCTTCCATTCTCCAGAGTCCTGGGGTGTTGCAGTGTTATATGGCTTGTTTAAACAGTGTCTTAATGCAGCTCTGTTTGTGTATGGTGGGGTGGTTGCTGTCGAAATTCACATAGACAATCAGTTCAACTGGGACAAAGTGACTTTACTGGGACAAGCAAACAACAGACGTGCAAGGGAATTCCTGAAGACCTGGTTCTCAGCATGGGACTTTGTTAACAAACACATAAAAATAGACCCGGTATATACAGATCACTACTGAAAAACAGCACGAGAAGTGACAAGACCCAGCACACCAGAGGAACATATAAACTTGGAATGGAGCAGAGCACTGATGCTTCAATTAGAGGTCACACTGATGATGTTGCCTAGAATCGTAACGAAACGTCTGCCCACCACAGAACAACCAGCTCGGCAAGCAAAAGAGCGACTGCATCCACAACCCAAGCTACAAATTTTTGTTAAGCTAAGGCCTTAAAAAATACAAAAGTACAAACTTTTTTTTCTTTATTCATTTGCAGGATGAGGGTGTCACTGGCAAAGCAGCATTTATTGCCCATCCCTAATTGCCCAAAAGGCAGTTGAGTCAACCACATTGCTGTGGGCTTGGAGTCACATGTAAGCCAGATCAGGTAAGGATGGCAGTTTCCTTCCCTAAAGGACATCAGTGAACCAGATGAGTTTTTCCCCAACAATTGGCAATGGTCATTGTTAGATTCTTAATTTCAGATATTTATTGAATTCAAATTCCACCATGTGCTGTGGTGGGATTCAAACCTGGGTCCCCAGAATGTTATCTAGGTCTCCAGATTAACAGTCCAGTGATAATACCACTAGGCCATTGCCTCTCCATCAATTTAAGTGTGTTTGTAATATCAATCAACAATCCCCTTCAACAGTTAAAATGTAAGTCTTATGGCCAATTTTCCCTTTGGGCCCTATTCTGTGTAATAAGCATGACAAATTTTCATTCTGACTTGCCTTTGGCAATATTTATGTATTTTCATTAAATTAGGGCAGATAATGTATTTGTGATTGCGAAAAGGGAATAAAAATTAACATCAGGGTGAACAATATTCTGAAAAGCTGCTATTCTAAATATGTAATTTGGAGCAGGTCTCACCCATCATTTATTCTGAAATTGAAAACAGTTTGGAAATCATCTATGTGTAATTGACCTTGACTAAAATCTGTCACATGCTTGCTACCATTTGTTTGGTTTCAATTTTTAATTTAGAGTAATATTCAGAGTTCCTCTCAAATGACTGGGGGCCCTGGTACTCCTCTTAAAGAATGACTTGATTAAAAGCTCCCGGTTAATATATTTTTGATCGGCTCAAGAACATAGCTGATGGCTTTCCATTGTCCTCCTCAGTGAAGAGTTGATTCCATTTGCACACCGCGAATGTTATGGGTTTACTCCAGCTGGATATTCAAAAGCAGCTGTATTAATATTAATGGAATAGATCCCACTACGTATTTTTTAATGTGAGGTTGTAGGTTGTATTTGAGGCACTTTTGGATGACCAAACGTGTTCGTTTACACATTTTAACCTGAAATAACCTGTTGTCAGAAAGTTGGCACATAATCATAGTGCCATATATTTTTACATAAAATTACAACAAAGATACCACAGAAAATAATCCTCTTAACAATAAAAAGCCCTACGAAAGTGAAATACCTCCAGAGAGGCCAGTATCCTGTCACCAAGCCACCCTTTATTTACATGTGGAGTGTCCTTGACAGTGATCCAGCTCCCACAGAGTGAACAGGATGTCTGACATTTCTGTTCTTAGATAACAAGGGGTGGAGCTGGATGAACACAGCAGGCCAAGCAGCATCACAGGAGCAGGAAAGTTTGACGTTTCAGGCTTGGACCCTTCTTATCTGTTAGCCAGGGCTCCCTGATTGGACCAGGTTAAAAACCCCAATTAGAGAACTTATATTCTATGAGGTCCAACTCACTGACCTCATTACAATCACTACAGGAAGAGACTGCAGATATACTGGTTCCTTTGGCTGAAATCTTCCAAAAAATCTCTACACTATGGAAAGCTCCCAGTGTTTTGAAAAACTGCAAATGGAACACCACAATCAGGGAGTCAGAGAGTCATACTGCACGGATTCAGACCCTTTGGTCTAACTAGTTCACGCCAACCAAATTCACAAACCAAACTAGTCCCATTTTCCTGAGTTTGGCCTATATCACTCTAAATTGTTCCTATTCATGTACCTATCCAAATGTCTTTTAAATGTTGTAACTTTACCTACCACTTCCTCTAACAGTTCATTCCATGTACGAACCACCCTCTGTAAGAAAAGGCTGTCCCTCAGGTCCTTTGTAAATCTTTCTCCCCTCACCTTAAAAATATGCCCCCTAGTTTTGAACTCCCCCATCCTAGGAAAAAGACCTTTGCTAATCACTTTATCTATGTTCCTCATGATTTTATAAACCTCATTAAGGTTGGCATCAGCATTTTATGTTCTAGTGAAAAACAAAATCCCAGCCTATCCAGCCCATCCTTCTCACTCAAACCCTCCAGTCCTGGCAACATCCTTGTAAATCTCTCCTGAACCCTATCCGGTTTAATAATGTCCTTCTTATAGCAGAATGATCAGAACTGTACATGATATTCCAAAAGTGGCCTCGCCAACGTCCTCTACAACCTCAACATGACATCCCAACTCCTATACTCAATGATCTGAACGATGAAGGCAAGTGTGCTAAATGCTGTCTTAACCACCCTGCCTACATGTGACACAACTTTCAAAAAACTATGCACCTGAACCACAAGTCTCTCTTCAACAACACTACCAAAGGCTTTCCCATTAATTGTATAAGTCGTTGTCCTTTCAGATGGTTTTGAAGAAGCCTTGATGACCTGCCACAATGTGGCTTGTAAATCATGTGCATTTCTACCACTAGATTGTTGGTGGTTCAGTAAGTGAATGTTTAATTTGGTGCATGAAGTGTCAGTGAAACAGACTCCTTTGTCCTGGATGTTGCTCAGGCTTCTTGAGTGTTGTTAGATCTGCATTAATCCAGATGAGTGGGGAATATTCCATCACAGAGGTGGGCAGACTTCAGAGAATCTGGAGCTGAGTTACTCACCCAAGAATTGCTAGCCTCTAACCTTCACCTGTAGTCATAGCATCTATATGATGGGCCAAGGTCAGTTTCTGGTCAATGGTAATTGCAAGGATGTTGACAGTGCGTGACACAGTTTGAAACGATCATTGAATGTCAATGGTCAGATTGTCTCTTATCGGAGATGGTCACTGCCAGGCACTTGTTTGGTGTGAATGTTACTTGCCACTCATCAGTTCAAATGTGAATTGTCATCCAAGTCTGTTTGAAAATGCTTTTGTATCTGAAGAGGTGAAACTGTTGCTAAAGTTATGTAATCATCAACAAACATCCCCACCTTGGACCTTATGACGGTGGGGGGTGGGGGGAACGGTCATTGATGAAACATCTTAAGATAGTTGGACCGAGGAAGACCAAAGTGACTGACTGTGGACTAGTTAAGTGTTGCTTCCCACACAGTCTCCATTGAGATCCTGGTAGGAGGGGTGGAGATGTATAGCAAGACACTTGTACCTGAGCTGGGGAGGGATGAAGTGGCACCTCCCTCTTGTGTCCTCTTTCCAGATCAGGTGCCTTTGCCCTCTGCCCACAAGATCTGCCACCTGCAAGTGCTCCTTTCTCTATTTGCCCTGTCAATAAAGAATCCGACCTCCTCAAGGCCTCATTTTCCTCTCATTCTTAGCTACCCCATACCGACCTGGCCACGGACTCTGGATCTTCTTGTAGTCCCAATCCTGACCACTCCTGGAATTGAGCTGCCAGGCAATCTGATTTGTCAAGCAGCTCAGAGGCAGGCCTTCCAGCTGAATAAGGGGTACCAATCGTGTATCCACTGACTGGAGTGTTAAATAGCTGCAGCACAATTACAATTGATGGGGATGCATTTCCTATTGACTCCTTGAGTGTTGGGACACTAATTCCCGCAATTTGAAAAACTGCTCCTATTCTCTTCCTGTTTATGAAATAATAGCTGGCATACTCTGCTGTATACCACAAAGATTTGAAAGCTCCTTGCCTAACCTTCCAATATCAATATTGGAGATTCAGAGAATACAACCTAAGTTTAAGTATCACTGACTTCCTCTGAGTGAACTGTAAGGGTGGCCCTGATTGATATCTTTTCAAACAACCCGTGGGGCAACGCATCATGAAAAACACTTAAGTAATCTGACAAGTATTTTTTTCTTTTTGTCCTTAATTGTGTTCATTTGTGTGAATGGGGCCGAAAACAGATTATTGGGTTTAAATCATAGAAGTGAATTAGATTACTTTGTGGTTTAATTTTGCTCTGCTAACATTACTGTGCTGTAAACAACTTGCTAAGTCTTTTGTTTAAATCACAGCTCCAATGTCTACAATTGATTATTTGCAGAGTCCAGGATTAATTATTCAAAAAGTCTGGTTAGGAACCCTTAGGATCAATTTTGAGGATCTTTGAAGGTTTTAATTTTACTGTTTTGTGAATAAGGAGGTAGAAAGCTGATGTGGTTCTAGGCCCGAAACGTCAGCCTTCCTGCTCCTCTGCTGCTGCTTGGCCTGCTGTGTTCATCCAGCTCTACACCTTGTTATCTCAGATTCTCCAGCATCTGCAGTTCCTACTATCAGTTAAATATGTAAATTGCTTGCCCATTATTGAGGTCCACAGCCCTTGCCACTTATACTCCACCTCTGGCAAGACCAGCTGAAAGCAGCAAGTCAGTCCAAAAATCCAACCTATTCCTCCTTTTCCTTTCTTCATTCACAGGATGTAGGCATCACTTGGTGGCCAACATTTTTTGCCCATCTATAATTGACCTGAGGTGCTGTTAAGCTGCCACTGTTGGTAAATAGGAACATCTCAAATGCTGCTAGAAAGAGAGCTCCAGAATTTTGATCCAGCATCAGTGGGAAAAAAGAAGCCTTATTATTCCAAATCAAGATGGTATGTGGCTCAGTGAGGAATTTGCATTTCCACCTGCCTGCTACCCTCGTCTTTTTAGGGAGTAGAAGTTACAGATTTGGAAGGCGCTTTTGAAAGAGCTTCGGTGAGCTACTGCAATGCATTCTACTGTGTAGATGATTGAAAGGCATTGGAGTAACAGTTGAATTACTTAGCTGAGAATTCCTAGCCTCTGACCTGCTGTGTAGCCAGAGTAATTATGTGGCTGGTCCAGTTCATTTTTTGGTCATTTTTAAAGAATTTGTTCACAGGATTGGCTGACTAGGCCCAACATTTATGGCCCATGCCAAATTGCCCAGAGGGCAGTTAAAATTCAGCCACATAGGTACGGGTCTGGAGTCAGACCATGTAAGGATGGGAGATTTACTTCCCTGAAAGCACATTAAAGCTTGTTCATTAAGGTTTTTATGACAATCAATGTTGGCCACATGGTCACCATTAGGCCAGCTTGATGTGCCAATTTTTACTGAAAATTTAACCATTTGCCATGGGGGCCACACCTCCCCTATTAACTCCAGATATGTGGTGGATTCAGTAATAATGCCATTGAAAAATCAAGGAGTTATGGTTGCATTCCCTTTTATTGGAGATTATCATTGCCTAGCATCTGAGGAGTGAGCAAGTATGTCACTCAACCATTCAAGCCTAAATGTTATCCACATACAGCAAGATCCTGCTTTCAATGTCTGAGTAGTGTGAATGCATAATGTTCAGCGTCAGCGTGAACATCCCCACTTCTGACTTCACGGTGGAGGGATGACTCTGACTTCTTCTCCAACCCGCTATCAAGCTACACTTACAATAAATGAGTTGCACTTAAATTATTTTTCAACTTTAGTCAGTGTCAAAAACTGAAGTTAGTCAGATCAAAAAGAAGTTACAAATTCCCTCCAGCACCCCTAATGTTTTAGGGCATTTTCCCCAGTAGGGAGCCATATTGCCAATTGCTGACTTCAGGAAGGTTCTCCGCTTTGGAAAAAATGCCAAAGTGACATGGAGAAGGTAAAAAAAAAACCCTTTGGGCCAAGAATACTGCAAAAAGGTAACATTATTATCAGTAAAATAAATGAGAATATATTTGTTTACTGACAGACACAGTCAACAAACTTCATACAGGAAAGTGTGGAAAATAATTGCTAAGAGAATCATAAGAATTCCTAGAGTGGAAGGCCATCAGACCCAATGAGTCCACTCCAACCCTCCGAAGAGTATCCCAGCCAGACCCACACCCCACCACCCTATGCCTGTAACTCTGCATTTCTCACGGCTAATCCACCGACCTACAAATACCTGGACACCATAGGCAATTTAGCATGGCTAATCCACTTAACCTGCACATCCTTGGACTGTGGCAGGAAACCGGAGCACCTGAAAGAAATCCATGCAAACACAGGGAGAATGTGCAAACTACACAGAGTCACCCGAGGCTGGAATCAAATCTGGATGCGTGATACTGTGCTCACCACTGAGCCAATGTGTCGCCCATTTTTTCTGGCTAAATCTATTTTTACATCATGTTTCACCTTAAAGAAAATTAGAGGTGGTGTCAATTATTTACAGTCAATGTGTACTTTTTTTAAAAAAAAAATCAGCAGCTGCTATTGATGGATTTTCTTCTGGTTGGTAGATATGAGAGAAAACAGCCCTTACCCCCAAAACTTAGTGTGACTCGTGGAATAAAACTTCTACTTGTAATTATAAATTTCTAACAGCAGCCTCCATTTTCAAGCACCCTCATCATACTGTGTTAATTTGCACATACATCCACCCCACCTGATTCTCATTACATTAAACTGATTAAGTAATTGTACACATACACCAACAATGCTACATGGAATTGAACCAATTCAGTTTTGCGTCTGGTGTTTAGTTAACATAACATTTGATAACCAAACATTAAGATTTCCAAATGGTTTAAAAAAAAGTTTGGGATCACCAAATCTTAATCTTTGATCTGTTTGTTTACAGCATTTCAACTACAAAAATATGATATTAAGGAACACTAAATTTAAAGTTCATGTACACAATCTCTTGAGAGATTTACATCGAGGAAAATTCAATCAATAACTAAAGTTACGTTGTCTCAGTGAAAAATCAGCTATCCACGTATTCAAAACATATTTTTCATTTCAACAGGTTTGGGGTTTAGAGCAATCATCTTTAACAGAGCCTACAGTCATTCAATTCTTTGTCAAGTATTGGGAAACAAGACAAATTCGGTTTATCGATTGCGATGAAAGGGGCAAGAGAAATTGCATACACCGATTTTGCAACTAGTTCAAGAAACTATTTAGGCTTATTAGAACAATTAAGCAACTACAAACGGTATTTTTTCTACTTTTGGTCATACCACATGTAAATTGAAGTCCAGAATTTTTGTGAATTGATGGCCGAGTCAAGGATGGATTGATTTTTTTTTTCCATTATCTTTGGATATCAGGGAGCATTTTATGAAGAACTTTTAGGAGATTAAACCAATGACACAGTACAATGCACAGAGTCTTTGAAATCAGGTTGGTTGTTTTCATTTGTGCTTTGTTTGATCAGGCCTAAAATCAGCAGTTCAAATTTCTTCTTTGCTTTAGCAGCCATTTTTATCTCTGGTCACATCTCTATTAAATATGTTGTGATGTTTTACTTTATTAGAGGAAGTAGTCGTAAAAGTTGTTCTTTATTTTCACTTGTTTCTGACTTCTAACAAAAACATGCATCCTACTTAGATTAAAATATATTCTTAGTATACACCATCTTAAATACAGACTTCCCAAAATTAATACTGTCCTAACATTAACAGTACTGCCTTAACATTAAGTATTAAATGATATTTATTCCCCAGTGCAGCTTACTACAATTCTCTTTTGTGTGAGTCGTGTTCCCCATTTAAAAAGAAGCTTGTAATAGTTCTTGGCCACAAACATGTGATAACCATTTACTTTGGACTCTCCTTTTGATTTCATTTTTACATCTTATGATTTTTTTAATGCAAACTTGCATAAAACTCACGAATGTGAACATCTCAACACAAAACATGTTAGATCATTTTAACGTCAAGAAATTGATTGCAGTTTACTGGATCGTGCAATGTTACTTGTGACTTTTTTAAAATTAGCATCTCCAAAATCATCACTAGTATGAACCGTTCCATACCAAGAGCGAAATTTTCTTTAATTTAATTTCTGTATATTTAAAAACGAAACAAAATGAATGTATACTAATGAAAATACAGTACATCATCAAATGACATATCTTTATTCATCATCCAATAAACAATCCCAGCCTCTTCCATTCATTAGGTTACTTTTACCAGACCATCTACAATTTGACTGATTTGTTACAGCAATTTAAAACTGACTGATACATCAATGAGATCCAAAGGGAGCTAAATTCCTGAAAAAAAATTGCCGGCTGCACCTGAAAAGTTAAGATTTTGTCTGAGCCTACTACGATATCACAATGTTTTGACAACCATGCTTACTCACATACATGTACTTTTTATACCTAATTTGTGTCTATTATATTCCTACTCCCAGCTGTTCATTTCTGCAATCTGAATTTATTGAAACTCAAAATGTTCATTTACTTGATAAGTACGTAATTGCAACTATTCAACAGGCTCAATTAGTTCACCTAATACACAACCAGAGATTTCTATTGATTCAAGCAACCAGTGAAAAAATTAAACCACAGTATGAAGCTGTTAAGTACAGCAGCTGAAATGTCAACAGTAACCTCACTTAATATCCAGTCCACCATAAATGCAAATGTAATTCCTTCCCAAAAAAAAAGGCATGGGGATTGTGATTAACTCGAACGCATTAAATGAAAAACAGCAAGCACATCAACTTTGTGCTGTGCACTATTTTGAATTATTTTCAACCAGCGCAAAGCAACCACTATTGATTATGTTTGACTGAGGGGAAGGGTGTCTTTTATGAGTGGTTAGATCCTTCAAAGCTAGCCTACAATCCTTAAAAGGGAACTATTTTGGCAATCATGTAAGTACGTTTGCAGGTGACACCAAAATTAGTGGTATAGTGGACAGTGAACAAGGTTCTCTGAGTATAACGGGACCTTGACCAGATGGGCCAATGGGCTGAGGAGTGGCCAATGAAGTTTAATTTAGATAAATGTGAACTGTTGCATTTTGGTAAGGCAAACCAGGTCATATACAGTTAATGGTAGGGCCCTGGGGAGCATTGCTGAACAAAGAGACCTAGAGGAGCAGGTATACAGTTCCTTGGAAGTGGAGTCACAAGTGGACAGGGTGGTGAAGGTGGTGATTGGCATGCTTGCCTTCATTGGTCAGTGCATTGAGTGCAGAAGTTGGGACGTCACGTTGCGGCTGCACAGAACATTGGAGAGGTCACTTTTAGAATACTGCATTCAATTCTGGTCTCCCTGCTATAAGAAAGATGTTGTTAAACTTGAAAGGGCTCAGAAAAGATTTACAGTGCTGAGTTGGAATTTGCCTTGAAGTAGTACATGCACCTGTGCTGCTATCTTTAATTTTCTTTCCAAAAGGTGAAGGTAATATCACCATTGTCTTACCAGATCATGGGGCTGCTCCCTCATTAGACAGACATGACTGATGGTGGTTTCAGCAGAGGGTTACTATACCTCAGGCGAGGGGAGAGGTTCAGAAGGAGAATCCTTCATGGTAACCTCAGCCAGTTACTAATTGAGCCCAGTCTGCATCACAAACCAGTTGTCTAGCCAAACGCGCTAATCAACCACCTATTTTCTTTCTACTAGCAAAGTGTTCAAACAGAAAAAATGAATCAACCAATTGACAATAGGAAATAATGAGCTGAACAGGTTTCAAATGTATTATACTGAAACCTGTGCAGGTACAATGGGCAAAGGGCCGCCTTCTGTACTGTCACACTTCTGTGAATCTGTGAAATTGTAACATTTAAATTAATATGGTGACATACTGGAGCTTAAACTTGCTAAAAACTTATTATGAAATGCAAATAACTTCCCATTTACTAAGCACAAGTACAGCTAACCAATTGTTCTAGAGGTTTCTAATTCATCTGGTCTGAATAAATATTTCACAAATTGAAGCAGAATATCACACTTCGTATTTCATTAAAAATAGATAAAATAGAAGCTACACGGTCACCTGCATTGTTTGTGAAAGCACCATTGTCAGCTTTGGCTTCAGGTTATTTTTAGAGAAGCTTCTGAGAAGGTGATGTAGTTGAAACATTGCATTTCTGCAACATCACTGCAAGGCATCTGGTCTCTTACAGGAAAGCATTTTTTTTAAAATCCCTTGTGGATGTGACTGGTTATTACAAGATCCTTTCAACATCCCTGCTGTGATACTTTGTGCGCTGAATATATGTATTTCATCTTTGAACAAACGATTCTGAGGATTTGCAATGTTAGAAATACACTTGTCCTGCACAGCTTTCAAAGCTATCTCAAAATTCTCCCAGAATCAAAATATAAACTCAGAAGTGCCTCCAGCTCTCCTTTTCAAATGAAGACAAAGCTTAACCAGAACAGAAATCTGGAAATGGTCAAAGTAATGAATGCAGCTCATTTTAACTATAATTTCAACAGCCTGATACTTTTAAAAAGTTAAGAATAGTCAGTATTTTATACTACATCATACATGCTTTTACATATAGCCACTTTAGTTTTCACTTTAAATATGGAAAATACCAACCTTTGAGATATATGAAACAGATGCACTTGGCAAACTAGCACTTATCTGATACATTGAGGTGATAGACAATGGTGCAGTAAGGTAGATATAAAACAAGCTTTTTTTTTTGTAAACTAAATGTATAGGTTCTTCCTGTTCAAGAGAGATACATGAGCTTGTGTGAAGATGCTATGACTTAAAGAGAAAAAATAAAGAAAAGAATTGGATTGAGCTGTAACTCTATCGAAATGTTTAACAAAATAATAGACACAATAATCAGTACTAATTAACTGTGCTAATGTAGTAACATCACTAAACACACCCTTGGTAAAAGGCAAGTTCAGAAAAATAGATTGTCTCAAGTAATTCTTAAAGTCTAGTAGGAAAAACATCAAGAGAAAACTCAGAGAGAGAGACAGAGAGTGTGTAGCAGAGAGAGATGACTGCAGCTTCCACCCAATTTCAAGATCCAGCAACTGCTACTGAAAATTTAAAAAACAAAACTAAAGATCCTGGTTCTGTGGGAGCCTGCCCCTCCCATTCAGGCTGCTTCTATTGTTCCAACTTTAAAAATAAAACCAAGGCCTCACAAGCTCTTTGCTTTATTGGATTCAAACAGACAACTTGCTACCTCTGTCTTAAAACCTCTCCAAAAAAAAAAGGACAAAATACACCTCTTAAAGTCATAGCATCTTCGCACAAGCTCATGTATCTCTCTTGAACAGGAAGTACCTATACATTTAGTTTACAAAAACAAAAGCTAGTTTTATATCTAACTTACTGCACCATTGTCTATCATCTCAGTGCATCAGATGAGTGCTACAGTGTATGAAAAGAGTATGTTTTGGTTCAAATCTGGAAGTCTGACCAGTTAAAGTGCATCTGGAACACAACGTCTTACATTTACCTTTAAAATGAAAAAATGTTAGGGTCTAGACTATCTTAATATATTTTGAGTAGGTTTGGTCTGGTCCATAACACTTGCACTTATTTTGCTTAACACATGCGTATATAGTTGTGATTTAACTATTGTATTTAAGTTATTTTTCAGTTTGGATATCTAATTAGTATTGCAGAACACTAAGTATTTGTTTCCAACTGATTGGAAACTCAAGTTTATTTTAAATTGAGCATATAATTCTTGAAATATTACAAAATAGAACTAAACAAAACAAAAATATGGTAACTGCAAGCTACTTTGAATAATCCATATTAATTTTCCATGAGCTGTTAATGTTTTGACTTAGTTCTCACCAAAACCTCTTTTTTTACCCCACAGATTTGCTTTCCCACTTCCTGAAGATATTAATTTCTAACTGGGTACAGGTCTATGCATACTTTCTCATGTTCATACAATGATCTAAGGCTTTAATGCACCAAGGTTAAATTGGTGGTGTTTGTGTCTGTGTCAGGTACATTTCAACCTGATTTTGCCTTCACTTAAATTTCCTGTATGGATATGACCTGGCAGTTGGGTCCTTAAAAAAATGCATGAATTCTGCCAATGTCATGTTATGCACTCAGACTAAATACTTTTCCTCAGCATTCAAAGGATTACTATAATTGAACGTCTCATCATGAACATGAACGGGAAGTCACTACCGATCAGAAATTTAGCTCGAAATTCCACATAATTTTATTTTGCCTATCAGAGCAGGTCAATTGCTATGAATTCCACAGAATGTATCTCACCTTCAAACTCACCCCAGAGCCTGCCTACCAACTGCAGGGTACAAGTTACAAGTATGATGGAATATTCTCCAATTGACTGGATGAGCGCAGTTCCAAAAACACTCAAGAAGCCTGCTCGATTGGCACTCCGTCCATCAGCTTAAATGTGGGAATAGCAATGCCTGCAAGTTTACCTGTAAGCCATAGAAATGGACTTAGAACTATATCAGTGTTCCTTCACTGTCCCAGAGTTAATATCCTGGAACTTATTCCCTAACAGCATTAAGGACGGACTCCGACAAAGTGTCATCTAGGCTCGAAACATTAGCTTTCTCTCTCTCCATTGATACTGCCTGACCCACTGATTTCTAGCACTTTTTTTTGTTTTCAAGCATCCTCCTCATTTGGACCGCACAAGTTCGACATGGCAACTTACTACCTTCTCAAGGGCAGTTAGGAGTCGACAATAAGACTGATCTTGCCTCCTATACTCACATCCTACAAATGAAATAAGCTAAATAAGTAGCATTTCCTGCCAATCACAACATGTCAAAAACAGAACAGGTCTCAGTAAGGGCAACCGCTCAAAAGAAATACAAAAATATTGGAATAAGACAACAGAAACTGATAGTTTCCTTATTTGCATGAAAATCTGATGGTAATTTGAAGAGTTTGCAGAAAATTGATGTGAAACTTGGAATTGGGGTATCAGTTTTGTGAGTGGAATTGCATTTAGGCAAAACAATCACGACTCTTCTGTGAAAGAGAAAGGACATTTGGGTATTTTACACTCACCCAAAGATCTTCAATCTTTTAAGCAAGCAATTGATTTGTGTTCAGATTAAATTGTTCCTGAACAATTTAAGAAATTTAAAGCCCACATGTGCACATCGAGGGTATATTATCATATACTGATCAGAGAAGAACATTGGTTAATTTTTCATTCTGTAACCACAGGTAGTTATGTAAATTGCGCTGTCCAAAGGAGGCTCAACTAATTCAACGAAGCCCAGGGTTTGAACAAGCATAAATTTGAGGTAGCATGCCTGAATTACAGTGCAAAAAATCTAAACTAGCCAAACAAATTCTGAGATCAGTGCTAAACTTCTCTTAATATGACATGCAAGCACAGAGATACTTCAAGTTAAGAACCTTAAATATTTTGCAATCATTTGCTAAAATATTGCTTTTTTCTGCAAATTATTTTAAAATCCTGAAGCTTTAACAAAGCAACATATTGCAATTACAGTTCAAACTACTAATAATCTTGCAAGAATATATAATTAATCTTGAATTAAAAGAAATAATGCTATCAGAGACATTTTAGAAATATTTATTATTAGGTGTTACAGCATCACCAGTTGATAATTCACAGCAGGGTACATTACTTTGGCTCTGAATCAATTGTTTTACCAAAAAAAGTCTGAATTTGGAAAGCCTGTATGCCTGATAAACGTTGTTGTATGTAGCATTTTACTGTAAAATCATGAAAATCATCATGTCTTAGTTTGCAGATTAAAGGTTAAATAATCTCTTTCAAAGCTTCTGTGCCCCAGAATTTATTTACACTGAATCATTTAACCATAAGACCACAGTATCAAAAAATACAAGTAAAAATATCTGTAAAAGTATCCCCAGCTTGTTTATATAAAGATCTTTGTAAAACCCAAATTTGATTAAGCGTACATATGTGGTCCCATCAGCCTTTTTTAATTACTTTGAAATTTCTTAATAAAACCGTTCAAACTGTTTTAGATTGATGTAGTTGTATGCAAAATACCCACAGCTCTGAAATGTTTACAAACTGACTAAAGTAAAGATGAAATAGCAAAGAGATGGCATAGACATCACTACTTGAAATGACAATTTCAGAAATAGTGGCAAAGAAACGCAAACAACTCAGTAAGCAATTTAGTTTCAGTGATAATGAATACACTCTGGAAAAATCCAGTAGTAGTTTGGGAAAGAACAATGTACTCAAACAATTTTAAGTGCCTCAGAATAGAATATAAACAAAGAAACTGAAAACCAAGAAAAAAAGCCTTGAATCTCAGTATGGGCTTACTCTTGACTGATAAGTGTGTGAGGCAGATTTATTAATTTGCCATATGTAATCAATAAATGTACATTGAAATCATTCTATATGATGTTAGTATTTTCATTAATATATTTGCATGAAACTCTTTCTCCTCCACTTTACATTTAGGATTAAAATAAGTTAACACCAACAGACGCAAGAATTTCAATGAACATACTAACAAGGTTGCTAATATCAAATATTCTCATTTCAATATTCAGGAAAGAAATAAAGGAAAACTACAATTGGAACTGGAAATCATCTTTTTCCTGCAAATGTACTTCTAAAATGTGATAAATGTTGTGACTTTAGTCAAATTTGCTATTTTTATTAGGAATAATAACATTATAACTCAAATGGTAGTTCTCAAAAGGCCATACAAGGTACAAACGCAAATGTTCTCCAACACCGCATATTCACAAAAATGGGTATTTCTAAACGCAGAATACTCTACTTTTTTATTATCAGAGACACTATGGATCAAGAAGTTACTAGTAATCTTATCAGTGCAGGATCTTTCATTTTTGAATAATTAAAAAAAATATTTTTTTAAAACCATTAATCTTTTCTTGAAGCTTTTGGTTCTTCTAGCTGCCCTTCAGATTCAATACTGATTGGCTTAAACCATTAAGCTCATTTTTGTACCTCAGTTGATCCATTTACAAAAAAAAAATCAGATCACTAAAACTCCATACTGACATTTAACAACAACTGATAAAGTCCATATGTGTATTGCATCACCTATTAACACACCTAAAGGAGTGCCGTTCTTACAATTTGAAAGTTCTAAGGATGATCTCACTGAGGTGCCATTAGCTCCAATGGATTAAACCAACCTAATGAATACAGGCTGCCATTTTGAAGCACTCGATACATGTCACTGTGCCATGTGACTGATGCCCCTGAGCTGTGACCTCAAACCATCCAGTTCTAGTTGGCCTTCAGTGCTTTCCTGGTGCTGTTGCTCAAATAGGCCCCATGGAAAAACTGGCAGAAGAGGACAAAGTAGCTGAGGTACATGAGGGAGGACCAGACAATGTTGTGCATGTGTGATGGGCACTGACCCTGCTGCATCCACTCATACACCAAATAGTTAACAACGCAGCCCAGTACCATCTGGGTGATCTGTGTCATGGTGATGAACATAGCAAACTTGCGTGAGACTCTGAAGCCAGCTGCCCGTACAGCGTAATAGGAGTACATAACAGCATGCACACCATAGTTCATCGTCATGAACCACCCTCCTCCAGCCACCATGTCTTTGTAAGAATACCAGGAGTAAAGCAGTACGGTAATATGGTGGTACCAGTGTAGGAAAATGAGCTTCTGCTTCCGCAATATAATGAAGAATGTGTCTCCTATAAAGGACAGAGAAACACTTTTGTAAATAAAGCTAATTTCACTGTGTAAACCTTGTTTCTATTTGTGTAAGCTGTTACGCTATGCTGATTAAAGTGCATTAAAAACACTTACTCCAGGAATGCTTTAGCTATCTTTTAGCTTATTTAAATGCATTATAATTCATTATCAACCACCAAGATTTACTGTTTCAAGCAGCTTTAAGAATTGATTACTTAATATTTGTTCAGCAAAACACTCAATCCTTCCACATCCTGTTTTTGCAGAAATACAATAATTGAAGATAGTCCTTTAATTAAAAGTACTAACATGGCATTTTTAAAACTTTACAGCTGATTATTATAGTTGTTTGAAAGGACAGAACTTGAGTATTGCTGTTCATCTTACACTCATTAGGACAATTCACAAAAATACCAATTTAAAAGGTGAAAATCACATTTTATACTTATGACAGGGAAAATTCCGATTGATTAGTAAGTGGACTCTGATTGGTAGAGGTGCTGCTACAGAGAAAGCATCAGCCAATGATGACTGACAGTTAACTCCCAAGCTTTGTTGAAATGTTAAACCAGGCAGATTGATTTTGATTGGTCCATGCATCGCCCTAAGAAATGAACCAGTGAATGGCTATCATCTATTTTACTGTTTTGAAATTATACCTCATACTGAACATACACCTTGATGTATTTAGTCTTTAGAAATGTACTTCTTTCTTAAATATATTCAGTGACATAGCCTCTGCTATCTTACGTGGTACAGAATTCCACAGTCTCACCATTCTGAGTTAAGTAATTTTTCATCTCAGTCCCAAATGGCCTACCCTTTATCCTGAGACCCTGAACCCTTGTTCCAGACTCCCTGCCCCAGGGAGAACATCTTTCCTGCACCAGTTTACCTAGCTCTGCTAAAATTATTCATGCTTTAATGAGAAGCAGTGTCATTCCTCTAAACTCAAGTGATACAGGCCTTGTTGATTCAATCTCTCCTCATACAACAAATCTTTTGTCCCAGGAATCAGCTTGGTGGACTCCCGAAATGTCAAGTATATCTTTTCTTAGGCAAGGAAATCAAAACTGCACTTAATACTCCAAGTGTGGTCTTACCAAAGCCCTGAACAGCTGCAGCAAAGCATCTTTGCTCTTGTATTTAAAGCCCCTTCCAACGAAGGCCAAGATACCATTTATCTGGCAGTGTGATGTTGACACAGGGCAAGCTTCATTGCATAAGCGTCAACACAGTACCAAAGCCAAGATGTCAAGTCAAGACGAGGCAAAAGATTTGCAACCAACCTCAGCCAGAAGGGTCAAGGAATTGATTTATTTCAGTTTATCCTGTGATCCCCAGCACCACAGATGTTAATTCAATCTACTTCAAATGAAACTGGGAAATAGATAAGCACACTGGATGCAGCAAAGGCTGTAGATACAGACAAAATACCAGGGATAATTCTGATGAGCCATATTCCAGACCTAGCTGCGCTCCTAGCCAATCTGTTCCAGCCCATCTGTAACAACCGCAGCTAGGTGACAAGGTGAAAAATAGTCTAGTCATGTCCTCAGAACAAGAGTCACAAAAAATTAAATCCATCTAATCAATATCCAGTCAAAGAGATAGAAAGCATCATCGAAAGTGCGATCAACACTTAAACTGTATCAAGCTGCTCACTGAAAATGAGGTAGCATGGGGGTTGGCAGAGAGTCCTTTTCAGAAAGGATGTCGGGGGGGGCGGGGGCAGCAGCTTGCAAGTATGTGTCAATAGTGAGTAGGGGATTGCATGGGAACATACGGGGGCAATTAGGTAAGCATATATGTGGACACATACAAGGTCAAGAATAAAACATCAGCTGGCACGCTGAGCTTGAAGAAAAAGGTGGATTTACAAAAAGTTGCAAAAGACGGCATGTTTCAGCAGAACTTGAAAGCTTGACACCAGTATTACCATCACGTGTCAGAATGATCCTCTAGAAGCCAACTCAAGTCCAAAAGTAAGGAAAGCTTAGGCTATTGTAATTTGGATTTCGGTGGCTGTCTATGGATATATGACTGGAAACATGCTTGTTTAAGATTTCCTAAAAAAAATCATTAGTAAAGTTTTTAATGAAGATTTGGACACATGTTGGAAACAAACCAATGGCAGAATCAGAAGGTTTTGAGGTGATTTGTTTTTGTTTCTGATTTTTAGCATCCACTATTTTTTGGTATTTTTGTTTAGAATTTCTAAACTTCTTTTAAGTAATGGGAATGCTCATTTCAGTTACATGAAAAATCAGAGAACTGTCAAAACCTGCAAAGTATTATGCTTTGGAGGGTGTTTAAGGACTGGTTAAAAAGGCCTCCCTGGGTGTGGCAGAAATATTATTGAGTACATGCCACCCAGGGTTGGGGTGGTGGGCTGAAGTAAAATTTGATGCCAATTCATGGCCATTCAAGGTCTCATCCAGTAAAACCTCTCAAGCCTAGTGGCTGGGCAAACAGATTGAATTTTAAAAATGGCTTTTCTTGTTAAGGCTGCTACTCCTGCTCTAGCTCTTAATTTTAGCAGCTCATTGCAATCTGGAGAATGCTAATGTAATTGTCATCTTTTAAAAGAAAAGATCAGTGGATTCTGGGTAACCCAATATGGAGGTCAGGAAGAAGTTGTGGCCGTAGGAGCTGCTCCTATTTTGAGGAATTTTCAGTGTTGAAGCCTTCTAGGAGCAGTAATCACTGTTTAAGCTGTTGCATTGATTTGGAACTTTGGCAGGAAAAAAAAAGTCAAAACAATGGCACTTGAAAAGGTAGAAGAGAGACAAAGGTAGTGGCCACATGGGAAGCGAATCAAGTGGAGAAATAAGCCCACACTGCTGTCTCACCCAGCAGTGAATGTGCACAGCTGACTGCCTCTACTGTTTGATTTCAAGTATCTCTGGACATCAGAGTCCGTCTAAGAAAAATAAACAAACTGCGAAGTTCACAACAAAAACAGAAGTTGCTGGAAAAGCTCAGCAGGTCTGGCAGCACCTGTGCAGAAAAATCCAAGCTAACTTTCCATGTCTGGTGATCCTTTCTCAGAACTGATGATGACTAAGAAAATGTCAGTTTATATGCGGTAGATAGGGTGGGGGTAGGGGGGTAAGAAGTAAACGATAGGTGGGGATAGAGCCGAAAGAACGAACGAAAGAACGAACAGCTGGATAGACAAAGTAGTTGATACTAATCTGGTTAGGAGGGTGAACAGTTGTTAATGGGGACTGTTACTGACTAACAATAGGTTATGTGTAACAGCAGAGTATGTGCTAACAAAGCCTGGTATGTGGGGTAGGGAGCTAGGACACGGGAGAGTTTAGGCCCTAAAATTATTGAACTCAACATTGAGTTTGGAGGGCTGCAGGGTCCCCAAGCAGAACATGAAGTGTTGCTCTTCTAGCTTGCGCTGAACTTCGCTGGAACACTGCAGCAAGCCCGAGACAGATGTCAGCCAGGGAACAGGATGGTTAAAGTGACAGGCAATTAGAAGCTCAGATTCTTCACTGCAGGTAGAAAGCAGATGTTCTCCAAAGCAATCACCCAGTCTACACTTCATTTCCTCCATGTTTAGGGACCACATTGTGAGCAGCAAATGCAGTAGACTAGATTCTGGGAAGTGCAGGTAAAGTATGTTTGGGCCCTTGGATACTGGCGAGGGAGGTGGTAAACAAGTGAGTGTTACACCTTCAGCGGATGCAAGGGAAGGTGCCATAGCGCTGAGCAGGATGGTGGGGGTGAAGGAAGAGTGGACCTGGGTGTCTGAGAGGGAACAGTCCCTGAGGAAGGCAGACAAGGGAGGGGAGGGGAGTATGTATTTGACGGTGGCATCTCGCTAGAGGTGGCGGAAATGGTGTCTGATGATGTTCTGGATGTGGATACTGGTGGGATGGTAGGTAAGGACAAGAGGAACCCTGTGGCTGTTGCAGGAGGGATGAGAGAAGGTGAGGGTGGAAGTGCGGGTGATGGGTCGGACCCGGTTGAGGGCTCTGTCAACAATGGTGCTGGGGAATCCTCGGTTGAGGAAGAACGTGGACATTTCGGAGGCTGTCTTGTTGAAGTTGGCTCATCTGAATGTATGCAACGGAGACAGAGGAACTGACAGAATAGAATAGAGCCTTCATAGGAAGCGGAGTGCGAGTATGTATAGTCCAGGTAGTTGTAGGAGTTGGTGAGTTTATAGTGGATATTAGTGGCTAGTCTATTCCCAGAAATGGAAACAGATGTCAAGGAAGGGAAGGGAAGAATCAGAGACAGACCAGGTGAAAGTGTGGGCAGGGTGGAAATTAGAAGTGAAATCGATGAATCTTTTCAATTCCGGATGGAAGGTGGAGGCGGCACCAATGATATCATCGTTATATTGGAGAAGAGAGTTGTGGCTGGGGTCTGGAATAGGACTGGAACAAGGAATATTCCATGTACCCCACGAAGAGACAGGCAAGTCTGGGGCCCATGCAGGTACCCGTGGCCAACCCTCTTACCTGACGAAAATGAGAGGAGTTAAAAGAAAAGTTGTTGAGTGTGAGGATGAGCTCGGCCAAGCAGAGGGTGATGGTTGGTGGGGACGGGTCAAGCCTTTGTTTCAGGAAGAAGCGGACAGCCTTGACACCAACCTGGTGGGGGATGGATGTTTAAAGGGATTGTACATCCATAATAAAGAGGAGGCAGCTGGAGCCTGCAAACTGGAAATTCTGAAACTGGTGTAAAGCGTCAGAGGAATCACGGTTGTACACGGGGAGGGACTGGACCAGGGGACAGAAGACTGAATCAAGATAGGAAGAAATGAGGTCTGTGGGGCAGGAGCAGGCTGAGAGAATGGGTTTTCCCGGGCAGTCCTGTTTGTGGATTTTTGGAAGGAGGTAGAAGTGAGCTGTGCAGGCTGGGGGAACTATTAGCTTAGAGGCAGCGGGGGGTAAGATCACCAGATGAAATGAGGTCGGTTATCATGGTTGATACAATGGCCTGATGTGCCTAGTGGGATCTTGTTTGGGGGAAGATAGGAGGATGCATCTGAGAGCTGGCACTCAGCCTTTGCAATGTAGACGTCAGTCTGCCAAACTACACAGCACCATCCTTATTGGAAGGATTAATAACAAAATCAAGGTTGAATCTAAATTCATAGCAGACCTTGGAGAAACCTGTGTGGGGAAGCTCACAGCAGGGCAGCAACTAAGTGGCTAGCTTTAAAGTGTAACCGTACTGTTCTTCTTTTGTAAGTCTACAATAGTGAGTAGAGGGGATTGGTTTCTGATTACATGTTGTTATTGAGATCTGTCTCTTGATTAAACTTTAAAAATATAAAAACATAGATACTAAGCTAGCCTGCAGCAATATTTTCAGAGCAATAAGACTGTGCTATTTTCTGGGTCTGTAGTTTGTTAAGGCGCAAAGATGGCCTTTAGTAGAGTGATGTGCTCTTCTGTTAGACGTGGGAGATTAGGGAGAGCTTCCATGCTACTGATGATTATGTCTGCAGGATCGCATCAATAGGTTGGAGCGGCAGTTAAAGGCAATGAGCAATTTACAGGGGCCATGGGTATGATGGATGGCAGTTGCAAGAAAACCAAACAGTCAGGTGGACCTCCAGGAAAAGTAGAAGAGGGAAGCAGGTCATGCAGCTGTCTCCTGTGGCTATCCCCATCTCAAACAGTATGCTATTTTGGAAAACGTAGGGAGTGATGAACTCTCAGGGGAATGTAGCACTGACAGCCAGGTTTCTGGTACTGAAACTGGTTCTAATGTAACGAGGGATATGTCAGGTTCCAAGCAATCAATTATGATAGGTGACTCTCTAGTCAGAGGCACAGACAGATTCTGCGGCTGACAGTGAGACATCAGAATGATGTGTTGCCTCTCTGATGCCTGGATCAAGGATATCTTGCACAGTGTGCAGAATATTCTCAATGGGGAGAGGGACCAGAAGGAGGGCATAATACACATTGGAGCCAATGACAGAGGAAGGAAAAAAGGATGAAGTTCTGAGAAGAGAATATAGGAAGTTAGGCAGGAATTTAAAAAGGAGGTTCTTGAGGGTAGTAATATCTGGATTACTCCCAGTGCCACAAGCCAGTGAGAATAGGAACAGATGAATAAAGCAGGTGAATGCATGGCTGACGAGATGGTGCAAGGGAGAAGGATTCCTATTTTTGGATCATGGAATCTCTTCTGGGGTAGAAGTGACATGTATAAGGACAGATTGCACCTGAATTGGAAAGGGACTGATATATTCGGAGGGGGAGATTTGCTAGATCTGCTGGGGTTGTGGCTGTGGCTGTTGTGGCGGTGGTGGTGGTGGGTGGTGGCGTAGGGAAAGAGTCCCACAGGGAGACAATGAGGAAACAGAATCAATCTGACATTGGTACAGTTGGGAAAGGAACAAGTCAAATAGTCAGGACAGGCAGGCACAAAGCAGACAACAAGATAGGACTGTTAAATTAAACTGTATTTATTTCAATGCTAGAGGCCAAAGGTAAGGCAGCCAAACTCAGGGCATGGTTGGGAGCATGGGACTGGGATATCCTTGTAATTACAGAGACGTGGCTCAGGGATGGACAGGACTGGCACCTTAAATGTTCCAGGGTATGGATGCTAAAGGAAGGATTGAAAAGGGGACAAAAGAGAAGGGTGAGTGGCATTTTTGATTATAGATAACATTGCAGCTGTATTTAGGGAGGATATGCCTGGGAATATGTTCAGGGAAGTTACTTGGGTGGAACTATGAAATAAGAAAGGCATGATCACTTTATTGCGATTATACTATAGACCCTCGCCCCCAATAGTCACCAAGAAATTGAATAAAAAAATTTGTAAGGCGATCTCAGTTATCTGTAAGAATAACAGGGTGGTTGTGGTAAGGGATTTTGACTTTCCAGTCATAGACTGAGATTGCCATTGTGTTAAGGGCTTGGGTGGAGTGGAATTTGTTAAGCGCGTGCAAGAAAATTTTCTGATTCAATATGTGGATGTACCTACTAGAGAAGGTGCAAAACTTAACCTACTCTTGGGAAGTAAGGCAATAGCCAGTGACCATAATTTTATTAGTTTTAGTTTTAAAATATTGATGGAAAAGGATAGACCATAACTAAAGTCAAAGTTCCGAACTGGAGGAAAGCCAATTTTGATGGTATTAAGCGAGCACTTTCAAAAGTTGATTGGGGACGGACGTTTGCAGGTAAAGGGATGCCTGGAAGATGGGAAGCCTTCAAAACGAGATAACAAGAGTATGTCCCTGTTAGGGTGAAGGGCAAGGCTGGTAGATGTAGGGAATGCTGAATGACTGCAGAAATTGAGGTTTTGGTCAAGAATAAGAAGAAAGCATGTCAGGTGTGGGCAGCAGTCATGGAGTGAATCTCTAGAAGAGTATAAAGGCAGAAGAAACATACTTAAGAGGGAAATCAGGGCAAAAAGGGGATATGAGATAGCATTGGCAAACAGAGTTAAGGAGAATCCAAAGGGATTCTACAAATATGTTGAAGACAAAAGGGTAACTAGGGAGGGGTAGGGCACCTTAAAGATTACCAAGGCCACCTTTGTATGGAAGCATAGGAGATGGGGGAGAAACTAAATGAGTATTTCGCATCAGTGTTTACTGTGGAGGATGATATGGAAGATAGAGAATGTGGGGAAATAAACAGTAACATCTTGAAAAATGTCCATAAAACATAAGTAAGAGAAAACACAGTGTAGAGCTGGAGGAACACAGCAGGGCAGGCAGCATCAGAGGAGGAGGAAGGCTGACGTTTTCGGTCGGGACCCTTCTTCAGAAATGGCTAGTTTTTCCGGAGGGAGGAGGACAATTTCTTCAAGGTGGACATCCTTGGAAGAAGCTTCGCAGTGGGGTTATATCTCAGTCAGAGATAGCAAGAACTGAAGATGCTGGAGTCAGAGATAACACAGTATGGAGCTAGAGGAACAGAGCAGGCCAGGTAGCATCAGAGGAGCAGGAAAGTTGACGTTTCGGTTTGGGACCCTTCTTCAGAAATGGCTTATTTTAATGAAATCTTTGAAGAGAATGTTGAACTTCTTATTGGTCGGGCTGGACATCACCTCTTAAAAGTAAAAACTTTAAGACTAGTGATTGCTTAAACCAAGAATCTCCCAGAACTTTTCCTTCAAATTGGCCTTAAATTTTATAGCTGGTTTCTTGATTCTCCCAAGAGATCACATTGCTTTGCCCGAGTAGGAAGTATTACGATACACAAGCCTTCACAACTGTGTTCAGACAGGCTAGATTGACCAGTTGTCTCTGTCTGTAATTTTTTATTTGTGTTCACAGCATAAGAGGATAAAAATATTCTGGAAGCTGGAAGAAAGAATTTCAAAATTTTTAGTTGCTGTAATATCTTCAAGTATTGTGAACTATGGAGGTGAACAGAGATAAGCTTCAAAAGAACAAGGACAGACTGATGGAATGGGGTGACACATGACAGATAAAATTTATCCAAATGAGCTTCATGACTTTGTGCCATTTACTTGCCTTAACCCATAACATTGCACATTGGATGATTATTTAATTAGAAACATTATTTAAAGTGAACGCTTCAAATGAATCTGCTTCCACACACTTCCATGAAGTGCATTCCAGACCTGAACCATGCACTGTATTAAAAAGACTTTTCTCACATCACAATTGCTTCCCCTGCTCTGCTCTCTACACTTGCTCTGCCATCCTCAATGAGCTAAATACATATATATCCTGCATCTCACTTAGAACTGTACCCCTTATTTTATATGGTCTGTCCAAGTTCTTCTTCCCAAAAAGCATCACCTTACATGTTCCAGCATTGAAACTTATCTGATATCATCACATCGATCCATCAACATGTCCAAGTCCTTTTCAAATTCTACAGACAAGGGTCTCAACAATGGCCACTAGGGAACTCTACTATGAACAGTCCTCCAGCCAGAAGAATATCCATTTACCATATTGCTGTTTATAACCACTCAGTCAATTTCATATCCACTTTGCTACTTTCCCTTTTATTTCATGAGCTTTAATTTTTCCCACATCTGTTGTGTGGTACTGTATTAAATGCCTTCTGGAAGTCCATATACATCACACTAACTGCATTACACTTATTTAACCTCTGTCATCTCTTCAAAACACTCCAGCAAGTTAGTTAAACTCAGTTTTTGTTTTACAAGTCTATCCTGACTCTTCTCAACCAGCCCACCATTTTCCATGTGACTACTAATTCTATTCCAAAGAACTGTATCTAGAAACTTCCCCACCACCAAAGTTAAAGTTTCTCATTATAGTTACTCTATGATATCTACTCATCTCTAATTTCCCTGCATCCTTCCTACTGGTCGGTGGCAACAGATTACACCAAGCAATATAATTGCAACCCTTTTCTTCCTTAGCTTTAGCCAAATTGATTCTGTCCTTGAACCCTCTGAATCTGCTTTCTCTAGCACTGCAAAGCGCTCCTTAACCAATACTGCCACTCCTCCTCCATTCTTTCCTCTTTCAATATTTTCTGAATACTGTGTGTGTGTGTGTGTGTGTGTGTGTGTGTGTGTGTGTGTGTGTGTATTTTCTAATCAACCTGTGCAGAGATGATATTACACACTCTCTGGAGCAGTTGAAACTTGAACCTGAGTGCCTCAGTCCAGGGGTCCATACTACCGCTGTCAGTTTCTGTCAGTCCATACTCCTCAGTCCATACTACCGCTATGCCTCAAGTGGGTCTGGAAAAATGGCAGTTCCCAGGCTTTACGCCCCTTCTCTCACAGGGGGAAGGGGCATCAGGAACCTTCTAGACAAGTAACAAATACCTGTACCTAGGAATATTTAACACCCAGCTTTGCCCTTTCTTGAGTCATGTCTCTGTTATTGTCACAATATTAGATTTCCCCATGGCAATCTGCATGTGTTTTTACTATACACCATGCATTCACATACACGCACAGTAACATTGATTTAGAATTTATTACTTTCTCCTTCTTTCCAACTTCACCATTTAACTTACTATTTTCTGTCTGTCTCAAGTACTTTTTCAACCTTGGTATTCTTCTGATATTTTCTCTTGGTTCCCACAATCCTGCCAAGTTAGGTTAAAGGCCTACTGACAGCATGAGAAAAATGACCCAAAAGGAACTTCTGCAGGTGCCACCTTCCCTCAAGCCAGTCCCATTGTTCCAAGAATCTAAAGCCCTCCATCCTGTACCATTTTACCAGCCACACATTCATCTGCCTTCTCCTTTATTTCTGTGCAAGTGACAGAAAAGAATAAATCAGAGATTAAACCATTTGAGGTCCTCATTGCTAATTTATTACATAGTTTCCTAAATTCTGATTCCTACCCAAGCAGTTGGTACCATATGGACTACAATCTCTGGCTGTTCATCCTCCCCAACATGAATGTCCTGTTGCAAATACTGGCCCCAGGGAGACAACACACCAGCCTGGAATCAAATCTATGCCCCAGAAATGTCTGTTTGCTCCCTTAATTAGTGAATCCACTATCACTATTGCTGTTCCTATCTGCTTCCTACCCCTGCTGTACAGCCAACTCATTTGTGGTGCCACAGACATGGTTCTGACTGCACTCTCTTGAGGAACCAGTGTTTCTGTCAGCTTCAAAAACAGAAAACCAATTTGTGAGCCAGGCCCCAGGACTGCCTACTTCTCTTGGACTGCTTGGCAGTCACCCATTCCAATTTGGCATCCAAGCCTTTAAGTTGTGGTGCAAACACCTCGCCGAAGGTGCTGTCCATGTAACTGTCAGCCTCGTGGATGTACCACAGCTACCCCAGCTGTCACTCAGGCTTGAAACCCAGAACTCAAATTTCTGAAGCTGGCAGCACTTCCTGCACATGATCATCAAGAATACCAGTAGATTCCATGACTTCGCATATATTACAGGCAACATAAACAATGTGTTGAGAGTACGGATTTCAAAATCACAATATTAAGTGCAGTAGAAATAGTATGAAAGGTTTGAGAAAGTGTAATTCTTCAAATGCATCTGGGAGAGTTTTTTAAGCCAGTATGTAGAAGGGCCTACAAAGGAGGGGAGGACCTGAACTTAATTTTAGGAAATGAAGCCAGGCAAGTGGTTTAAGTTATCAGTGGGACAGCATTTTGCAGACAGCCATCATAACTCAGAGCTAAAAGGTACTGCAGATGCTGGAGAATCCGAGATAACAAGGTGTGGAGCTGGATGAACACAGCAGGCCAAGCAGCATCATAGGAGCAGGAAAGCTTGA
>JAHRHZ010000126.1:4587050-4646938 GCA_024137785.1 Ginglymostoma cirratum | reverse complement strand
TCAAGCTTTCCTGCTCCTATGATGCTGCTTGGCCTGCTGTGTTCATCCAGCTCCACACCTTGTTATCTCGCCATCATAACTCTGTTAGTTTCAAGATTTATATGGAATAGGACAAGGATGGGCCTGAAATCAAAACTGCAAACTGGAAAGAGGCTGATTTTAATAAGATCAGGTATGATTTGGCCAGAGTGAACTGGAAGCTGAGATTTTCAGGTAAAACTGTGTCATAGCAGGGTGGGGTGCATCCAAGAAGAAAATAGGGAGAGTGCAGGGCCAATGTATTTCAATAAAGACAAAATGTGGACCAACAAATCCTGTAAATTATATGGAGATTAAGGGATACGTTGCATTGTATAATGAGAAGGGGGGTTTGTGGCACATATCAGGGGCTCAAAATAGCGGAAATCAGAATGTACAAGGGGCAACTTAAAAATTAAATCAGAAGAGCAAGAAGAGGGCATGAAAGAATAATGGCAAATAAAATAAAGGAAAATTTGAAGGACCTTTCCCCCTCAAGTACAGTAGGATAAAAGAATATCTAGGGAGAAAGTATAGCTCATTAAGGAACATAGCACTAATTTGTGTGTGGAGCCAGATGAAATAGTAGGGTAGATGGCCATATGAGAGGTGCCAGAGGAGTGCAGGACAGCCAAAATGGTACCACAATTCAAGAAGACGGCAAGAGATAAACCAGAAAACTACAGGCCAATCAGTCCAACCTCATTAGAAACAGTTATTAGAAACAGTTCTGAGGGACAGGATTAATTGGCAGAGGGTCAGGCAGGTTTTAACCAAGAGTAGTCAGCACGGCTTTGTTAGAGGAGGTCGTGTCTGACTAACTTGATTGAATGTTTCGGAGAGTTAACCAAGTATTCAGAAGAGGGTAGTGCATTCAATGTAGTCTAATTGGACTTCAGCAAGGCTTTTGATGAGGTCCTGCATGGAAGGCTGATAACGAAAGTAAGAGCCTATGGAATTCAAGGAAATTTGGCAAATGGGATACAGAATTGGCTGAGTAGTAGAAAGCAGAGGGCAACAGTTTTTATGACTGGAAGCCTGTGTCCAATGGGACTCCGCAGGGATCTGTACTGGGGCTCTTGCTGTTTGTGGTATATATAAGCGAATTGGTTTGAAATATAGGAGGGTGATCAGTAAGTTTGCAGATGAAACCTAAATTGGTGGGATGGTAAATCATGAGGAGGATAGCCTTAGATTACAAGAGGCACGTTAGATAGGCTGATCAGTGGCAAATTGAATTTAATTCAAGTAAGAGTGAGGTATTGCACTAGGGCAGGAAAAACAAGGCAAGGGCGTAAATCATGAATAGTAGGACCCTGGGAAACACCAAGGATCAAAGGGACCCTGGTGTGCATATCCACTGGTACATAAGGTAACAAGACTGACAGATAAAATGGATAAGGCAGCATATGGAATACTTGCTTTTAGTAGCCAAGGCACAGAGTTTAAGAACAGGGAAGTGATGCTAGAACTCTATAAAGTGGTGGTTAGCTAGAGTATTATGTGCAGTTCTGGTATCCATATAAGAGCAGGGATGTGACTGCAGTGGAAAAGGTGCAGAGGAGATTTACCAGGAAACTACCTAACCTGGAGAGTTTTAGTTGTGAAGAGAGACGAGATAGATTGGGGTTTTCTTTTGAGCAGAAGAGACTGAAGGGTGACATGATTGAAACATATAAAATTATGAGGGGCATAGATAAAGGAACTGCCATTTAGAATGGAGCTGTGGAGGAATTTCTGTTCAGATGGTGGTGAACCTTTGTAATACTTGGCCCCCAGGGCTCAGTTAATACAGTGTACTCGAGATATAGATTGTCTTCTATAAACAGATCTATAAAGGGAAACGGGGAATTGTGCAGGACAACAGCATTCAGACAACAGAATATCAGGCATGATCTAACTGAATGGTGAAGTAGGTTTGAGGCGCCAAATGCCTTACTCTTGTTTCTACATCCTATGTTTCTATGCAAGTCAAATATAGTGAAGGAATACTCAAGTTATTGTTGCAATAACCAAGTAAAGCAATCACATACTAAAGTTTCAACATCAGGAATAACATTTATCTCAAAATGCAGATTTCTACGTTGCTTTGAACCAACACAAATTACAGCATGTGACTAGGCGAACAGTTACATCTGTTGCAGAATTTCAGATGAAGGTTAGTCTTCACTTCACAGGCTATTGGATGATAGCTCAGGAATCTGTTACCCCTTACATCAAACTCTGAGATAAAAAGTGACCCGTTCATTAAATACAGCCGGTGTAATATTAAAGAAAAATGTCTCTAAATGTGATTAAATGTTCAAAGTCAGATATTAAACCTTTGTAAAGATTGGACAAAACAAATAAATAGTCAAATGCTGCCACCCATTCACAAATTATTTTACTTGCAAAGGCTCACCTTTTGTATATGCAGAAACCCTTCCCGTAAATGCCGGCTTCTTTCACCAAGCATAGAATCATTGAATCCCTACAGTGCGGATGTAGGCCATTCAGCCCATCAAGTCTACACCGATGCTCTGAAGAGGATCCCACCTAGATCCAACCCCCTACCCTATCCCTGTAACCCTGCATTTTGAATGGCTAATGCACCTAGCCTACACATCCCTGGAAATTAATGGCAATTTAGCACGGCCAATCCACCTAACTTGCACATGCGGGATGTGGGATCATGATCTTGTCCCCATACATTGCATTAAAAGGACATTATTTTTGTTACTGCTTATGCTACAGCAATTTTTTTTCACAATTTAGTTGACAGCCTAGGGATTGAAGTATGGCAAAGGAGATAGGAGTTTTAATGTTTCAACATAAATTGCTTACAGCACTCTAACTCAACAGGTCTAGAAAGCAGTAGCTCGAGATGGTTTGAGCAGTCTGCATTAATACAATAAATGATGTAGCAATCTTGATGTGGTATGTAATGGCTATCAGCCAGAATCAGGATTAAAATTAAATAATATCGACTTGGCTGGCCCACAGTAAGTCTTTTTATTGTTTTAATTTTTCCATGATCAACACAATAGTGTCTTCAATATAGTGGGACCATTGAATAATTTTAAAATAGTTCACTAGTTGATGATAATATTTTCATAAGGCATGAATTTCTCCACATAACTATCCCAAAACATTTAGCAAAAACATAAAACAGTCTTCCATACTCACCTAGCTCAGGTGCCTTGCTCAACACAAATGCATATGCCCAAAATTTGCTGATCGGTCCATTGTAGAAGCCTTGGTCACACACCGACTGCTTCAAGCCACTGGTTGTCAGGATATATACCATATATGCTCCAGTACGGACAGCACCAATAATACTTTAAGGAAAGAAAGGACAATGAAAGGATGTGGTATAATATAATTATAATGAAGACATTTAGCCGAAGCATCCATCTTTTTCCTCAAACTATGCAAATTAGCTCACGAACACTACAGCAGAAAAAAAATGCAGTTATACTTTACAGTTTTGCATAAAAAAACACTACTTTTACTTTGATTTGTCTCGTGCAAAATGTTTTCCATAAGAGAAATTAAGCAAGAGGCACCAATACACACCAATTAGCTGCCTTGAACAAAGATACTCTGACATGTGACTATCACATTTGAAGTTCACATGTTCAAGATGGATTGCTCACAAGTCAACTTATTCATGTGACCTTTATTTGACTTTTCTATTCTTACAGGTTCTAATAGAAAAACCTTACTACGCATTTTTCTGGACATCCGAAAACATTTTTATACTCCCAAAATACAAGTTAAAACTCGCTGTTTCTTGAGTCTATATGCTTACTAATACGTCAAACCTCACTGATTCTTGAAATTCTACAGAATATGTTAATCTGCAGTTAAACATGCAGTTTTTTTTGTCTTTTGTTTCAAAATAAAGTTCACTGATTTCATTATTAATGTCAACCAGTAAAGCATGCAATCATCACAACCATGACTAACAACCGAACACCAAAGGAACAAAATATCTTGGTGTTTGATGCACTTCGGTCAACAACAAAAAACAATTGTTCAGAAAATTGCCAGCTCTACAGCTCCTATGCTACCAAACGTGCCCTATTGTTGGATGTCATCAGATACAAGTCTTCAGCATCTTGGTTATTATCTGGAATGCTCTGATGTGAGAAAAGTTCCACTGATTGAAATCCAAACTAAATTTTCACTATGGAAACAGATGCTTGGCAATCATACCTCAGTGGTTCTCACACTTATTGTTATTTATTCCTTTCCAAATGGATAAGTAATCACAAACCTCATGTCTAAATCTAAACAGTATGTAATACACATATGAAAGCATTGCATACGATGAGCATTTTAACATTCATCAAGAACTATTAAATAGTTACTAATATGTCAATAAATGGGTGTGCCAAAGTATTGTACAGTATGCTGTATTTAAAAGAGAAACTTCTTAAATATTTAAAGAAGTCTGCATCCATCGCAATCACTTGTAACTGTGGGTCTACCTGGCAGTCCTCATGCTGCCTCAGCACTCTACATTGTGTGCTTTTGTCATATGTGACACAGCCATAACTTTCAATACTGTCTTGTAAACGTGAAGGCTGCACTCTGTTCCCCAACTCGAAACAAACCCGCATCTGATTACTATAAAGTAATTGAATAGCAATGTGGCCTATAGCAGCAGCTGACACTGAGCAATGGAACTGCAATACCTGTGGATGCTCTTTGGAAAAAGGCTGATCTTTGTGAGGCTGAGGTTTCAGATGAAGGATTTCTCAACCAAGATGTGAACTAACTGCTCATTCAAAGTAAATATTCTATTGTCCTATTTTAGCCTCAAGTTCTTTCATTGTTTGTAAAGACTGGATGCCATGGGAATAAAGAATCTTACGTCATGATCTTTGGGATCACGTGTGCATAAATCTCATTTTACGTCATGGACCCAGAGAAAGTCTCCATGAATTGGATTCAAGAACTATGACATTAAATTGCACGTGCCACACTGTACCCCATCACCACTCCAGAAGAGAGTCCCAGATCGGCACAGATTTCGTGGCAACAAAAATCAAATTTCTGGAAAAACCTCAGCAAGTCTGGCAGCATCTATGGAGAGAAAGCAGAGTTAACACTCTGGGGTCTAGCGAACCTTCTTCAGAACTGATCGTAGCTTGAAGAAGGTTGGTATATATGAAGCTGGGATGGGGGGAGGGGGAAGGAGTAAACCATCAGTGGAGATGGAGCTAGAGAGAGCGAGAAAACAGTTGAGCAGACAAAAGGATGGATAAAGCCTGGAAGAGTGAATAGATGGCTAATGGGCATTAGTGGCTAATAATGGGTGGTTTGTGATAGCACCCACGTGATGCCAAGGCCTGGCGTGTGGTGGTTGGGATAAGGACATGGGAGAAGATGCTCAGGCCCTAAAACTACTGAACTCGATATTGACTGCAAAAGGTTGCAGGGTCCCCAAGCGGAAAATGATGTGTTGTTCTTCCAGCTTGTCCCGAGTGTTGCCGAAGCACTGTAGCAAGCCCAAGACAGAATATGGTGGTGTGCTGAAATGGCAGGCAACAGGAGGCTTAGGGTCATTTTTGCAGACAGAGCGTAAGTATTCTGCAAAGCAATCGCCAAGTCTGCGCTTCATCTCCCCAGTGTAAAGGGAACCATATTATGATCAGCAAGTACAGGAGACTAGATTGAGTGACGTGCAAGTAAATCACTGCTTCACTGGATATTGTGTCAGAGACCGTGGATGGTGAGGAGGGAGGGAGTAAACAGACAGGTGTTACATGTTCTGCGATTGCAGGGAAAGATGCCATATGGATGTATTGGGAGTAAAAGGAGGAGCGGATCAAGGCGTCAGAGGGAATTGCCCCTGCAGAAGACTGACAAGGGAGGGGAGGGGAGTATTCACCTAATGGTGGCGTTGTACTGGAGGTGGTGGGAATGGCAAATAATGATCCTCTGGATGTAGTTGTTGGTGGAATTGGAGGTGTGGAAGATATCGCTGCTGTAGGAGGGAAGAGATGGGATGAGGGCTGAAGTGCGGGAGATAATCTGGACATGGCTGAGGTCCCTGTCGACCACAGTAATGGGGAATCCTCGACTGAGGAGAAGGTGGACATTTTGGAGGCACCCTTGTTGAAGTTGGCATCATCAGAACAGATGCGACTGAAATGGAGGAACTGGGAGAATGGAATAGAGGCTTTATAGGAAGCAGGATGTGAGGATGTATAGTCAGGTAACTATAGGAGTCAATGGATTTGTAATGGATATTGGTGGCCAGCCTATCCCCAGAAATGGAAGCAGAGATGTCGAGGAAGGAGAGGGAGAAGTCAGATATGGACCAGGTGACGGTGAGAGCGGGGTAGAAATTGGAAGTGAAATTGATGGATTTTTTCTTCCAATTCTGGATAAGAGAGGGAAGCAGCACTGATGATGTCATTGATGTACCACAGAAATAGTCATGTGGGGGGGTCCAGAGTAGGACTGCAGCAAGCAATGTTCCATGTGCCCCACAAAGAGACAGGTGCAACTGGGGCCCTTGCAGGTACCCATGACCAACCCTTTGACCTGAAGAAAGTGAGAGGAGTTAAAGCAGTTGTTCAAAGTGAGGATAAGCTTGGCCATGTGGAGGAGAGAGTGGTGATGGATGGGGATGGTTCAGGCCTTTTTTTTTTAAGGCAGGAAGAAGCAAAGAGTCCTGAGACCATCCTGATGGGAGATGGACATGTAAAGAGACTATACATCCAGGTGAAGAGGTGACAGCTGGAACCCCAAAATGGAAATTCTACAACTTACATAAAGCATTAGAGGAATTGCAAATGGAAGTGGGCACTGGACAAGGGGTGAAACAAATAAGTCAAAGTAGGAAGTGATGAGTTCTGTGGGGCAGGAGCAGGCAGAAACAATGGGTCTGCCCGTGCAGTCCTGTTTGTGACTTTTGCAAAGAAGGTAAAAGCTGGCTCTACAAGGTTGGGAGTTCCATAAGCTTGCACTTGGTGGAACGGGCACGAGGTGCTAAATGGCCTACTCCAGGTCTTGTGTCCAATGCAGCATCACCTTAACCAGTTTGTTTGCTTTCATTTGTTTTGACAGCACCCTCCTTATGAAACTACAAAATCAAACTGAATCACCATAACTGGCAAAATATTAATCATCAATTAGCCCATAACTACTCTCATGAGGCTTCTGCAAAAACGAAGACAGTTTTGGACGTATAGCCAAGACAATTAAATATAAAACTAGAAACACAAGCCTTTCCTTTATAGAAGACTTTAGTCTAGCTGCATCTCAAACATGACACCCAGAATGGTGGGGAATGTGAAGTTTTCCAAACATTCAGCAGTCTGCACAACTGACAACGAAGAGGCATTAAGCTAGGTGTCAGAGTAGTCTTGAGTGTTAGAAGTTTTACTTTGAGATGGATTGATGATGTATGGACATCATACTGGGATAAGACTAGCCCGATGGTCAAGCTGGTCCTTTCTTGATATTTTGGATACTTGTTAATAAGCCCCAGAATCGTCTAGGTAGTGATGATGCTAAAAGCATTGTGCAATTTTTTTACTAACATGGCTTCAAAATTTATTCTGGATCTTCTGATCCAGCTTATGAAAGAAGTGTGTGTGGAAAATTCCCCAGGAAACTTAATCAAAGTAGAATAGGGTTGTGGAAGGGGTTATTTAGTTGGATATTTGAAAAGGAAGATTAGTGGGGTCATTTACACAGGTGTAGTTGGGTGATTGCAGAAAAATCAAGTGGTTGGGTCAGTCGGGTCAGGATGCAGCATCAGTTGTGGAGTTACCTAGACTTTATTCCGGGTAACTACGCTATTGCAAAGGGGACGCTGAGACAATAAACCTGACCCACGGGATTAATGTCAAGTCATATTCTTATTTATAAAGGATTAAAGTCGTCATATTCTTATTTTTAAATGACTATCTCAAAACTACAGGATGAGGGAAAGTGATGGTTTAAGAAAATGATGATTTATAAGTCTAAACCTGGGTTGTAATTCCTGTTAATGTAAGCAAAGCAGATTCTAGCTAAAGTGTTCATAACAGCAAAATAAACTGCTTACCCCAGCAGTCTGCTTTGAGAGACACATCAGCTGGGATTCTAGAAGCAAGGTAACAGCATATTACTGTACAGTGGTTTCCTTGCAAAATAGCATATTTATAAATATAAGTTCATGGCACTATAAATATTTTGTAATATCCACAGAGACAGAATTTATCACATTAACCAATCAGACACTGATGGCCAAATAATCAACAAATGTAGTATTTACAGCACTTGATTTTTAGGTTTGAAATGTTTGGATTTACTTGAGTCAGTGCATGTTTCATGTGCCACAGGTTTTGTGAGAAGTTAATTATTTATTATTTATTTTTATTTATTGAAATTATACATTTGAATCCTGATACAGCATACAAATGTTGTAAATTTTTCAAAATTTTCAGGGAAAATACAAGAACAGCTATACAGGAAAAAAAACAGTTTTGATCAATAAACCATCATGCAAATAGAAAGTTGACAAGAGAGGAGAAAGCATTGCCCATCATGTTCCTTCTCTCAGCTGCATTTTGACAAAGATGATGGTTCATTCCGAAACAGATTTATTGAGCTTCAAAACCCGATTCAATGGAGTATAAACTACACTAATTTTTTAAAAAATGTTGAGCCGTGATGGAATTCCTAGTCCAGATCCTGAAGTACATGCCAACTTGCTTCATTTCAGAGCAGTTTTTGTTGCTAAAACAAAGTTATGTACCGAAATACCCAATAGGCTACAAATTCACATTGTGAAGGGCTAAATAATAGAAACATACAAGCACACATGCCAGTAAAATTTATTTGTTCAGGTTATTGGTATTTAGTTAAAATGTTAACCAAGGTGATAGCTAAAATGTTATGCTAAATGTTATGCTAAAAAGATTAATGATGTTTTCCTTTCCTTTAATAAAAGTAGTCCAATATAAATGGACACAGAAAATCATAACACCAAGAACAAGAATACAGATAAGTGACCCAAATCACAGAAACATGGATCATGCAGGTAAAGAAAATATTCCAGACTAGAGTTTCATTAGTTTTATGAAAATGGAAATGATTCCATACACACCTATGCACTTCACAGGAACGTCAAACATAATGGTTAGGATGGAAAGTTAGGTGTTTGAAAAATATAACACTATTTAAAATATACTTTCATGGGATATGAGCATGACAAGCATTTGTTGCTTTCTTTAATTACCCTTGAACGGAGTGGCTTGCTAGGTGATTTCAGAGAACAGCTGAAAATCAACAATGTGATTGTAAATTTTGGGTCACATATCCAAACGTGCTAATGACAGTAGGTTTTAAGTACTGACAGACTAGCTCTCAATTACAGTTTCTACTAATTTGAATTTAATTTCTATCTATTGCTGTAGCTTGAACTGGTGACCCCAGAACAACAGCCTGAGCCTCTGGATTACGAGTCTGGTAACATCACCACCACGCCACCATCTCTCTGATACTCTACTAATAAAGGTGAATGAGAAATTATCATACTAAAACAGGTCAATAAAACACTGTCAAAAGTTTAATTCACTGGTGACCAAGTCTTCGGCCCAATTATTATTGAAAACATACCATTTATTGCTTTGCTACTTCTACATTTGCACATTGTACAGAGAGCACAGTTTATACAAAGGGTTAAAGTACTTATTAAGGAAGCACAATTCATAATTAATGAGATTTCAATAGCAGTAATTGTTGGTACTTGACCAACAAAGTATATCATTCAAAAATAATATTTCAGTGGCTCATAAGAATTACTGGTTAAGCCTTTGTCTTGTGATCCAAGAAATGAGTAAGAGAATGGGAATTGTGGCAAGCATTAAGAGTTAAACCACTGGCAGCAGTAGGATTCTGATCAATATACTCTGTTTCATGAAGACAAAAAGGAATTTGTACATACACAGTAGCTTTGCACTGGGAAAGAAAAAGAGCCATGGACACAGCCAATCGCTGCTGCATTCCCATGACATCACCTTGACCAATCATAATTCCTCTGCCTGGTCTGAGAATTGAGATTAACATTTAAGTATCAGAACCGCCATGACAATGATGGACCAAACAATCAGTATCCTCTTCTCATGCTGCATCAAATGGTGTCCTTTTTCCAAGTGCATTTCTTGCATTCTAGTTCTAATGAGTGCAGACAAAAAAATTCAACATTTTCGCTCCGTTCGGCAAAGCTTAATTTCTGTACTATCGAACAATTATTTGTACAATTATAACAACCAAAGCAAGGCATTTATCCCAGTTTATTTCAGAGTTTATCTTTCATGGAGTAGTAGTTCTAATCTAGAACTATTAGAACCACTAGTTCTGATAGAGTCATAGAGATGCACAGTACAGAAACAGACCCTTCAGTCGAACTTGTCCATGCAGGCCACACATCCTAAATTAATCTAGTCCCATTTGCCAGCATTTGGCCCATTTCCCGCTAAACCTTTCCTATTCATATACCCATCCAGATGCCTTTTAAATGTTGTAATTGTACCAGCCTCCACCACTTCCTCTGGCAGCGTGCACATTCCACCCTCAGTGAAAATGTTGTTCCTTAGGTCCCTTTTAAATCTTTACCCTCTCACCTTAAACCTATGCCCTCTTGTTTTGGACTCCCCCAGCCTGAGGAAAAGACCTTGTCTATTTACTCTGTCCACGCCCCTCATGATTTTAATAAACCTCCATAAGGTCACTCCTCAGCCTCCGATGCGCCACGGAAAACAGTCCCAGTCTATTCAGTCTATAGTTCAAACCCTCCTGACAACATCCTTGTAAATCTTTTCTGAACCTTTTCAAGTTTCACAGCATCCTTCCTATAACAGGGAGACCAGAACTGCAACAGTAATTCAATAGTGACCTAATCAATGTCGTGTACAGCCACAAAACGACCTCCCAATTCCTATACTCAATGTATTGACCAATAAAGGCAAGCATACCAAATACCTTTTTCACTATCCTATTCCTTCTGAGGAAGGGTCACCGGACCCGAAACGTTAACTCTTTTTTCTACACAGACGTTGCCAGATCTGCTGAGCTTTTCCAGCAACTTTGTTTTCGTTCTGATTTACAACATCTGCACTTCTTTCAGTTTTAATTTACCTGCGACTCCACTTTCAAGGAACTATAAATCTGCACTCCAAGGTCTCTTTGTTCAGCAACACTCCCTAGGACCTTACCATTAAGTGTATAGGTCCTGCCCTGAAATGCCTTTGCAAAATGCTGCACATCAAATTTATATAAAGTAAAGTCCATCTGCCACTCTTCGGCCCATTGGCTCATCTGATCAAGATCACTTACTCGGAGGTAACCTTCTTCGCTGTCCACTACACCCCCAACTTTGGTGTCATCTGCAAACTTACGAACCATATCTTCTTTATTCACACCCAAATCATTTCTATAAATGATGAAAAGCAGTGGACTCAGCACCAATTTTTGTGACACACTGCTGGTCACAGGCCTCCAGTCTGAAAAGCAACCCTGCACCACCACCCTCTCTCTTCTTCATTCGAGCCAGTTCTGTATTGAAGTAGCTAGCTCGCCCTCTGTTCCATGAGATTTAACCTTGCTAACCAGTCTACCATGAGGAATCTTGTCGAATGCATATTCATATAGATCACGACCATCGCTCTGCCGTCATCAATCCTCTTTGTTACTTCTTCAAAAAACTCAAGTTAGCGAGACACAATTTCCCACACACAAAGCCATGTTGACTATCCCTAATCAGTCCTTGCCTTTCCAAATACATGTGAATCCTGTCCCTCAGGATCTCCTCCAACAACCTGCCCACCACCAATGTCAGGCTCACTGGTCTACAGCTCCCTGGCTTTTCCTTACCACCTTTCTTAAACAGAGGCACCACGTTAGCCTGTCTCCAGGCACCTCGCCTGTAGCTATCAATAATCCATTAAACTCAGCAAGGTGCCCAGCAATCACTTCCCTAGCTTCCCACAGAGTTCTATAAGTGATCAGGTCCCGGACATTTATCCGCCTTTACATGTTGCAAGATGTCCAGCTCCTCGTCTGTAATTTTTTGAAGAGGTCGCTATTGTGTTGTATTGAATGTGTTTCACCACATTCTCTACCTTCCATATCCTCTTCCACAGTAAACAGTAATGCAAAATACTTGTTTAGTATCTCCCCCATCTCCTGTGGTTCCCTACATAGGTGGCCCTGCTGATCTTTCAGAGGCCCTATTCTCTACCTAGTTACCCTTTTGTCATTAAAGTGACCCCACAGCACTAGGGAAGGACCGTGTCTTTTTATTTTTGTGGTTTCAAAAACAAGGGACTGAAATGAGAAAAAAAATGGTCTTTTAAAAAAAAGTGTTTGAAAGAGTAGCTGCAGTTTTGAAAACAAGTGATTCAAGACTCATGGCAAGCACGGTGTAGACAACTGCTTGTTCAATCAATCAGTAATTAGAGTTTGAATTACAGGTGATTTGCAGCCAAGAAAGTGTACAGATCCAGCTTTTGTTAGCAACAAAATGTTGATTGGTCTATGGATAAGCGACCAATTATCAAAGATAGAGACTTGCCAACAATTACGTAATTGGTTCTCCATAATTGAGCAGTCTGGAGCTGGAATAAGTTTACAGCGAGATAGAAATGTTGAATCACCCTCCAGCATGGGACTAGTCTCTCTGTGCTCCGCAAGGCAAACTCACTATGATCCTGGGAAAAAAAAAAGTTTGTCTTCCCTGCAAAAGCCGCTGTAAGCTGTAACTCCTAAGTGTGACTCCTTTGGTTTTCAAAAAAAATCTTTAAATTTTGTGAGAACTCCAGGAATAACGGGGCCTGATTTCCAGCGGGTTACCCAGTAAACCAATAGAAATAGGAACAGGAGCAGGCCATTCGGCTCCTCAAACCTGTTCCATCATTGAATAGTATCATAGCTGATCCACCACTCCTCACACCCACTTTGCTGCCCTTTCCCCATAACCCTTGATTCCCTGACTGACAAGAATCTATCTCAGTGGGAATATACACAAGGACCCTGTCTCCACAGCTCTCTGTGGCAAGGAATTCTAAAGGCTTACAAGCCCCAGAGAAGAAATTCCTCTGCATCTTAAATTGGCACCCCTTTATTCTGAGACAATGCCCTCTGGTCCCAGATTCTCCCCATGAGGGGAAACACCCTTTTTAGCATTTACCCTGCCAAGCCACTTAACAATCCTATATGTTTCAATGAGATCACCTCTCATCCTTCTAAACTCCAGTGAGCAGAATTGTAACAATTAGCCTTGGCCTCTGGATGACCAGTCCAGTCATGGTACTATAAAGATTAGTCTCCCTCAAAATTCGATTACTAGTAATGTTTAAAATTAATAAGGAGGTGGTATCAGGTGGGTTGCCCATACTTAAAGTTAACAAGGTACCAGATATGACAAGTATGTATCCAAGGCTACAAAGGGAAGTGAGAATGGAAATCGCAAAGGCGCACCAGTAATAATTTTTCAATCTTCCTTCGACTGAGGGCATTGCCAAAGACCTGGAGAATTGCAAATGTAACACCCTTATTAAAAATATGTTGCAAGAATAAGCCAAGAAACCACAAGAGTGTCACTTTAAGAAGGATGTGAAGGCACTGGAGAGAGTACGAAAAAGATTTACAAGACTGGTTCCAGGCATGAGAGAGTTGAGTTATGGAGATAGACTGGAGAAGTCGGGACTGAGAAACAGGAAAGGGGATTGAACTGAAGACACAATGAGCCAAATAGCCTCCTATGCTGTAACAATTTTGTGGTTCTGATCATCTAATTGTTTATACTTGCACTGTTTGCGTAATATTTATTTAACCAGCCATCCAACTTTTTGTAAGTAAGTATTAATATAGGTTCTACTTCAATTACCAACTGTAGTAGTAGATTCCAGAAAATCACAATGCTCTTTATGAAAATAATCTAATTTTATCTTTGCTCGTTCTCTTGTATTTAAGTCTACATCAAGAAATCAACCTTGGTTCAATATCAGTATCAGTCTTGTCCAAGTTAGAAAGACCATTCCCACTTCAGAGACTGCAGCGTATAATCTAAGATGACACTTCTGTGCAATAATTAAGGAGCACACTGTCACAGCTGCCATCCTTTGGATGAAATTAAACCAAAGCTCGGCTTGGTATCTCAGGTTGATATAACTTGGGTCAGCCACCACGAAGAGGGTGCCATGAAGCTGCAAAGGGATGTAGACAGGTTAAGTGAGTGTGTGACAAGATGGCAGCTAGAATATAATGATGCTATGCACTTTTGGAGGAAAATTAGAATGGTAAGAGTATGCTATTAACTGGTGAGATATTATTAAATGTTAACGTTCAAAAGGATTGTGTCCTTTTAAATAAGCGACCAGATGTTAAAACGTTGATATAGCAAGAAATTAAGGAAGGACATTACATGTTAGCCTTTGTAAGAAAGGGCTTGGAATACAGGAATTAAAAACATAATTGTAGCAATCCTTTTTGAGTCTTGGGGGACCATTTATGGGTGTATACACATTTGAGGAGAACATAGTTGATGAAGGATGGCAAACATTCTTTAGACTGATTCTTGGAATTATAGAATTGTCATTGGGGTGATATTGAGTTGACTAGGTTGATATTCCCTTTATTTTAGAAATCTTAGGCATGATCTGGTACAGTGGCTCAGTGGTCAGCACAGCAGCCTCACAGCGCCAGAGATCCGGGTTCGATTCCACCCTTGGGCAACTGCCTGCGTGTAGTTTGCACATTCTCCTCATGTCTGCGTGGGTTTCTGCCAGGTGCTCTGGTTTCCTCCCACATTCCAAATATGTGCGGGCTAGGTGGACTAGCCATGCTAAGTTGTCCATAGTGTGCAGAGATGTGTAGATTAGGTATGTTAGCCATGGGAAATGCAGGGTTACAGGGAAAGGGTAGACGGGATGCTCTTTGGAGGATCGGTGTGGATTTGTTGGGGTGAAGGGCCTGTTTCCACATTGTACAGATTCTATGAAATATAAAATATCCTAAAGGGAATTGACATAATCAATGTATGATTTCCTTGCTTGGGAAGTCTCAAGATCATAAATGGCATTATGTACACACAAATTCTATTTACTTTTATTCATATTCCATAATTCAAGACCTTGACCACAGGAAACTATTGGGGTTGAATTTTACCAAAAAATCAGGTAAGTGTCAATTTCAGGGCGTTTCATTCAGGGTTGCCCTCTGAAATCCAGCAAGTTAACTCATGCAGTCCTCCGCTGCTATAATGTACGCACCACGCCTCCACTGTGCAGGGCTCAATCCTGCACACACTCACCAGTGGTGAAGGTACTCACAGTTGCTGGAACCATCCAGGATTTGCGCCACCGGTGCCATATCTAAAGCCCAGCTATACACCAAGTCAAACACTACCAGCTGGTGTGAATAGGACTTCACAGCACACGTAGTGGGAGGGAAACAAAAAAGAAAGGTTTCTGAGGGCATTGAGCTGGCATGAATAACATTTCACTGGAAAAAGAGCCTCAGATTCATAAAAAGTATTGTGCTTTTACATCACCTATCTGATCAACTGTCGTTATGACAGAAGTTGCAAGAATGAAGCTACAGACCGCCCAGACTTAAGCACTCCATCTTGGAACGCTGTCTGAAAGAGTGTTATGCTTTTTCAAACCCCCAGTGTAGCATAAAAACCAGAAGGACTGAAGACGCCGCAAATCAGAAACAAAAAAAGAGAACAAAACTCAAAAAGCTCAGGAGGTCTGGCAGCATCTGTGAAGAGAAATCATAGTTAAAATGTTTTCAGGTCCAAGGGTCACCAGATCCAAAATGTTAACTGATTTCTCTTCACATGTGCTGCCAGACACGCTGAGCTTTTTCAACAATTTCTGTTTTTGCCCCAGCGAAGCATAATACCTTGTCAATGATCAATGTAGAGGATCACACGTTGGAAAGCCTTCAAACAGTTGAAAACATTAACTTTTATTGAATCATAGGAATAATGAAGAGAAAACAAAAATAATAATTGCATTTGCTTCTGGAAATAAACAGGAACTGCCTGCCTTTCAAACAATAACAAATTTACAGTCAATGAATGATGACCTCACCCAGCTCACATCTATTGGAAGCAATTAAGTCCTGTCTGATGTAATTCAAGTCATGTGATTTATTTTATTTCAATCTCATTTATTTTAGAAAATTGTATTTTAATAAGTAGCATGGGGGTTTTGGTCTGCTTACATGCAGAGTTTAATAATTAACTGGTCAGGCGTACTGATCCATGATTTTTTTTATTTCAAACCTATATGAAAGGATGATTTCCTGGGGCAATAATAGGAATGTGTTTGCACTGGGAGAATTCCAACATGAAACAGTGAACAATAAGGAGCATTAGCTTGGCTTCTGCTTAGAAGGCTCAATTTTTTTTTTGTTGGGTGTTTCCCCCAAGGTCCTAGGTTCTATACCAGCTTTTAGAGTGATCCAAAGATAACTTCCACTGTTGAAGATGCTTTAAAGTGTCCAAAAGCCACAAGAGTTCAAAGTGTGGCCTACAGAGAAAACAAACATTTTGGAGCAATGTCAGTCAAATTGTAGGTGAATATCTTCAAAGTAATTGTGCTTTCTAAGCAAGGCATTAACACATATTTCAGACTCTGCTATAGTCCTGATTCTCTGATCCCTACTTCAAGGGAATGCTAAAGTTGCACAGATTTAAGAGGGAGGAGGTCTCTGATCACAAACCACAACACCCAGATGTCAGGATTAGGTAAACATCAATAGCAACACTTAAGAAAATACAATAGTAATTTGCTTTAATGCAGCATCATACAATAATGTTAATTCCTTATTCCAACAGAATGGCACTTTCTCACAGCTAGCAGTTCATTGTGTTGACCAAATACAGAAGAGCTTTTCTTCTTTGCTCAAATGGTCTTGAATCTAAACAAGGAACCAGACTGTCGCAAGACAAGGGGGAGTGTACAGCATAATCACTTTTTGTGACTTCTATTAGCATGACATATCATACAGTTTTCTCAGAAATATAACATAAATTGAGTCATATATTATAAAGAGATCTCCATAATCAAGTCAGGCCTTTAATTCGTCAGATCACTTGAAACTGGACTTTTCTTATCATTCTTTACAATTCAAACTCCAAATAGCTCAAATGGAAAAAGATTGGTTGGGAAAGGTTGGAGATTCTCAGAAGACAGTTCACAAAGCCTTCCATGTTAGGAAATTGAAAGAAAGCTCAAGACTATAAATGGCAGACATTTACAGTACGGTAGTTCATTAAAGGATTACTGAAAGGCAGGTGGACAGCCTGAAAAATTACTAAGGTGGGTTTCCCACCAAGTCTCAACCTGTAAACAATTTTAGGGATCAGACAATTTAGGTTTCCAAGTAGCCAATTCAGGGCCACTTCCTTCCCAGACTTGATAATGATGCTACCAGGAGTTGTTCAGGGGCAGGGTGGATGCCCAGGATGGCAGCTTGCTCAGGCCTGAAGTGTAAAAGCAGAAGGCCTCCCCTTCTAAATCAGGGATCCTTACAGGGCCTTGCCCCTGGATTGCTCTGTCCCTCCTCTGGTTTCTCCATCAAGACCTCCAGCTGACCAGGGCTGCCTCTCCATGCTGTGATGCACACGCCTCCATCTTTTGAGGCCAGGCTATTATCTGAATGACGGGTGGAAGACAGACTGCCAACAAATTAATGATCCTCAAAGTTAAATTTCTGTGGGGCTACCATGATTGTACGGTGGCAGGCAAGAAACCTCCAGGTGAAAAATCACGCCCAAATTCTTAATACTGTTTACTGTTTAAAAATGGATATAGAAAGAGTTTTCTCTGATCATATATTAGTCACGTTGAAGGACGACAATGACAATGCTGACTTGATACAGACACAATCACAAGGTATTCACAAATGCATTAAACAAACCTGCATGATCTCATATCACAGCCAAACACTGCTCAAAAAAAGGTTGTATTATGCTCACCTCACATACACCACACATTATCAGAAGCGCGGAAGATGCAGGCTATGAAGGAAGACTGGAGTAAGTTGCAGGCAAACGGCAGGCCAAAAGGAGGCAAATTAACTCGAGGCTTTAGACAATTGCTGTTCTTTATCTACATAGAATTTGTCACCAGTTATTGCCAACAATGGTTCAATTTGGTGCAACTATTATTGGTGTTTTCAGTTTTGCTGCACTCTTGCACTGCAAAATGGTCCTTCTTGCCCAATAATGAATGGTGTTGGTGCTTGGATTTCTCAACTTACTCTGTTCTTTCATCGTCCACTGAATAATACAGGAAACATGATGTAAGCACTCCCTAGCAGTCTGTTCTGTGAACTGAGAAAATTATTTAGGTGATGAACATGTTATGTAAACAGATTGAAGGTCAGTGATTCTGAATATAAGATTTAAATATAAAAGCTACATTTATTTCCTGAAATTAAACAAATGTTCGTGCACTCATGGTTAACCCAATATATGGATGCGCTTTAGATGATTTCCTTGCATGGGGTTTACTGCAGTGTTGAATGGGACATCAAAATCAAAGCCTAGCTGGAAGATTCTACTCGAGATGTAAAATTCCAAGCTGTACATAGCTTCTTAGGGTCAAGGGTCTTGAGTGCATTTGCTCTTTTCGTGGTAAAGAAGGAAACAGAATTAGCTACACATTACCATGAGAATGCTGTAGCAGAGCTCATATTTCTCTTGTAATGCTTTTCTTACAAAAGCAGTTTAACAAAAATTTGCTGAGATCATTTGGGGATATGTTGTGCCAGAAGCTCCTGAAGCAGGTTGTCTCGCAGAGCGCTCCAAGTGTTGAAATTTACTGTTCGCACTTCAACTCAAAAGATACGTACACTGTAAATTGCTTGAAGTGACAATTAATAATGGCACAATGAGGTGAATGCAGCATCTGGGACCACAGTGAGCAATGGACAAATGATCTCTCTTTAACCAATGAAACTAAAAGAATCAAGAAAAGAAACTGAACTACAGCGAAAGAAATTGGGTGAATTTGCATCTAACTAGTACAACAATAGTAATAAGAAGTGAAACAGATTATATTAGAAATGAGAAAATGACCTCTACAAACAAATTTACAATGTACAAAAATGACACTCGGTCCCCCTCTGAGTTAGAAAGGTTGAGTGGCATTGCAGTAGCTTAAGGTCAGTCCTAACTTATCAGCAGTAAGCTTAATTTACACACATGGAGGTCATCCAGCAATTTTTTTTCTGAAATTCACCAGGAAATTGATGAGATGATTCATATTTGCAAGTTTAGTAACATAAATTGGCCAATAATTTGTAATTCATGCCATTAAATTTTCTATCTACAATTTGCTAGATTTTCTTTCATATTCCAGTAATAGGAAATGCACATTTAGAGTTATTTGAAAGCAATTTCTAGCACTGCAAGTTACCAATCTATTGACGGCAGCTGTTAATGTCTTAAATCTTCTTGGAAAACTGAATAAAGGAAATATAAAAACCTGAACATGCTAAATAAATTAACAGAACGATTGATACTTCAATGGCAAGGACCTGGAAATTCACGTTATGTAGGGGTAAGGAGACCATGGTAACACTGACCACCAACTATAGCATGACATTTCAAAACAGCCTTTTGTATTTATTTATTAGAACCAATCAACAAGATAGTAATTCCTGTGGTTTGGTGAAGTAGTATAAGCCACTTTTATAAATGAAATGCTGCAAAGTTTATCAAAAGCATTAAAAATCACTAATTTTCTTCATACAGAATTATCAAAGACAGCAGAAAAATGGAACAAAAGTCTGAGAGTGATTTGAAAGAATACATTCACTAAGATGTAGTTATAGTTTAAGCAACACAATAGGAAGAGTCAGAGTCAGGGCAGAATAACAGATCTGTAAGTACACTTGCTTTCCAACTGTACTAACCTGCCTTTTGTATCTCCCTTCCTACACTTAACTAACTGACTTGTGCCAATAAACTTCCTTGTCATCCTGATCACACATGGCTTTACAATCAGATTCATTCATACAACATGGAAACAGACCCTTCAGTCCAACCAGTCCACACTGACCACCTGCCTGCACTAGGGTATATTCCTCCCAACCTTTCCTATTAATGTACTCATCCAAATGTCTTTTAAACACTGCAACTGTACCTGCATTCATCACTGTCTCTGGCAGATCATTCCACACTTGAAGCGCGCTGTTCAAAAAGTTGTACATCGTGACTTTTTTTAAAATCTATCTCCACTCAACTTAAAAATATGCCCCCTAGTTTTAAACTCTCTCGCCCGAGGGAAAAGACCCTTTCCATTTACCTTAACTATGCCCCTAAAGATTTTATAATCCTCAATAAAGGCACACCTCAACCTCTTACGCTCCAGTGAAAGAAGTCCCAGCCTTTCCAGTCTATTTTTATATCTCAATCACTCCATTCCCAGCAACATCCTGGTAAATCTTTTCAGAGCCCTTTCCCAATTTAATAATATCCTTTCTATAGTAAGGTGACCAAAACTGTTCAGCATACTCCAAAGTGGCTTCACCAATGTCCTATACAACCTCAACATGATGTCCTAACTCCTATACACAAAGGTCTGAGCGATAATGGCAAGCGTGCTAAGTGCCTCTTATCCACCCTATCTATAAGGCAATGCAAACTTCAAAGAATTGTGTACCTGAACCCCTAGGTCTCTGCATTCTATAACACTACCCAGGGCCTTACCATTAATTGCAGAAGATGCTGGAAAAACTCAGCAGATCTGGCAGCATCTATGAAGAAAAAAAAAAATCAAAGTTAACGTTTCGGATCTGGTGACCCTTCCTCAGAACTGAGTTCTGAGGAAGGGTCACTGGACCTGGAATATTAACTTGGATTTTTTTCTTCACAGATGCGGACAGACCTGCTAAGTTTTTCCAGCAACTTCCGTTTTTGTTCCCGATTTACAGCATTCACAGTTCTTTTGGTCCTTACCATTAATTATCTATCATCCTGTCCTTGTTTGTATTACCAAAATGCAATAGCTTACATTTTCCAAATTAAACTCCATCTGCCACACCTCAGTGGAATTCTTTACCACAATGGACTGTCGAGGCTGGGTTGTTAAGTATATTCAAGGCCAAGATTGACAGATTTAGGGAAATGCAGATTTTAGATTGTGAGGATATCCTTTATTTAAATTAATAGACCAGCAATATTACCACTAGGCCATCACCTCCCCTCTTTTTCAACATCATTCACCTTGTCAGCCTCAGTGGGCATTGATCCGCACTGTTGGGGTGGTGTGTTCAGCTTTCCAATACCAAACAAATCAGCTGGTTAACACAGGGGCCATCACATGCAATCCCAGCACCCTGCTTGGAGGATGCCCTCATTTGCCCGCTCATTATGAGTGGTCGGAGCCCTGGTCAATTCCTTCCTCTCTCCCTACTCCCTTTTGAGCCCACATGCACAGAGGTCAATTTCAGGGCTGCCACTATATGCCAGCTTGACAATGCAGGGCACGGACCCTCCTGGTCAAAAGTGGCACGTAGAAATCTCTCATTTTTTGGTTCAGAAACAAGAGGGAATAGTTCTAGCATCTAAAACAATTCTTTTCAAACTGTTCCCCCCTTTGTTTTAACTGGAACTTCAACTATTTGCCTGTGGTTTGTTACCATTGAAATTGAAAGAACATCCAAATGCCATTTAAAAGTGACTATGAGGAAACAAACTAAATTGATATACCAATGTCAAAGTGGGATTTGTAGTATGATATCATCATTTTGAGAACGAATGGCACACTTCAATAAGCACTTCTGTTTTTGTATTCCCTAAATAGAAGGATTGCATTATATGAATGCAGATCAGAATAGGAAGACTGCTTCTCACCCATTAAAATAAATGGCTAAAAACTAGATAGTAGGTGTGTTATCCTATGCATCCAAAATTCTACTAAGTGATAATTTGTGCCAAATATAAACAGTCAGTAATTATCTCTACAGGTTAATAATGATTACTGTGGATCAGCATAAGTAGTAATTATTCATTCTGCTACGAGTTGAACATAACAACATCAACAAGTAGCATTGAATGTTTAACGGCAGTGTTTGAAAACTGCTGCAAACTAAGCCAACCATTTCGGGTGATCAAAGATGGCAATCTGAATCACAAAATTCCAAACTGGGAAAGAGAAGAGAAAAGTAAATAAAAACTTGAAAGGTTTTCTACAATAATTATACTACTCTTTGTGGCATAGTGCTTATTTTAAAATACAAATAGTTAGAAATCTATTAAATAAATTTTGATATTTGAAAAGGTCACACAATTTCTTTGTCCCTCATCTTTTATCTAAAGTTGCAAAACAAAAAGCAACATTATCAATCAGCTCGAACAACTGAAATTTTTTTTCCAGGATTGTCGCTAGATTCGGGAAAGGTTACATCAGACTGGAGAGTAGGTAATAAATCCTCTGTTCAAGGGTGGGAGGCAGAATATCAGAAACTACAGGCCAATTCGCTTAACATCTGTTACGGGCAATGTGTTAAAATCAATCAAAAGGAGGTTGCAGGTGGTCACTTAAAAATCTTAAGGTAACTGGGAAGAAGTATGGCCTTGAGAAGGAGAAATCACGATTGATTGGGGTGCCTTGAAGGAGCAACAAGTGCTGTGGATAAAGAGAAGCCTGTAGGTGGGTAAAGAGAAGTCTGTACTCGGATTTCCAGGAAACATTTAACAAAATGCCACATAAATAGTTATTACAAAAGGTGGTGCTCATGGTGTAGTGATTAACAGATTAGTGTGAACTGAAGACTCTCTGACTGGCAGATAACAGTTCACATAAGAGAGTCTTCTACTGATTGGCAGGATGTGACAAGTTGAGTCATCAAACGTCTGTGCTTGGTCCTCAGCTTTGCATGATTTAGATCTCCGATTTACATGAGGGAGTGAAAGCATGGTAGGTAAATTTGCAGAGGTAGAAAAGTATGTTGTGAAGAGTATATAAGAAGGTTGCAGTCTGATATAGACAGGTTGTAAGAATGGGGGAAAAAATCTGATGTACGGCATATCATGTGGGAAAATATGAAGCAGGAAGATTAAAAAAAGCAGACTCACGATGAAGAAGACTTGCAGAATTGAGGAGCAGAATGACGTAGGTATAATACAGCATGAGTCACAAAAACCTAGTACGCAAGTACAGCAAAGAATCAAGAATGCCAATGCAATGTTATCCTTCAATTATAACAGGGCATAGGTGAAAATGCATCTGGAATACTATGTGCTATTTTCATATTTAAAGGGCATAAACGCATTGGAAGGACTTCAGAGGAGGGTTATCAGACATCTGGAAAGAGTTGACTGTCATGAGGAAAGGGTGGACAGATTCTGTTCGTTTCCATTGGCGTTTAGAAGAGTCTAGGGGTGATTTGATTGAAGTATGTTGGTTTTTGACAAGGTGAATACAGATGGAGGGACAAGAATATTTCCCTTTGTAGGTCAGTCCACGTGGCCACGATTTTAAACTTAGGAGTTAACCTTTTAGGACAAAGAAGCTTTTTTATGTTGATTGAGCAACTTTGGAACCCTCTGTCTCAGAAGGCAGTGGAAGTGCAATCATTGAATATTTTTAGGGCATAGATACATAAATTCTTGTTAGACAAGGGGAAATCAGGGTTTATTAGGTCAGATGGGATGTGGAATTTGAAACACAAACAGGTAAGCCATGTCTTTATTGATGGCCTACTTCTGACTTCAAATTAATTCTCTGACCATGGAAGCTATACAATTTGAGACTTCTGTTTTGGGACAAAGATAGCTTAGAATTTAAGCATACAGAATGATATGTAATTTGAGAAATAAGAAGTCCTTATTACATCCAAAATTCCAATAACTTTACCAATCTCTCTCCACAGGTATCTGCCACTCCCGCTGCATTTTCCCAGCACTTGATTTTTTTTTCAGATTTCCAGCATCTGCAGCATTTTTGCTCTCATTTAAGCTCACAAAGGAGATGTCCTGAACAAGAATGCTCAATATACAAAGCAGAGAGCAGTACCATTGATTCAAATGCATTGAAATTTATGAGAAAAAAATTGACTCATTGCCATCTAGTTTTCTTTTCATAAGAACTAAGTGTGTTCACTTAAAAAAAGGACAATAAGGGTATGTCCGTTCAATTAACTGATATTGTGATAAGAAACCTAAATCTCTTCATAAATAAGGCAAGTAATGTTGTTATTTTTACACAGCACCATAACTTAATGTATTGCATTAAACATCACAATAAAAAACAATAAAAAACAGGCAAAAACAATAGAAGTGTTTTCAACAGCTGACAATCAATACAAAAGTAAACAATATGAAGAAAGTAAAAGCAGGTAACAAAATGTCAGATAACAAGGTGTAGAGCTGGATGAACACAGCAGGCCAAGCAGCATCAGACGAGCAGGAAAGCTGACGTTTCGGGTCTGGACCCTTCAATTTTTCTGAAGAAGGATCTAGACCCGAAACGTCAGCTTTCCTGCTCGTCTGGTGCTGCTTGGCCTGCTGTGTTCATCCAGCTCCACACCTTGTTATCTCAGATTCTCCAGCATTGGCAGTTCCTACTATCTCTGTAACAAAATGTCAATTTCGTTAGATACAACAGAAAGCTATCAAGGCCAGAATTGTTATTGCTTTATGTTCACTGGTTAATGAATTTAGAGGTGATTACAATTCTCATTCATGCATACCATAATTGAGAGGAAAAGCCTCTGAAGGTCATTAAACAGGAGGAAAGGAAGTGATACTTACCTGAAGAGTGCAAGACTCAGTGACCACACCACCAAGGGTTTCCTCAACTCAAACTTTGCTCGCTGTTTCATCAAGTGGCGACCACCAAATATAAATGCTGCATACAGAGCTGAATACAAGAAAGACTTTTTCCTAAAAATAGTACAACAAATAGCTGTTAGTGCACTGATGAGAAACAGCAGAGCTTAAGCATCCTTTGCCTGTAAACACCAACATACTCTCAAAGATCCCTTACTTAAATGAAACTGTACATGCCTCATTACACAATTTAGTGCAAAAAAGGGAATCACAAAGTTGCATTGTATTGAGGACAGAGCGCAATCTTTGCTATCCAAAGTAAAAACTGCTGTCACTGGTGTAAATATTTTTTCCCATTTATAAACAATATAATCGATATGATAAAACATCAAGAACCAGAACATACACATATTCTTAGGCCAATAATCTAATGATATTTGGTAAGGCCCCTCCCTTACAGGATGAAACACGTACCCAGCCAACTCAGGATGAGATGGCAGCTATCTTCATCTCCATACTGCACTTGCTAATTGGATGGAAGGAAAAGGTGGTCACGCTTCGTGCAGTGAATCACGGTCAGCTTCTTAGCTTAGGTGACCCGAAATTTCTTAGACTTCCCAGTCAACACCAGTGTCTTTGATCTTCCCCACATTCCCCAACTTGTTTATTTGACTATTTACCTTTAGACTTCGTCCTAAGCCCCAGGGATATAAAGTCATCATTCCTGACACAGTGAGGTGTTGTCTTCTTTGCCACCCTTCTTCCACCTCATCGGAGGCAGGGTGACTGCTGATGATCCACCCTCCTACGGTACCTTTTTCCATCCCACGCTCCATTACCTTTCTATCACCCACCCCTTATACTGAAATACCCCCTAAATAATTATTAATCCCCCAATCCCAGTAGGCTGCCTCCAAGCCACACAACCGAATTCCAAGACTTCCTCCCAAAGCAGCTGCCACTGATAACCCCTCCCTGACTTTTAGTGGACAGATCCCAGGACTGACTCCATCCCATGCTCCTGACTGACTTGGTCTATGCTGACTGATGAATGACCTGACCCCTAACTCATCCGTGTACCTCCTGGACTTCTGAGATACAGAACCCCTGAAAATGACTACCCCAAAGCCTCCGGGCGAATAGCGGGGGCTGCCCTTGACGTACAGTACCAGGTCCTATCTCCCTTGACTTGATAGAGGAGGCAATGCCCTAGTGGAATTATTGCTAGACTATTAATCCAAAGACCGAGGTAATATCCTGGGTACCTTTGTTTGAATCCTGCCACAGCAGATGGTGGAATTTGAATTCAATAAATATCTGGAATTAAGAGTCTAATGACGACCATGGATTGATTGTCGTCAAAACCCATCTGGTTTATTAATGCCCTTTAGGGAAAGAAACTGCCATCTTTGCCTGGTCTGGCCTACATGGTGACTCCAGATCCACAAAAACGTGGTTGACTCTTAACTTAGGGATGACCAATAAATGCTGGCCTAGTCAGCAATGTCCTAATCCTGTGAATGAATAAAGAATAAAGAGACTGAACTACTTTGCTTTGCCTTTGAGACATGGCCATTTAATTGATGCAATGCATTTGCCGCATATGCTACTGTCAGATGGTGCAGGTCTGAGACTACTGTAACGTAGTGACATACATCAAACTGTCCACTCCCTTTACTGATGACTGTTGACGACCATGACAAGCCTAGCTTTGTCTCTGCACTGAAAGATAAGTCAACACAGGAGTACTGTGAGCCTTTAAAACACTGGCTGAGGAGTCAAAACACAAAGGAATATAGAGATGCTGTGAGCATGAAGGTGGAAAATAAGTGAGCATTAAGAGATCAAGCAAGGAGCCCGGAAATGCACCCAAAGCAAATTCAGGAGTTGGGTGCTTATCCTGACAACAACATTCCAATGAAAGGTGTTGGTGTGCTCCAAAATGTAGCACTGAAGTGCAGAACTAGTTTGAAAGTGTATCAGATATGTGCTATGAGGATGCAGCGAGGCTAATTGATACCTAATGCCAAAATATATGGATGGGGGTATGGGCAGTTTGTCTCTATGGAGCGTGTCCTGAGATGTTGGTGACTGCTTTCCGGAATGGAGAACCAAAAGAGCAACGTAACTGCTTGGATATTCGTGTTGGGATTTGTTGCCATCTAGTTTCTATCTGTCAGGTGAGCGGATGAAAAACTGTATAGGAAGCGAGATTTTCTAATAATGGGATGCTAATGCATGCAGACTTCTTGCCACTCATTAGCAAGATTCTCACTTTACTATTCAGAAATTAATTGGAAAACAAACAAAAAAAAATAAATAAATCAGACAGTTTGCTCCTGACATCAAGAATCTGATTATTGCCAATCTCACCCTATTTTCCCAACCTTCTCACCAATACCCACATTATTCAGGGACTGGAAAGATTCTACTCCTGGTGGAAGTTATGCTACAGGTAATAGAGTTTGCTATGAGCTACGATTAAGAAGGAGTTTTGAAATGTTTATGACTTCAATAGAACACAGAATACTTGCAGCTTTCATTAATATAAAGCCATTAAACAAATCTCTCACCTTATGTTTTCTGCACATAATACACTATATAAAGTTAAACTGCATTTGATAATAATGCACTTCTGTCACAAGATGAAAAGTTTATATTCAATGAATAAAGTTAACTAAACACTGTGTCCATTTCTGCATCCTCTCCAGAATTACACCGTATGTGCTTTATGTAATAATATGAGGGAAGGAAATATATACCATTTTAATATATTATAATTATTAATATAGTATTTTGATGGGAGGGTGACTGCCTTTGACATCAAACAGCCTAAGCAAAATTAAAATCAATGGGACGGGGTGGGGGGGGGGGACGGTGGGGGGGCAAGCTCTTCATTGATTGGAGTCTCTCCTAGCCCAGAAGGAAGACTGTAGTGGTTGTTGGAAGCTAGTCACCTCAACCTTGGACTGCGTTCCAGGTCAGCCTCAGATCCAAGGCCCAATAACCTTCAGTTGCTTCATTCTTCCCTCCAACAAAAGTTATATGTTGGGATGTTTGGTGATATTGCAATTTTCAATTTTATTCAGATCCGCTGAGATATTGAAGCAGTTTCTGCCCAAACGCAACAATACTTGATCAACTTCCAGGCTTGGCCAATAAGAGACAAGTAACATTTGTGTCCTACAAGTGCCAGATAATAGCCATCTCCAACAAGAGAGAATCCAACCATCACACCTTGACATTCAAAAGTATTTTTTATCATCGACAATATACTGGGATCATTATTAACCATGAAGTTAACTGGACCTTCGCCAAATATGCTGTGGCTATGGGAGCAAGTAGGAACTTGAAATTCTGAGCTAAGTAACTCACCTCCTGACTCTGGCCACAAAGGCACAAATCAGAAGTATAACAGTGTACTCTCCACCTGCCTGGATGAGTACAGATCCAACAACACAAGGTCAACACCAAACAGGCATGTGTTCGACAGAGATCAGTGCTGGATTCACTTTTGTCTGTCATTTATATAAATGATTTAGATAAGAATATAGAAAGTATGGTTAATAAGTTTGCAGATGACACCAAGGTTGGTGATATAATGGACAGTGAAGAAGGTTATCTAAGATTACAAACAGATCTTGATTAATTGGATTAAAGGACTGAACAGTTGCAGATGGAGTTTAATTTGGATAAATGAGAGGTATTGCATTTTGGTAAAACAAAGGCAAGACTTATACAATTAAAAGTAGGACCCTGGGTAGTGTTGCAGAACACAGAAATTTAGGAGTTCAGGTACATAATTCTCTGAAATTTGCATTACAGGTAGACAGGGTGGTTAAGGCATTTAGCACGCTTGTCTTCAGTGCTCAGACCTTTGAGTACAGGAGTTAGGATGTTATGTTGGAGGTTGTATAGGGCATTGGAGAGGTCTCTTCTGGAGTAGCGTGTCCAGTTCTGGTCTCTCTGTTATAGGAAAGATATTATTAAGCTGGAGATAGTTCAGAAGAGTTTTAACAGTATGTTGCCAGGAATGACAGGCTTGAGGTATAAAGAGGTTGGATAGGCTATGACATTTTTCTATGGAGCATAGGAGGTTGAGGTTTATGAAATCAATGAGCATGGATAGGCTGAGGCTTCTTTCACTGGTGCGTTGAGAGGTGACCTTACTGAGAAGTTTATAAAATCATGAGGATTATAGATAAGGCGAATGGCAAGTGTCTTTTCCCTAGGGTGGGGATTTCAAGACCAGGGGGCTTATTTTTAAGGTGAGAGGAGAAAGATTTAGAAAACGACATGAGGGGCATTTTTTTTTTCCAAAAAGGAGTGGTTCATGCGTGGAATAAACTTCCAGAGGAAGTGGCGGATGAGGGTACAGTTACAACATTTAAAAGACATTTAGATAAGGACATGAGTAAGAAATATTTGGAGGTATATGGGCCAAATGCAACCAGATCGGATTGACTGGATCTAAGCGTCTCTCTCCATGTTATATGACTCTTAAGTGGAGCCATTTGGCAGACATCCTACCCACCACTTCAACATTCACTCTCCACACCGCTGGTACATAGTGACAGCAGTTTATATCACCTACAAGATACATTACAGCAACTTGTCCAGTCTCTTCGCATCTGACCTTTGAAAGCGACAAGTGTTTTCACCTAAACGGACAAAGGCAGCGATCATGTTCTTTACCTGGTGAGACACCATCCTTTCTTGGAACTATAATCACCATTCCTTCACTACAGGTGAACCAAAATCCAGGAACCGTCTTCCTAACAGCACTATGGGTGTACCTATACCACCTCACAGGCTGCAGTAGTTCAAGAAGTCAGCTTATCGTTAGTTTATCAAGGGCAATAAGGGATGGGCAATAAATGCCAGCCAGTGGTGCCAGTGATATACACATCCCTTGAACAGATGAAAACTTGTCCACTGTAAATTCATCTCAGGCTCTGCCATTTCAGGACTAATAACTCATTCATGATGCTAAATTGAACATAAATGAGATAAAAACAGAAATATTATAGTACCTTTTTGGATTTCTGCTGTAAAATTACACTAACAAGGAGCAATTACCAGGCCACTCAAAATAAAAGTGAAAATGTTTTTTTAAACGGACAAAGTAAAGTAACCAGTCCAGGTATTGCATTCTGAACTATTTAGTGAAAGATTCTGGCAGCTTGATTTGCCCAAATTCTTTTTTAAAAAATTTACCAATGATGAGCACGAGTTTACTTCCAGTGCCATGTATTTGAATATTACTTAAATACCAAAACCGATTTTTAGGTATTGTGAAAAGAATAAGGTAGATCCTAGTTGAGTTATTGAGTACAGTACCCTCAGACAATTTCTTTGATACACATTGACTATTTGAGAATACTTGCCAGTTATTTTAAAAATGAATGTATCATCTGTTTCAATGAGCACAAACCTGCGTCACAATTTCTTTTGTCCTTAAACTGAACTTGGCAAAGATTGACTCCATCCTCCATCAACAGAGGCTAAAGTAGAGAATCCTACAACAGACTTACACAAAATAAATAGGCTTATATCTCGCTTTTTAGCTCAGTTCCCCGTCAATTATTTTCATCGTTCTACACGGCTATTGGAACAAAAGTTTTTCATCTTTTCCTCAGACAGAAGGGGTCATTTCTGCAGGCTCCTTTAGGTTTAAAGAACCACCAAACTGAAATCAAAGTTGCTAGAAAAGCTCAGCAGGTCTGGCAGCATCTATGGAGGAGAAAACAGAGTTAACGTTTCGGGTGACTCTTCCTCAGAACTGGACACCGGACCAGAAACGTTAACTCCGTTTTCTCCTCCATAGATGCTGCCAGATATGTTGAGCTTTTCTAGCAACTTTGTTTTCGTTCCTGATTTACAGCATCCACAGTTCTTTTGGTTTTCACCAAGCTGAAATGCCAGTTTCCCAACAAACTGAAACTCCCACTTGGAACGGCCACCTAATAGATAATTAAGAGATGAACTACCACTTAAATTGCCTGTTATTGCCCACTAACAGGGCTCAGTGGTGGGCAGTACTTGACCTAAAGCTTGCTCCTAACTGCAACCAGCTGACTGACAGTAAACTAGTCAATGCAGCAGGTCTTGTGGAAATCAGCTGTGCAAGGTTGGTGTTTATTGCCCTTTCCAATTTATATTTGAGAAGGAGGTGGTGAACTGCCTTGAGTACAATTGAATGGCTTATTTAAGCTTTTTCAAAGGGATATCACATTGCATGGGTCTGAAATGAAGGAGAATAAGTGAGACTATACCAGCAAAGTTCCTTCCCGAAAAGACAGAATTCAATAGAGAACCAGATAGGTTTAACAACATTCTGATAGCATCAGTAATGGTGATCATGAAACTAGCTTTTTCATTCAGGATTTATTTATTGACTGAAGTTAAAATTCCTCAGTTGCTACGATGAGATTTGAACTCATATCTGCTGTTCATTAACACAGGCCTCTGGATTATTAGCACAGTAACGTAATAATAATGCTACTCTGCTATATACTACTGACCAGAGGCAGCCCCACCTATTACTGCTGGAAGTTTGAAAATAACTCTTGTACCACTTGGGATTTTTTCTGGGACAATTTATCAAGGCATCACCAACACTTTGCAATGTTTGTTTCGAAAATTCTTGGAGGATCCACCTACAGAACAAGCACTGTGCTACTCCACCTTATCAAAATCATCCTCGAGTACTCAGTCTGAGACAGCTTGCAAGGGGAATGGGCAGCAACATGAAGTCACCCAAAAGACCACCAGACGCTGAAAGTAACAAGGGCAAGATGAAGACATTAATTGGGCGCAAATTGCATCAACAAGGGACAGAGTGGCCAACTCCTCCACCTTGCTCTCGTCTCTTGCCTCCACCAAAACATAAAGGTTGGAGAGGCCAGGAAGACGCTGGGCAGACCAAGCACTACATTGTACAAGGCTCACACAATTGGTGTTTCTACAAGAGATTTGATATTTTCCCTTTCAGTATCCCTGAAAAGGAGAGATGGCCATAATTCAGGAGATGGTGAGACATCTCCTTCAAATCTTTGAAACAATTCAAACCAAAGCAAAGTTGTCAACTAGTTCACAAATAACAATCATATTTTGAAGGAAGCAAGAGAGACTGAGAGGTAGAGAGTGTTAGGGTTTCAGACCCAGATGAAGGACTGATTGATCATTGCGGAGTTTTGTACAAGAGGTCAGAGTTGGTGAACACAGTGATCACAGAGTTTTGAGGCAGAGCAGGTCACAGAGCTAAGGTGCAGAATGTCACAAAAGGAAGTTGAACATGTGCATTAGAATTTCAAAATCAAGGCTTTGCTAGATAGAAGATATAAAAGTTTGAATACATGTACAAACAGATTCAAGAACAGCTTCTTCCCTGCTGTTATCAGACTTTTGAATGGAGCTCTTAAAATGTTAATGTTGATCTCTCTCTGCACCTTCTCATCAGCTGTAATACTGTATCCTGCTGTCTGTTACACTGACGCACTTGTGTAGTACGATCTGCCTGTAAAGCACGTAACACTTTTCACTGTACCTTTCAGTACACGTGGCAGTAATAAATCATATCAGTTAGTCAACGTGCCTCAGGAGACACAGGAGTGAATGGGATTTGGTAAAAGTTGCAATGTAGGTAATGGAGTTTTGGGCAAGTTTAGGTTTCTGAAGGGTCAAAGTTTATGGTGGTGGCAACCAAGAGACCGGTGAAATAGTTGATGGTGGTGGCTACAAAAAGTGAATGAGGGATCAATAGTATATTAGCTGAACGGGGTAGAAACTCTCAATATTATACAGGCTGAAGGTGACAAGTCTTTGTGATGTGGAGGATATGGTTTTGAAAGCTGTTTTGGGATCACAGAATAGCAAAGGTGTAATCAGCCTAGTTCAACCCGAGACAATGCCTAGGGAGGGACAGTTGGAATCAGTATCACAGTAATGGTATTTTTGACAAAAGCGTTTCAATTACCTAAATTCTTAATAAGTGGAAATTTCAGCCAACTCAGGACTGGATGCCAAGCAAGCAGTCTGACAAGAGAGAAATAGCGGAGAAGTAAGGTTAGATACCATCAGCTTATATGTCAACTCTAAAGTTATGGTTTCAGATAATGTCATTGAGGAACAGCATGCAGCGAAGAGATAGTAAGGGTTGAAGGATAGATTCTTGAGCGATTCCAAAGATAACAATTTAGGGGGTAGGAAGAGAAATCACTGCAGAGGATTCACTGGCAATGACTGGATAGATAAGAATGCAGACAGATTACTTTAGCCAAGATTTCCAGGATTCACACAATAGAAGTTGTTGCTGCATAAAGAAATTTGTTTTAGTAAAATAAAACCTGAATGTTGGCCATAAGTTTCTTCCTGCTTATAGAGGTTGGTTAAGAATGAAGGCTCAACCTGCTTCAAGTTGCTATCTGCTATCACAAAGGCTGGCTACCCTCTTGACCAGATCTTTAAACAGCCCTGTCACGCCGTAATTGACATCATAATTTCCACACACGCACACGTTCCCAATGTCTGAACTCAAACTTATAAAAATAAATTAAGCATGAAACAGGATAGTTTTTCTATCAATACTTGATGACAATTTCTCTATAGGGCTATACGTTGAATTGTTTCTTCAAATATTGTTTTCATAAATCAATTAAAAGCATCTATTTTGCCATTACAGACAGACATTCAGGCTGGAATGAACGGCAACCAATAGGTAAACCTTCAGACTTGCACTAACCAGAGTCACTGGGTCTACATAAGTAATACATCAGATTATACCTTATTTCTTGATTTGATTTCATAATCTCAAAAAGGACAGACACAAATCTCTTTCAAGCAGTATGATTAATAATTGCTTGGTGGTGCAGTCTTAACCCCATTGCTAAAGAGACACAAAGTCTAAGCTTTTTGTCTTGCATTCAACAGGTTTCTCGCAGATCAGTACCCTTGACTGCAAGATGAAAAGCTTCAATCCTGTCTGTTTTTGGAATGGTAAATGGCATGATTAACTGCAAAACCTATGGAAAAGCACATTTCACTTTTCGTATGATTCCATATTATGATATAAATGGATGAGCTAACGTTGGTTGTTATAGATACTGTACTGCAATCAATTTTTAAAATCAACCTTTTTCTCCCTCCTCACAATACCCTGTGGCATATATATGTCATTCGAACTAGCAATGGACAAGGTCAGATATAACTGTACCGAAGTATATTGAAAAATATAAATCAAGCAAGTGTGCAAACGTATTTGTACACGTACATTGGTATCTACAGAAAGTAGAAATCACACTATATCTAAGATACTAGAGTTTTTTGGCAGGATAGTGACATATGAGTATGGTAACCCAGTAGCTGTAGCTCAAGAGGAGTAACCTAGGGGGTGTATTTTTAAATCCTGCATAGGGTGTTGCGAAGCCTAATAATCTGACAGCATGGTCTAACTTTATATAATCACATCCATATTTCTGTACAGAATAAATATATATTTATCTGGTACTCTATTATTCAACATATTTTATTACTGTCAGCAGGCTTTATTCAAAGTCACATCATGCATATACTAAACATTTAAAAATAGCATAATGACTTACCAGACACCATTAGGAATAGTGGATCAGTCTTCCTTTCAGCCTACAATTTACCTACATTTTTTCATCCAAAGGCATTTGCCCCACTTCAAATACTAAAAGCTTGGCTTTATGTACACATACAAAAATAGTGCAGCATTGATTCCCCGTGGTATTTTAATTAATACAGCACTACACAGAAGGAGCTACTGCTGTTGTCACTAGTGCACAGTTTACATCTCAAACTTTATGCTCTATTTATCAATAATCATAACACTGAAATGAAAGTCTATCATTGTAGACTAAATTAAACTGATGCAGCAGCTTTCTTGCCAACGAATTGGACACTGCACTACTTCAAAAAATTGTCTAGTTCAAGACTTAGAATGTTTACTTTGGAACCAATAGGACAAAGTATAAAACTGCCATATTTTTCTAAAAAAGATACTTGCACAATGTGATAATTAAAGAGCATTATTCTAAAAGGTCCTTATTCTGGTACAAGACGTTTGTTGTTTTTAAAAGTGAAAGCTACAATGCCATGGTGAAATAGTCAGAGGAACATTGCCATAAGAATCATTTCTGAGGCACTTCTATCCTACTTCCTACAAATCAACAAGAACACTCTCTCATGTTCAAGCATACCAATCTGGGCACTGGGCTGGAATGGTGATGTTGAGACTGTCGCACACGGAGGGTGTGTGTGTGTGTCCGTGTCTTTGCACATGTATGGTGGCGTGCTGCCCGAGACGAGATTTTAGAAAGATAGAAAATAGGACTAGGAGTAGACCACTTAGTTCTTTGAGCCTGCTCCACCATTTAATATTATCATGGCTGATTATCCAACTGAGTAACTTGTTACCACTTTCTCCCCATATCCTTTGATCTCTTTAGACCTAATGACTATATCTAACTCCTTCGTGAAAACATTCAATGTTTTGACCTCAACCAATTTTTTCTGGGTGAAGAAATTTCTTCTCATCTCAGTCCTAGATGGCCTACTGTTATCCTTAAGCTGTGACCTAGGGGGTTGCTCAGCAGGTCTGGCAGCATCTGTGAAGGAGAAAACAGTTAACGTTTTGGGTCTGGTGACCCTTCCGCAGAAGGGTCTGAGGAAGGATCACCGGACCCGAAACGTTAACCCTGTTTTCTCCTTCACACATACCGCAAGACCTGCTGAACTTTTCCAGCAACTTTGTTTTTGTTCCCGATTTACAGCATCTGCAGTTCTTTTGGTTTTTATTTTGACCTGGGGGTTGGTTAGCTTAGTTGCCTAGGTGACTTGTTTGCAATGCAGAATAGCACAAACAGTGTGAATTCAATTCCTGCACTAGCGGAGGTTAGCAGGATAGACTCTCCTTCTCAAACTCTCCCTTGCCCGAAACATGGTGACCCTCCGGTTAAACCACCACTAGTCCCCTCTGTCTCTAATGAGGGAACAGCTCTATGGCCTGGCAGAACCACAGCATCATAAACTGTGACCCCTGGTTCTAGATTCCCCAGTTATCAGGAACATCCTTCCTGTGTTTATCCTATCTAGTCCAGTTAGGATTTTCTAGGTTTCTACAAGATCACCCCTCATTCCTCTAAACTCCAGTGAATATAGTCTTAACAGATCCAGTTTTTCTTTGCACATCAGCCCAGCCATTCATCAGTCAAGTAAACGTTGATTACGCTCCTTACATAACTAGAACATTTTCCTCATATAGCGAGACCAAAACTGGACAAAATACTGCAGATGTGGTCTCACCCAGGCCTAGTACAATTGCAGCAAGACATCCCAGCTTCTGTTCTCAAACCCTCATTTTATGAAGGTCAACACGCCATTTGCTTTCTTCGTCACCTGCTGCTCCTGTGTGCCTACTTTCAATGATTGTTGTACAAGGACAGCCAGGTCTCGGTGCACTTCCCTCTTTCCAATCTAATCACCAGACAATAATCTGCCTTAGAGATAAAAGGGTCTAGGCCCGAAACGTCAAGCTTTCCTGCTCCTATGATGCTGCTTGGCCTGCTGTGTTCATCCAGCCCCACACCTTGTTATCCCTAATAATCTGCCTTCCTGATTTTGCTTTCAAGGTGGATAACCTCACTTATCTACATTATACTGCATTGCAACATCTGCCATGCATTTGTCCACTCACTCTACAGGTCCAAATCACAATGATGCATCTCTGCCTTATCCCTCCCACCCAGCTTTCCGTCATCTGCAAACATGGAAGTATTGTATATTTAGTTCCTTCATCTAAATCATTACCATATATTGTGAACAGCCGGAGTCCAAGCACTGAACCCTGTGGTACTCCACTCGTCACTGCATGCCGCACAGAAAATGACCCATTCACTCCTCCGGTTTCTTGTATGCCAACTAGTTCTCTGTCCTTGTCAGTACACTAGCCCAACCACATGCAGCTTTAAATTTACATCCTAATCTTTTATGTGGGATGTTACTGAAAGCCTTCCGGAAGTCCAAGAAAACCATATCCACTGGCTCCTCCTCATCATCTCTATTAGCTAAATCCTCAAAAAAATTCTAGAAAATTTGTAAAGCAAGATTTCCCTCTCGTAAGGCAATGCTCACTCTGTCCAATTTTGTCACTGTGTTCTAAGTGTTCTGGTTTAAATTTTTTATAATGGACTCTAGCACTTTCCTTACTACCGATGCCAGACTAACCAGTCACTAATTTTATTTTCTCTCTACCTCCCGTTTTAAACCTTGGAGTTACATTAGCTGCTGTTCTATCATAGGAATGGCTCTGGAGTCTGCAGAATTTTGGAAGATAGCCACCAATGCATCCACTACTTCTAGAACCACTTCCTTAAGTACTTTTGAATTATTGAATTATTAGACCCTGGGGATTTATCAGCCTTCAATCCTATCAATTTCCCCAACACAAAATCATAACACTGATTTCCTGAAGTTCCTCATTCTCACTAGACCGCATGGGTCCCCTACATTTTTGGGATGCTATTTGTGTCCTCCTTTGTGAAAGTAGAACTAACATAATTAGTTTCTTTGTTTCCCATTCCAATTTCCTGTGTTTCTGACTGTAAGGGACCTACATTTGTCTTCGACAATCTTTTCTTTCCATATACCTCTAGAAGCTTTTACAGTTAGTATGTTCCCTACAAGCAAGCTCTATTTTTCCCTCCTCGTAATCAATCCCTTTGTCCTCCTTTGCTGAAATCTAAACCACTTCCAACCTCAGGTCTGCTGTTTCTTTTTCGGCCAATTACCATTCCTTGGATCTAATACTATCCTTTACTTCCCATGCTGGTCGTGATCAGGCCACCTTTCCTGCTTTATTTCTGAGCCAGATAGGAATGAACAATTGTTGCAGTTCCTCCAGGTGCTCTTTAAATGTTTTCCATTGTCCATCCACATCATCCTTTTCAATAATGTTTCTCAATTTATGATAGCCAGCTCACACCTCATACTACTGTACTTTCATTTATATTCAGGATTCTAGTCTCAGAATTAATTACACTACCTTAATGAAGAATTTTATCATATTATCAATCTTCCCAAGGAGCTTCTCACAACTAGATTGGCAATTATTGTGCATATGAAACGAATAACTTGTCCACAATGGCCAGTTCTGTAGTTGGTTTCTTAATGTATTGATCCACAAAACCATCTTTACGTATTCTTCCACATTTAGATTTGCCCACTCCACATGCAGATTAAAGTCACCCATAATTACAGTGGCACCTTTATTGCTGGCATCTCCAATTTCCTGTTTAATGCCTTCCCCAACATTACCACTACAGCTTGGGTGAGTCAATGTACATCATCCATTATAATTTATTGCCCCTTGGTATTTCGAAGATCTATCCATCCAGATTTCACCTTCCCAAATTAATATTCTTCTTCACTATTGTGTTAATGTCCTCATTAACCATCGATGCTACCCCACTTCCTTTTCCTTTTTGTCTGTCTTTCCTAAAAACTGGATATTCAGTTCCTATCCCTGGTCAACCTGCAGCCACATCTCCATAATCCCAATAATATCATACCCTTTTATATCCATTTGCGCAATTAATTCACCCACTTTATTTCAAATTCTCATTGTGTTAAAACATGTGGCTGTAAGGCTTGTAGTCCTGTTTGCGTTATTTTGGACAGTGGTGCTGTTAGAATTCAAGGCAAGAATCACTTCCACTTTTGTTATTTCCTGTTCTGCCTTTTGTTTTTGCCCTTATTTCCCTTTCTTCTGTCTCCCCATATAGGTTCCCCTGCCATTTTAGTTTAAACCCTACCCAACCACAATAGCAAATATTCCATCTATGATACCAGTTCTGGGTCCTGCCACGTGCAACGCTTCCTTTTATCATGCAAGCCCGACCTCCGACCCATATTTAGGACCCCTCCATTCCAGGTTACTGGTCTGGATCCATCCTCCTTTTCATAAACTGCCTGAATCCCGCATGACTGCCCACAGCCCTCCCCTCATCTCTGCCAGACTCTTCCTGCTTCTCATTCCTACTCAGATCCCTTAAAACTCTCCAACACATGTAAGCAACCAAATCACAACACCACTGATGCACCTTCAATAAACTGTACTTACAGTAACCAATGAATCAGTTTTGACTGTACACCTCAAAACTTATTTTAACATTAACTGCAAATATTTGCTCAGTGGGAGGGAGCCATTTACCTCAGGAAGTAGCGTGTATAAAGTAAATACCATTATCAGCAGTTAATGGCTTTTAAGCCCACATGTTACAAAGTGACCTTGAGCACATCATAACCAGAACAAAGGAAGTGTAGTGCTAAAAATATTTCTCAGAAGCCCTTCCATTTAATACAGAGATGGAAAGGTCTATAATCTATGGGCCTTTACTTTTTTATATACAATGAATATTTTGGAAACTCCAGTTCAATTTTATTTTATCTAATACCTTTTACAACCACAGAAAGTCCCAAAGCTGTTGTAGCGTATGAAATTAAGCAGCGAACTTTCATGTTGTGACACAGTGGCTTAGTGGTTAGCCTTGCTGCCTCACATCACCAGGGACCCAGGTTTGACTCCAGCATAGGTGACCCTCTGTGTGGAGTTTGCACGGGTTGCCGCCAGGTGTTCCAGTTTTTAATTGCTAAATTGTCCCGCAGTGTCCAGGGATGTGCAGGCTAGGTGAATTAGCCATCGTAATGCAGGGTTATGGGGATAGAATGGGAACAGTGTCTGGGTGGGATGCTCTTCGGAGGATCAGTGCAGATTTGATGAGCCAAATGGCCTCTTTCCCCACTGTAGGGATTCCATAACTCATTGAATGACAGAAAACCTTAAAAACGGTTTCTTGCTGAAACAGATTCTTGGGAGGCGTGACATGGCAGATGTGGAGAGCTTATTTCCCTTTGTGGGAGAGGGAAAGTCTGGGACCAGAGGACATAATCTCAGATTAACGTGTCGTCCAGTTAAGAAATAGATGTTGAGTAATTGTTTCTCTCAGATGTCAGTGAACCGGTGGAATTCTTTACTGCACTGGACTGTAGAGGTTAGCTCAATAAGTATATTGAAGGCTGGGATAGATTTTTAAAATCAATAAGGGAACCAAAGGTAAGGCAGAAAAAGCTGGAAAGTGGAGTTGAGGAATATCACATCAGCTGATTTCTGATTGAATGGTGAGGCACGACCGATAAACTAAATAGCCTACTTCTGCTGGTATAATCTCATGATCTAATAAGACAAAATATTAACTTCAGTGTTTTCAGACAAATACAGAAACTTTATTTGGTAATCACTTAAATTTAGTACAGAGTATGTGGAACGTTAAACAATTGCAATAAAATAATACAACTCTTCAAATAAACTTTCCATCATGAAAAATAATAATGAAGCATTTTTCTCAAAAATTTGGGACTCAGATAATCACAAGAATTGGCAAAAGTCTTGTTGCTTATATTGGGAGTGACCTGGGCTTTTTTTTTTAAATATTACACAAAGATTGTCCTTACACTGCCATAGAGGGACATATCAAGTAATTGTTCACTCAGTCCAATTTCTTAAGTTATTTGGAAGAAACAGCATAAGAATTCAGGGCAGGAATACACCACAATGGCCTGTTATCTGTGACCCACAATTCCAGGAGTTCTTGTATTGCAAAATACCCTGTCCGTCTTCCCTTGGCTGACCAACTCCCATCCTAACTCCTCACCTACACTCACCTTTACTGGCTCCATCACCGCCTCCTTGACCCGTCTGTCTCCTCTCCACATATTTGCTCCTTCATCTTCCATCCGCCTCCCCCTCTCTCTATTTATTTGAATCCCCTTCCCCTCCCCCATTTCTGAAGAAGAGTCCAGACCTGAAACGTCAGCTTTCCTGCTCCTCTGATGTTGCTTGGCCTGCTTGTTCATCTAACTCTACACCTTGTTATCTCTAATTGCAAAATATGTGCAGTTTTTCTAACGTCCTTCCCATGTTTGACGAATCAATTCCACGCATGTCCAAACACTTTAAATGGCCATCTACAATGACTAAGATTGAGCCTTTGAAAGGACCCCCAGTGTGGTCGATGTGTAACCAACGTGTGCAGGGTTTACCCAGCCATTCCCGTGAACGTGGGGGAGCTGCAGGCAGTAATTCTTGTCCTTGTTGGCACTTTAAGCAGTATCCGACTAACACGGCTGTCTGTATCCAAGCCTGGCCACCAGACATAACTTCTCGCCAACATCTTCATTTTGGAGGCCCCTGGATGACCCTGGTAGAGTTCAGCCAGTGTCTGGCAGCAACGTTTGCTCAGGACAATACTCTGCTCCCCATAATATGCTATCGTCTACTATGATCTGGTCACAACAGGTCCAAAAGGTTTCCAATTTGGGTTGGAATGGTCCTTTGGCTTCCCCATGACCAACCAGCTGTTTCAGTTTTGCTGGGACCAGATCTTTCTCCAGAAAATTTAAAATGATTACACACTCTTCAAGCAGTGGTACAGTGGCGGTTTATCTGCCAGCAGGAGGTGGCTCAATGCACCCGCATTGCTATTTGGTCTCCCGGACGGTGTGCCAGCTTATTATTGTATGCAATTAGTATTAGTTGAATTCGGTCTGAATTTATGGGCAGCATTGCCTTGTCTTCTTTAAGTAGGCAAAGTAGGGATTTGTGGTCCGTTATTATTATAAACTAACACCCATAAAAAGGTAAAATCGGTAGAACTTCCTTGCTCCAAATATGATCGCCAAACCATCCTTCTCTATCTGGGTGTATTTATGCTCTGCATTAGCTAAAGTCCTGGATGCATGCGCCATTCAGTATTCCTCTCCATTGGGCCATCTATGAGCTAATACTACCCTGATGCCATCCAGAGGGGCATCGCAGGTCAATACCAGATCTCACTTGGAATCCTCGTGCGCCAACAGGGTCATAGCTGTTTCTTCACTTCCCTGAAAGCTGTGGCCAGGCTTCGTGACTATTTCCAAAGCTGACCCTTGTTGAGAAGTTGATCCAAAAGCTGCCAGGATGGAGGCCAAGTTACGTATGAAGTTTCCGTAATAATTCACCAACCCGAAGCAAAGACCTCAGCTCTGGCACAACTTTGATCAACCTCACTTTATCCTCCAATGGGTGTAACCCAATCTTGATGACTGAAGCCCAAGTAAGTAACTTGGGTTGCCAGGAACATACATTTTTCCCTTCTCAGGCGTACGCCCGCTTGGGACAAACATCTAAGGACTGTGTCCAGTTTTCTAAGGGCTCCTTATTGGTCTTCTTTGTTATTAGCACATCATCCAAATAAATGACAACCTGGGACAGACCTTGCAAAATGTTCTCCATTGCTGAAAAACGGCACAGGCCGACGATACCCCAAACGGCAGTCTCATATATTGGTACACACCTTTATGGGTACTAATTGGAGCACACTTCTGGGAATCCTCATCTTACTGCAACTGCAAGGACACATGGCTCATGTCCAGCTTTATGAAGGGCAGCCCCTTGCCAGTTTGCATATAAATCCTCTATGCAAGGGATTGGGTATTTATCCAGCTGTGAAAAGTGGTTTTCCCATCGGGCTTCAAAATCGATACAATTGGTGCTGCCCATTCCGCAAACAGGACTGGTTTGATGATTCATTCACTTTACTGCCTTATGACAACGATATGGAGCCAGGGATCAAGAATATTACATCAAATGACATTTTCAACATTAATCTACAAGTGATTAATCCTCAAAACACGAAAAAAAAAATTCCACACAGTGGAAAAATCAAATTAGGTTATGCAAAGTTTATTAGGACATTACCCTCTATTGGTTTTGTGCAATTTCCTCCTCAGAGTGCATTGCATCAGAACTGGACTGGATAGCAAAACCTACTGAACACAAATTCTAACAGCTGCTTCCCTTTCCACTGTCCCAAACTAAATAAATTGCATTCTGGCATTACCACTACCACGAAACAAGTGAGATTTAAACTGAACAACTGGAAGCCACAGATATGACAAGAGATTGGTAATTTTGGACGGTGCTTTGGAAACACACAAAGCCTCCTTGTCATTGCTCAGGGAGTGTTCTGTTGGTATGAAATAAATGAGAAAATTGCAAGAATAAACACATGCAAAATATGAGAGAAATCTAATGTTCAAATAGTTGCATAATTGGGATGCGTATGAAATCCAGGGCTTAATCTTCTGCTCCCAGAGGTGGTGAGCTTGGAGATGGGAAAAGCCCTTAATTAGATAGGGCAGAGGTTTACCCAAATCCCACGGCCTTACCATCACCAGAATTCAATTTGGAGCAGGAAGATCCACACTTGTCTTTCCTGCCCAACTGCCAATGGAGGCCCTTAAGTGGCCAATTAAAGCACACTTAAGGGATTCAATCTTCCATCATTGAGACTAACCCAGTTGCAAATGGACTTGGCGTCATCTGGCATGCCAGACAGATCAACTTGTTCATGAAGCTCATCATCTGAGGTGGGCCTATCAATCAATCAATCACAGGAACTCTGTGCCTGATTCAGGAACTGTAAATGCAGTGGGGGAGTGGGGATGGGGTTGCAGGGGACAGGATCTATTGAAATCCACCAAATACCTTCCCCTTCATCTTGACTTCCAAAACTGCCTTTTCCCATGACCCTTAACCCACAAACTATCCCAGACTCAACCCACAATTCCCTGGTCTTTCTCCTTGATCTTGTGCAATCCTAGGTGCTTTTCTGAAAGCAGCCACAGCCTATTCCATGGTGTTGCAGAGCGTAACAGCTGCTAGCCTCTGATTGGCTGGCAGTTCTCAGGAAAGGACACCTGCCTTCAGGGTCTTAATTCCAGGTAAAGGCCCCCCAATGGCTTTGTCAATGCCTGATTGGCATTAGATTCACTGACCTTCTCTGGAAAATACAACACTGATCTCTCACCAGCTTTCTAGCCGACTGAGATGAACGCTGCTGTATCGACAAGATACCGCTCTCTCTTTTAGATGGAGTGTGTATACTGCATTTAGCTCAACCATTTGCAATGTGCATTAAAGGCCTGTTATTCTTGATAATCTTAGAATGTTTCATAAACCTATGCAGCTCTATTTGTATTGTAAAACATAGTTAACAGCAACAAAAACATATTCAAGAAACTTAGTGGGGCAGTCAGCATCTGTGGAAGGAACTGACGTTCATATTTTAACTCTGCACCTTTAATTAAAAATGCAGTTTTCACATCAACTGAAATATTCATTTGTCAGTTTTTCTCAGCAATATATCTAAACTAAGCATATCTAGGTAGTTTGATCTTAGTAGGATAATAGGACGGCACGATATCGTGGGCCGAAGGGCCTGGACTGTTCTATGTTCTGTGTAATCTTTACTGTTGTGGTTTCAAAATTCAACATATGCACCACTTTTCCTTCAGTCTTAAGCAATTCAAGCGGTCACTGGACAGGTGAAGAGAAGACGCCAAAAGCTGGAAGTACATGCGGGAAGCCATTCAAACTGTGCATAGTTGTCAGAGCATAATGGAACTGTACCTATAGATTAATGTAACTGATTGGCAATGTTAGAGGAGAACTTTGCAGGTTCTGTCTATGAAATGGTTGACAAGGCCTATGTTGGAAGCAGCTTGCTCAACATTTTGTCCCTATTGCAGAGTGCTCAGCCAAGCTGCCAATTAAGGGGGATTAATGCTCATTAAATGACTTATTCACAGCCCAAATGACCTCATCCTGGTTTATCAAGCACACTAAACAAATCAGACATCAATAAATCTCAAAGTGGAAATCATAACAGGTATCTGATAGCTGAAGCTTACCACTAGCTGTATAGAGCCTCCACGTTGCTCAGCCTCAAACAGGAGCTCACAGCAGGATTCACAAACACCAGCCACACACACCTTGTACATGAACACTAGATCTGACTATTACCAACCCCTCATGTCATCTCCATGATATTTGTAGGCTGCTTAGGAAGCACTGACTTGCGTTGCAGGACACACCTGCAACTAGCATTGAAAGAAAGAACGCTGCAAGGACAGTTTGCATGCACAGTCAGGCATCTACCTCACAGACTGAATCATGTTACACCTCACAGCAGTTCACTTGCTTATTTACTCAGCACCTACCTGCATGCTCACAGCATTCATGCTTTACCTTACCTTGTCATGTCAATTGGCATAACCACACAACGAAGCATCTTGCCTTGTTGGTCAGAAGTCCTCAATCAATGGAGCGGACATCTTATTCATAGGCAACGTGCCGTATCAACCTCACACTGGCACCATGTGCCACAGTTGATATAGCAAGCACACTGCACGTGCAGCAAGCAAGCAACCATGTCTCAAAGTCATAGCGAAATAGTCCTCAAAGTTCATGGAGACACCGGTCAATCAGGGAATTCTGGGACAGTAAGTTAAGAGTAGCCTCTGATACCAATTCAAAGAATCAACCGTGGTCGGGCATCCTGTCAAGGTGTTTTTAAGTCAAAAGGTCCACATCTCTGCAGCCCTGGGAGTGGATCACACAGTCCTGTGGCGTCACAGCAGCCAACCCAGGAAACAGGGCTAATGCAGTTGCAGACATGTACAGCCACCAGTCAGGGGTCTGGGAATTTCTCATCCAGGACTCGTCCAGTTTAGGTTGCTTAACACAGTGGGCCCTCAGTCAATCCATTGGGTCTGTCCATAGCAACTAAGAGCGGGGGGGGGGTGGCGGCGGTGGTGACAAAAGGAGATCACTGACTTATCAAAAGCTGGGATTGGAGAGAGTTTCAGGTGGGAGGTAAATGATAACTGTGAAGAGGCGCAAAATGGGGGGAAGAATATAGTAAAGCATGGGATTAGAGAGGGGTCATGCTCAGGAGGGATTTTTCCAGAGTCAGGGAGACCTTAGCTTCAAAGTGGTGGGGAGTAGTACTGTTCAACACATTTGGTACGGTCACCTCATACATCAACGGGGAGGTAAAGGACCATGTATCATGTGTTTGAAAGATTTGATGATTAAGCTCCCCAGGCCTCACAGCCAAGAAACTCAACGCAACTCATACTTTGCTTAAAAAAAATCTAAGACGCAGCCCATAAAAATTATCTAAAAATCCATGATGCTCAGTATGTGCATCTGATGAAAAACTGTGGCTAATCTGGGCTTAGATGAACAGAAATGACATTCAATCCATCAACACAGAAGATCAGTGGCTGGTAGGTGAACATTTGATTGTCTCTATACCTGCCAAGACCACCTGCTTCTGAAACACTAATCCATTCTTTTACTTCCAAATACAACTATTCCAATGATGCCGACAGACAATCCCTGCGCATACTCAGATGGGGAGGAAAGCAACAGACGCCTGAAGGTTTGGAAGGACACACCCTCATAACAGCAGGATATGATGCTTAACTCATTGGTCGTAGTTCAGACATACCACAGTGGGGGAAAAAAATAAAAATCGCAAAAGCCTCCTCAGAAGACAGACACAGGATGCGACCGTCATCCAATACTTCCACAGAGCGCAGAAACTATTCATGTTCTGCACAGCCTTCAACATGTCGTCGATGACAACGTACCTCTTAACAAGAATTCCCTACACTGCCACTTCTAGACTTCAAACAACCCCCAAACGTTAAACAGTACATTGTTCGCAGCAAACTACCCAGCCTTCAGGACAACATTGACTTCAACACCACATAACCCTGCCATGACAACCTCTGCAAGACATGTCAAATCATTGACATGGATACTACCATCACATGTGGGAACACCAAATACCACGTACACGGCAGATTCTCATACGACTCGGCCAATATCATCTACCTCATATGCTGCAGGCAAGGATGCCCCGAGGCATGGTAGATTGGCGAGACGATGCAGACGTTACAACAATGGATGCCACTGTGCAACAATCTCCGGACAGGAAAGTTCCCTCCCAGTTGAGAATGCTTCAGCAGTTAAGGGCATTCATCCCCTGATTTTCAGGTAAGCATCCTCAAGGCGAACTTCGAGATATACAACAACGCAGAATCGCTGAGCAGAGACTGACAGCCAAGTTCCATACCCATGAAGACGGCCTCAACTGTGATCTTGGTTTCATGCTGCATTACACGCAGGTCCTGATGGGATCTATCCCAGGTTATCGAGTGAAGTGAGAGAGGAAATAGCCAGTGCCTTAACAGATATCTTTGCAGCATCCTTAAACACGGGTGAGGTCCCGGAGGACTGGAGAATTGCTAATGTTGTCCCCTTGTTTAAGAAGGGTAGCAGGGATAATCCAGGTAATTATCGACCGGTGAGCCTGACGTCAGTGGTAGGGAAGCTGCTGGAGAAGATACTGAGGGATAGGATCTATTCCCATTTGGAAGAAAATGGGCTTATCAGTGACAGACAACATGGTTTTGTGCAGGGAAGGTCATGTCTTACCAACTTAATAGAATTCTTTGAGGACGTGACAAAGTTGATAGATGAGGGAAGGGCTGTAGATGTCATATACATGGACTTCAGTAAGGCGTTTGATAAGGTTCCCCATGGCAGGCTGATGGGGAAAGTGAAGTCGCATGGGGTCCAGGGTGTGCTAGCTAGATGGATTAAAAAACTGGCTAGGCAACAGGGAGACAGAGTAGTAGTGGAAGGGGGTTTCTCAAATTGGAGACCTGTGACCAGTGGTGTTCCACAGGGATCTGTGCTGGGACCACTGTTGTTTGTGATATACGTAAATGATTTGCAGGAAGGTATAGGTGGTCTGATTAGCAAGTTTGCAGATGACATGAAGATTGGCAGAGTAGCAGATAGTGAAGGGGACTGTCAGAGATTACAGCAGAATGTAGATAGATTGGAGACTTGGGCAGATAAACGGCAGATGGAGTTCCATCCGGGCAAATGCGAGGTGATGCATTTTGGAAGATCTAATTCAAGAGCAAACTATACAGTAAATGGAAAAGTCTTGGGGAAAATTGATGTACAGAGAGATCTGGGTGTTCAGGTCCATTGTTCCCTGAAGGTGGCAACGCAGGTCAATAGAGTGGTCAAGAAGGCATACGGCATGCTTTCCTCCATCAGACGGGGTATTGAGTACAAGAGTTGGCAGGTCATGTTACAGTTGTATAAGACTTTGGTTCGGCCACATTTAGAGTACTGCGTACAGTTCTGGTCGCCACATTACCAAAGGGACGTGGATGCTTTGGAGAGGGTGCAGAGGAGGTTCACCAGGATGTTGCTAGGTATGGAGGGCACTAGCTATGAAGAAAGGTTGAGTAGACTAGGATTATTTTCATTAGAAAGACGGAGATTGAGGGGGGACCTGATTGAGGTCTACAAAATCATGAGGGGTGTAGACAAGGTGGATAGCAAGAAGCTTTTCCCCCCCAAGAGCGGGGGACTCAATTACTAGGGGTCATGAGTTCAAAGTGGGAGGAGGAAAGTTCTTTACGCAGCGGGTGGTGGGTGCCTCGAACACATTACCAGCGGAGGTGGTAGACAGACACGTTAGTATCTTTTAAGATGTATCTAGACAGGTACATGGATGGACAGGGAGCAAAGGGATGCAGACCCTTAGAAAATAGATGGCAGGTTTAGACAGAGGATCTCGATCGGCACAGGCTTGGAGGGCCGATGGGCCTGTTCCTGTGCTGTAATTTTCTTTGTTCTACATGTGACCCCACCACATTGTTCTGTACCTGTAAAAATCTTCCTTACGGTCCTATTTTGACAGCATCACCTTGGCAAATTATGATTTCGCTACCTTAGTTAGTTTGCACAGTTTTGGATTACTTATTACTTTGGTTAGACCTTCAGCATGCCACTTTTATACCTATCTTGTTATTATAGTCATTTCGTTTGTCTCCAGCACCACCTTTTTTAAATGTTTTGTAATGATCTTGCTGCCTCATTTAATCGGACTACAGGTCATCCCTTCGCTGGTTATTCAACTGTTGACACTTTACTCACTGCCTAACATTCTTAGTTGCCTGCTGAGACTTTTATCTGACACTCCAATCACACAAGTTCTATGATCTTTTAACCTTTCTGCCAAAAAACTGTGTCTGTGTGCTCTTCTCTCTCACTGCACCTGACGAAGTGGCTGCACTCCGAAAGCTTGTGGTTTCAAATAAGCCTGTTGGACTATGACCTGGTGTCCAACCCAGTCCAACACCGGCACCTCCACATACGTATTCGGGTTACGTGATGCACATAATGTCATTGATTGCATTCAATTTCAATTCGCAAGATCAACAGATAGCAATAATACATATGTAATAACTAACATTAATTTCAATCACTTCTAATTAACCCCAGTTGCACGTTGGATTAGATTCTTGTCTGGACCATCAATTCCACAAGTACTTCCTATTTATAGACTTGATTAATGTCTTCCATACTTCCAAAACTAGGGAAGACAACTACACAAGGTATATATTTTAAAAAAAAAATCTTTTGTCAAAAAACTTTGGTTGACTTTTACAGGTGGTCAACTGTTACTCAAGCACATACAGAAATAAACTTTGGCAAAATGACTTTAAACAAAGAAAGGTGCAGCATATTTGCGGGAAGAATGTCATTTCTATGTATTGCTCAATATGAACAACAATGGCTGGCTACATAATAGCCATTTTCATACACCCTGCCAGGCTAATAATGTATTCCCAGTAGAGCTGACGGCAGCAAATTACTGTTTCTCAGATCAGGTTGATGCCAGCAAATGCAATGATGCCTGACCACATACCCCAATACAAGACATTCCAAACTAACAACTCTCAGAAGAGGACAGGCTCAAAATTCCATAGGTATCACAAAAAATGATACATGAAATTTGGGATCTAGGAGTCAGTTTCTATGTTAATTTCTGTCAATGCTGGATATATCATAATGTCAACAAAAATCAAAGCTTACAATTTAGATATAATGTTGCAGCTATAAACCACAAATTGTTACATATATATAAAAAAACTATGTTTTCTAATCAGCTTGCTCAGAGATGTTATTACATACTTCTGGAACAGGCTTAGACTTGAACCCAGGCCTCCTGGCTCAAAGGTAGGGATACTACCACTGCACCACAACAGACATAAAAGAACTGTACATATAGAAGGGAAAGGTGTAGGTAGTATACACAACAAACCAGCGTGGAGTGGCACATCTGCAGAATGGGCTGGTATGCTGAACACCATCATCTTGGGTCAATATCTAATTTACATCAAATTTATGTCCATAATGAGCCAAGCACATGCTAAGTACACAGGCCATTAGTATATCTGCCCTGTGCACTAGCAATTCATTAGATGCCACAGAGTAGTTTACAGGTGGCAAAGATAGCATTATCTTTTGTTTAGGATGTATTTAAAGGCTAAGTTGCATTCTCCATTTTTCTGCAATAGCAAAACTTACTGCCGTATTTAAATTGCAATTGCATAAAATTACACAAAATCCCTCACCTTAATGAGCGTCCACTTCAATGGCATCTCTTAAAACACAACACAGCAAAGTGCACACTGAGCTTCATAATGCAGTTAGCCTGGTTTTCATTTAAACAAGATATGGACAGTTCTCTGGGATTTCTTTAAAGAAATTCTTATATTTATTCCCAGTTTCAGAACAGAAAGACATACAAAGAGATTTCTCCACAATAACAGGTAAGTGATTGCACATGGCTGAACAACAGTTATATTTTACAGAATGAGAGAATGGGGGTCTAGGAATGTGCTTATATAGATTTCAGACCTATTTTCAAATTGAGATCTAATTTTCCAAATATTTACTCTACACTTTCAAAAGACGTTTTAAAAATTAACAATGCAAATTTGAGGAAAGACATTTTGAATCTTGATAGTCACCTTGTAATAGCTCGTACCTTCTTTCCTAAGAACACTGTATTCTTTATCTTTGGGTGCCTTTAAGGGAAGATCTAAATGCTTCTTGGAAAAACTGGGAACAAAATTAACTTAATGAGGAATACTGAATTGAGAACAGTATGGCAGAATCCTCACAATGTTGCCCACTGCCATAGACAGGTTAGACCATTAAAATTATTCAACAGATATCATTACCTTCAAAAGACAGATTTGGACTGTATCTATTGAAATGAATCAGATATCCTGCTCAAAGCAATGGTGGTTTAAATCAAAAGCAGCGAACTACTCAAATGAGAGGGAATAAATCCTTTACTGCCCCACCCACCGGGTGGACCCTTGCACAGGCGAAGGACTCATCGACAGCTAGAAAGCCTGCAAGAGCACTGCAATGTAGGTAAGGCCCATCATTGCTAGATCCCAGTCAGAGGAGAGTAATCTCAGTAGGCTTCCCCCTCTCCCTGGATGGCTTGATTAGACACTAAATGCCTCTGAACTGGAGGCCCTCCTTCCCTTCATGGCCACTAATACCTATGGTGACAGGATGCTGTTATTTAGAGGGGAGTAATAATGAGCAGGAGGCAGTGTGGAAAAAATAAGCACCGCTAAACAAAAGACAAAAGGTGGAGTGATATTGAATGAACCACTATCGCCATCCCCCAAAGCAGATGGTAGGGTTAAAAAGGAAAAAAAAAAGAAAAGAAGCTAATTGTCATGTCTTTATTTAAAACTTCTGTAGACCATTTTTCCTGGTACTTAGTAAATCTGACCAGTGACCACTGGGAACTGAAGCAAGCAAGCATCTTTGTTGCATTATCCTTTAGGCCAAATCCAGCAGCTAGTAAATGGGAATTTGTTTTGTTTGTTTGTATAACAATCCAGAACACAGAAACAAACAGTTCGCCCAGGCAACAGACTGAGTGACTTCATCTGTACTGTCAAATTCTTTGGTTTTAGCAACATGTTCTATTATTTTACCAAATAGTCCTATGAATTTGTTAGTCACAAATTGCCCTTCTTAATTCCATGCTGGCTGTATTGAAATGGCCAAGTGTCTTTTTTTTTAAAAATAGATAAGTGTCGATTTTATCCCTTAATATTATAGTAATTACAATGTCACTTCGACTAAACAGCAAGTTACCAGCTTATACATAGTGTACTTGTATGGAATAACTATTTAGGGGAGGCAGAGGCCTAGTGGTATTATCACTAGACTGTTAATCCAGAGACCCAGATAAGGTCCTGAGAATCCAGGTTTGAATCCTAACATGGTGGAAGATGGTGGAATTTGAATTCAATAAAAAAAAACAATGACCATGAAACCATTGTTGATTGGCAGGAAAATCCCATCTGATTCACTAAACGTCTTTAGGGAAGGACTGCTATCTTTACCTGGGCTGGCCTACATGTGATTTCAGACCCACAGCAATGTGGTTGACTTTTAGGAATTAGGGAAGAGCAATATACGATGGCCTAACCAACAATGCCCTCACCTTGTGAATGAATGAAAAGGAACTAACCAATGCAATCACTCTATTTTCTCCTCTTTCAATAATAGCCTAAAGTTTGTAGTGCTTACATGTACATCAAAAACTTCTCAATTTTCAGCAAGACCAAGACTGCATTAGCAAACCAAGGTCATCATCTAAGCTGACTCTGTAAACAAAGAGTCAAAGTTCCCTTGAGAACATTGCACTACATCTGATGTTTCACACTACAGGACTAATTTCTGAAATGAACAAAGCCTCAACAATCAATGGAAAATAGTACACAAGCAAGTTATTGTGGAATCTCAGCATTGAGGCTACACACCAGGAATGTGCATTTGGAAAAAACAAAAAAACAGCTTTTTAGGCCTCCAGTGTAACCAAAAAAATTTAAAAGAGTGGTTAGGAGTTTGATGGAAACCTTTTTTAAACCTGCAATTACTCTAAATCTTTAGAAATTGCAGAAACTGTAGCTCATGCTTTTTAAAAGGATAGGAGTGGCATAACCTTGCACAAGCCACACTCTCCTCAGAAAGAGAACTGGAGATTCGGTGGCAATTTTAACCAAGTACAACTTGGCTGTGACCAATACTGCAGCTGCCAGAGCATAAATGCAAGATATAATGCAAGACACATTGCACTACAGCACCAGACGTGGTGGCCATTGTACTTTCTTCAATTGCTGAGGATGGATCAGCTGGTAAGAAACCACATTCTCAGCCTGTATGACTGCGTTTTGCTCACTGTAAACTCATCCATACAAAACCATGCATTAAAGGAATAACGAAGCCATGGGCACAGTGAAGTCTGACGTTGACAGAACTGTGGAAGATGAGTTAATTGAGATGGCCCACATCAAGAAACATACAGAAACTAATGCAGTAACTATTTCAAAATATTTTGCAATATAAATGGTATGTGTTAGACTACTACAGAAAGACTGAGACAATGTCCAGGCTTGGGCTGAAGAGTGGCAACCAACGTTAGTGCTTCACAAATGCCAGTATTCAAAAAGGAAGTGAGGTATAATGTGTACAACTATAAGAAAATTACTCTAACATCTATTGTTAGAAAAATATTAGAATCAACTAGCAAGAAGCAAAAGCAGCACATTTGAAATATCACAAACTAATCAAGCAGAGTCAGAGATAAAAGGTACTGCAGATGCTGGAGAATCCGAGATAACAAGCATGGGGCTGGATGAGCACAGCAGGTCAAGCAGCATCATAGGAGCAGGAAAACTTGACGTTTCGGGCCTAAACCCTTCATCAGAAAAATCAAGCAGAGTCAGTATGGCTTCATGAAAGAGACATCATGTCTGATTAATTTACAAAGAGTTTTTCAAGGAAGTCTCAACCAAAGTGGATAGAGGGGAACCAGATGCATTGTAACTGAACTTCCAGAAGGCTTTTGACAAGGTACCTCACAAAACATTAATTCACAAGATAAGAATCCATGGTGTTGGATTGAGAATTGGCTGTTCTTTTTCAGGGTGACTGCCTGTAACTAGTGGGGTTCCACAGAGATCAGTGCTGGGAACACAACTGTTTGCAATACATATAACTTGGAAGAAGGAAGCAAATGTACTATGGCCAAATCTGCAGACAATACAAAGGTAGGTGGAAAGGCAAGTTGTGAGTTACAAACAGAGGGATATTGATAGGTTAAGTAAGTGGGCAAAATGTCAGCAAATGGAGTATAAATGTGAGAAAGTGTGAAGCTGTTCATTCTGGAAGGGAGAACAAACAAACAGTATTATTTAAATGGAGAAAAACCACAGAAAGCCGTAACACAAGCAGACTGGAGGGAATGAAACACAGCAAGATAACACAAAGTGCAGCAGGTAATCAAGGAGGCTAAATGGGATATGCGCCCTTATTTCAAGGGGGTCGTAGTACAACTGTACAAGGTGTTGATAAGACCATATCTGGATTACAGTGAGCAGTTTTGGTCACCTTAATCAAAAAAAATGTTAATTCATTACAGATGGTCAGAGAAGGTTCACTCGGGTGATCTTCAATATGGAGGGATTGTTTTATGAGCAAAAGCTAAACAGGTTGAGACTCTACTCATAGGAATTTAGAAGAATAACAAAAGGTCTCACTGAAACATACAGGATTCTTAAGAAGCTTGACAGGGTAAATGCTGAGAGGATATTTCCTTCATGGGACAGCCTTGGAGCAAAAAGCGTAGTCTCAGTAAAAAGGGGTGCTAATTTAATACTGAGATAAGGAGGAATTTCCTCCCCAAGGATTGATAGTCTTTGTAACTTTTTGCCACAGAGATCTGTGGGGTAGAGTCCTTGTGTAGAGTTAGGGCTGAGTTAGATAGATTCTTGATCTTAGGAAAATCAATTGTTAGTGAGAAAGGGGAGGAAACTGAATGCGAGGAGTGGCAGATCAGCCATGATCTTATTCGAATGGTGATGCTGGCTCAAGGTCCTAAGGGGGTTACCATTGACTAGAAACTGAACTGAGTTAGCCATAAGTACAACTACAACAGCAGTTCTGAGACATTGGACTCCTGTAATAAGTAACTCACCTTCTAACTCCCCAATACCTTCCATCTACAATGCACATCAGGAGGGTAATGGAATACTCTCCAACTGCCTGCATGAGTGCAGATCCTACAAATGGTCAAGAAGCTCAACTCCATCCAGGCCAAGCAGCCCGATTAATTGGCACCATATTTATAAATGTCCACCACTGATGCTCAGTAGCAGCCTTGTGTACCACTCACCAAGGGCCCTTAGACAGCACCTTCCAAACCCACCACCATTACCATCTAAAAGGACAAGGGCAGCAGATACATGGGAACATCATCATGTCCATTTCCCCTCCAAGGCACTCTCTATCCTGACTTGGAAATATGTCCCCATTCCTTTAATGTTGCTGGGTCAAAAATCCTAGTATTCCCTCCATAACACCACATGGACTGCTGCAGTTCAAGAAGGCAGCTCAACACCATCTTCTCAAGGACAACTAGGACTGGGCAAGAAATGCTGGCCCAGAAAGTGATGCCAACATACAATGAATAATAAGTGTTTTATGAGGAATTGAGGAATACAAATCTCAACAATTTAAAAATAAGGTGTATTACAATGAAAGATGAAATCCTTTTGGTTGTTAATTTAAAGTTGGGGGTGGCTGGCTGGTATTATCCATTTTAAGAGGAAAATCAGGAATAAGTGACTTCTAAATAAAGGATACACAACAGCAACCCCTAGTTTGTAACAACATAGGCCAGGAGCCCCACAAAATGTTATATATTTAAAAACATGTAAATCAACAGTAGCAATGTTAAGTTGCCAAATGAATATTCCCACCCCTTTCAAAAAGTAGACACACCACCAAATATAATAATAATTGCTAACAGAAAGTCAATGTGGTTCTTAATAGCACTATTAACTTTTCTCACCAAATTTCTCTCACCTTTTGATTGCACGGAGGCACTACTCTTCCAGCATCTGGTACCTTCAGTTTGTAACCTGTGCAAATATTATCCTTAAAAGAGTCAACATGGTGAGTAAGAGGTAATCCACAGGTATTCCACAGCCAATTCTCATGTGTAAATTTATATTTCCCAGTTAAGGCACCAACATCTTTCTTGCTCAGGACAGCAACATTAAATCAAGATCCATCAAGTGACATTTACCAACCCAGCAACTACTACAGAGAGCCTGGGAATCTTCCTGGGAATGTACGGTTCAGCACCAAACAAGATTTTCTTCTGTACAATTCAAGTAAGACAACTAAATACAAACTGTACCTTCAAACATACATTGGACATGACTTGCTAAAATTATAAATCCTCAATGTTCAATGGTTTCCTTATTGATTAAATGTTTAGAAATAGGAGACCAAAAGATATAGTTGCAATGCCAATCCTGTGCAAAGTCAATACTTGCTGTACAAGGAATAGGGCAGGTGAAGGACTATGCTGTAAAACATTGTGGTATCAATATATTCTCCTCCCTCTAGATCATTTTGGGTTTTTTTTCCTCACTCAGCAGTGAGGAGTATTAGAACTATTTTCATCAGTATCAGTATTCCTAGCTTAAGATCAGAATATACTACTTAAAACATCACAACGAATCTTCTCATTCCTCAAACCAACTTTCCTTTCAAATTGCCAACATAATGCCATTTCTGTGCGGTAAACACACATTCACATTCAAGCCAAGACAGTAAAAACATATTTAATGCTGGGGTCCAAAAAGATTTAATTCAATTATGATGTCAAACATTTGTGCGTGTATGAGCTTATAAATGTGTACATATAAAGATATGGATGTGCAAGAGAGGAACAGAAAGCAGGAGGCACAGAGGCAAACACAGATAGAGAGACATAGAGCTCGGTGGAGATCTCCAAACAACCTTCATATTTATAGTTGTTACTATTTTTAAACTGTAGACTTAATCCTTTGCACAGTAACTATGTCACAAACACAATGTCAAATCACACTGCTGCTTAATCTCTTCAGTCAATATTGTATAGCAAAGGGCAGCAAGAAGATTAAATATATTGGGTAGAATTTAGAATATGGTATTAAGTTGCAAGTTTGTGCAAGAAGCCAGTTTGATGGACTGAATAGCTTTTCCTCATTCATGATTTAAGAGAAAATCAAGTAGAAGTCCACAAAAAAGGTAAATAATCTTCTCTCTACTGTATAAATAGAAGGGGACCACACCGGCCATAATACTGAAAACAATCACAGCACAAATGTGAGTCACAGTATGTCAAAGTCATATGACATGACCAAGACTACTGGCACAAGTACAGAAACTATACAAGTACGATATAAAACAAATATTAAATCAATACCAAAGAGTTACTTCAAGGTCGTAATCTGCATCAGGATTCAACTGACTTGCACAAACAAGAACTATGAAGTGTTCTTTGAATCAAGTCAACTCCCAATAGATTAGGTACAATTTGAACAGTAGTACTCTTGTGGCGCAGAGGTAGTGTCCCTACCTCTGAGCCAGGATGCCCAGATGCAAGTCCCAATTGCTCCAAAAGCTGTATAACATGTTTTTGAACAGGTTGATTAGAATATACAGTGGGTTGCCAACTTAAAAACACTTAGCTTACAAATGCACATATTTACAGACATGATCCCATGCATGACGGCAAGTTTAAAGACCCAACATACAAGCATTTCCTATACTTATGAACAGCTGCTTTACATTACCCTGCTGTGGGCTGACTTGCACGCAGATCGACTTGTGAAAGAACTCCAGAATAGGGAGTGCCTGCATCTACAATATTTCAATTTAGTCCTTAGTCTTGTTCCTTTACTGAAAGAATTAATTTCTTAGTGCTTCTGTTGTAACCTTCTTTTTATGCCCTGTCCAGCTGAGGACTCTATGCCTAAGCTCAAAACATACTTTCCAACAGCAAGGTCATCATATCTAAGGTCAAATATACCTTGACCAGACAAATACAAATGCACAACCAGATGCTGACCAATAACAATGAGGGTAAACCCTGCGTCTGAAGCACTCTTGTATACCCTGTCCAAATGGAAACCCCAAAACATCAATCTTTATAACTGTATTAGGGATCAGAAGCCAGTTTGAACCTGTCCCCAACCAACATCAATAAACGTTCCCTTTTAGAAAGGCAACGAGTTGCAAGTTAGGAATAAGAACCCTCAACAACCTTTGCTACCTTAAGCAGGAGTGCCAGCATTAATTTTGCAATACCAATAGCTATAGCCTGTGATCAACCACAGTAGCACAGATTGAAGATTATACTGAAAATACTCAAGGTTAATGTGAATTAATTCAGTTGCTCAAGAAGATAACTTGCTTTAGGGTCAGATATTTATTCACCATTATGGAGACTGGAGTTTATTTTAACAAAAATTACATATTTTTAAAACAAAAAAAAACACTCAAAACCTTTGCAAATCACCTTGAGTTGGTCTTCTCATACCTGACAAGAGGCAACTTCGGAATCATACCTTCTTATTCCTATTTCCCTACCTCTTCCTTATACAGTTTTTACTCTCAAAATATTTATCGGCTTCTTCTCCTATTCTGTTCCACCACATTTTTCAGTTAAAATAATCAATATACTGACAACCTTCTGCAAAAAGAAATTATAACTGCCATTGCTGCTTTTATAATGAATGTTATATTCATACCATCTATTTACTAACTTATTAACCAGAAAGGTTTCTCGTCAATGAAGTTCAGGAAAAGCCTCAATTTCCAACAGCTCCCAGATTTCATCTTTAAAAAAGGAAAGAATCCCACTTTCTCTTATTTCTTTCCTCATAATGAAGCCTATCATCTTAGGCAGAAAATTTCATCTAAACTTCTTTCGTGGCATTGACATTCTTCCTAAAATAAGACATCAAATGGGGAAACCAGCATCATAAGCCACAGGAACCAAGTGCAGCCATACAAAACAATAGGCCAATTAGCCTGATAGCAGTAATAGAAATGATTCAATTCTCAGGTCATTAGGAACATAGTAAAATAACACTTAGAAAGTCATAATATGATTTGGCAAAATCAATACTTATCCATAATAAGGAAGTCACATTTTATAAAACTACTATAGTTTTTCACTGTGACTCCCATAGAGACTGATTATTAAAGATAACTTCCCCAAAGAGGACAGAAATAAACTGAAGGATAAGAATTCACATTTCAAAAGACTTATCTGAACAAACAATTGAAATCAACACCAATCAAGCATTAATTAATTTGCAACTAATGCATCAAAATAAAGAAAATGTACATTCACATTAACTGAATACTGCAACTGAGAAACGTCTTACAACTCTTTTACTGTGTGGAGTGCTCCTTGCAGATGTGTTGCACTAGAACAGGACCAAAGTTGTTGCCATTTCATTGCTCACTGTTACATTAGGCCAATACTTAACAGTCCTTCAAAAAAAGAATTCCACTTAGCCAGCCCTCCCATTGTGATTTCCACCAGCAAGACCCACCTTGCAACTCCTTGTTCGTTAAATTTCCAAAGGTACCATGGTTTTGTGTCCTTCCCTTCAAACAAATATCCAACACTCAAAACCTTCTTGCTTGAGACGCACGCACACACATGTCAAAAGTAGCCTTTACAATGTTCCCTTTACGTGGCACAGCCATAAGTCCACTTGAAGGTCGACATGCTAAGTGACATTCAGATGCATTGACTTTCAGTTCCAGAAGCCACTATCATGCACAAACGTTGGAGTCTGGACAGCATCATGAAAAATTAAGAACCTAAGCTCCCTAGGAATGAAAAATATCACTGAATATTTCAACAGGTTTTTGTTTGAGTTTCTTCCCTCGTGACAACCAAATCATATTGCCTTTCCACAAAATTCTGTTCAGTTTAAGTTACAGATGACATTTTAAAACATAACTGCCTTATATAGTTCAAAGTTCATAATAGATGGTACAATTAAGAGAGGGGATAAGAGAGGAAACCAGAAGTAGAATATTTGGACGTCTTTTTTAAAAAATCGTTATAATGCCATTCAAGTTAAGCAAAGTAAGTGGAGGACAACTCAGAGATTGTGAAGAAATATAAACAATATAAATCAGTTGGCAAGAAATTGGTGGTTGGAATATAACATGGAAAATGTATAAAGATACGCATATTGGAAAGGAAAAAGGAAAAGAAATTAAGAGATAAAACGTTGTGGAGCTGGATGAACACAGCAGGCGAGCAGGAAAGTTGACGTTTCGGGTCGAGACCCTTCTTTCTGAAGAAGGGTCTCGACCCGAAATGTCAACTTTCCTGCTCCTCTGATG
>JAHRHZ010000126.1:4546591-4586650 GCA_024137785.1 Ginglymostoma cirratum | reverse complement strand
AAGAAGGGTCTCGACCCGAAACGTCAACTTTCCTGCTCCTCTGATGCTGTTTGGCCTGCTGTGTTCATCCAGCTCCACAACGTTTTATCTCAGATTCTCCAGCATCGGCAGTTCCTACTATCTCAGGAAAAGAAATTAGTTTTTTTTCCAATGGCAAAAGGTTGGGAATCGTTGGTTTTCAGGAGGGACCCCTATGTTCTTGCATATAAGACACAAAGTTAATATGCAGGTGTGTCAGCCTGTATTACAGTTCATTTGTAATACAAGAATGAACCTTTGCAAGTGTGAAGGGTATTGATGATACTGCACCTAGAGTACTGGGTACAGTTTTAGTCTCCTCACCCAAGAAAGGGTATACTTGACTAACAGGGACAGCAGCAAAGATTCATTAAACTGGGATGGAAGGAGGGAGGAAAGATTAGGTAGATGCGGCCTACCGTATGTAGAAGAACGAGTAGAGATTGTATTGAAAAGATATATAATTCTTAAAGGTCTGACATGGTAGATCCTCAAACACCCTTCATAAGAGATCACAAAGGGTGTAGTGTCAGAATAAGAATTCAAACAATTAGGGCTGAGATGAGGAGAAATTTCTTCATTCAAAAGGTTGCAAATCCTTAAAGCTCTTTATCCCAGAAGGCTGAGGATACTTATATCATTAAATTATTGAGTTGTCTCAAGACTTTGGGAACAGTGCTGCAAAGTGGAGCTGAGGTAGAAGATCTGGCACAATTAAACTGAATAGCAGAAAAAGCTTAAAAGGCCAAACTGCCTTTCTCCCTTGTCTTATGTTTTGAAGGAATCTGACAGCAAGGACAAATTCAGTTTCCATGAAGAACAGGAAAAGGGGGTGGGGTGGAAGAGGCAGACTGGTGATAGCGACTTGCCCTGCAAGTTTCTTAATTGTGCATTACAGTAGCAAGTCTACATCAATATAACAATTGTTGGTGTAGCAAACTCCCTAAGCTAAAACAAAGGTTAACCAGCGCTCATTTATCAGCCAAAAGTTGTTAGCCTGTCAAACAAGGAATTTTTTGACAACATGAACTCAACTGCTACTTGCTGCAGTTGCCATGGTTCCCTTAGATTTCTGTGGGGATGGCAGAAGACAAATTAAAAATAACGTGTTTCTCATCTTCTGAAATACATTAAGTAAGAGAGGAGCTAAACAACAAGTACTGATGGCACCTTCTGTAACACTTAAGTGCAGAGTCGAGGATGGTTTATTAATTTTGAGTGTAACGTTGAAAAGCAATTCCCTTATCTTTTATTAGTATAGCATTTGGAATATGTTAGAGATTTCTTTACTGGTTTTTGACCAAACAGCGTAGAAGGAAGCCATTCAACCCATCATAATTGTGCCAGTGTCCAATTAGACGTGCTCCTCCAATACTTTTTCTGTCCGTACACTCAGTTTTCTTTTCATATACAATTGCTTTTTGAAACTTGCTACTGAACTGATCCACCACATTTGCAGATAGCTCATTCCAAGTGGCTGCACTACAATAATTTCGTCTCTCCTAGTTAAATTGCCAATTGCTTTAGATCTGTGTCCTTTGGCCATCAACATTCTTGCCAGTGGCTAATTTCTCTTTGTTCTCCAATATTAAATTCACTGTGCTTAATTATTTCTGGATAACTTCCTGTGTTCAAAAATTCAACTGGAAGTAAGACATGGTTTAAAAAAAAATCATTCTTGAGACATGGCTGCTTAGGCTAGGTAGGGCAACATCTATTGGGCACTCCTAATTTCTCTTGTGAGAAGATGATGGTCAACAGTCTTGTTGAATCACTCCCATGGGTGTGGCAAAGGTATTAAAAAGGGAGTTATTGGATTTCGGTCTAGTGATGCAAAATTACAGTAATGCATATCCAGTCCAAGTCAGGGACATGTTCTGTCTCTACTGTCATGCTCTTCTACAGGATCAACACAGTGGGCTTGGAAGGTGCTGTCCAAGGTGCCTTGGTGACTTATTGCATTGCACTTTGCAGATGCTACACACAGCAGCCTTGGAGAAGCAGTAGCAAATATTTAAAGAGGTGAAATATCACACACACTTCTTTTTTCTAGCTGGTTTTAAGTTACTACTAAGATACATGTTGTTACAGTCGTATCTATGTGGCCAGTGGAGAGCATTCCACTTATTTATTCTTTCCTAATAAGTCCAATCTGAAATTCTAGTATTAGCCCTGTAAATGTTTTTCAGCCTCTCCAGAGGGTCTTCACCACTTTTACATTTTGCTGATTGAAAATGCATCCAGAGTTTACTCCTAACTGTCAATGTGCTAAAACCTCTTTACTTTCCATTTCTAGAATTCTGGAAAGAAATCCCAGTGTTTGGCTTCAAGTTACAGTGAATTTCTATCCTCCATCATCACTTTCTGTAATTTTGTCTTTTTGCCCTCAGAATCTTTTTCTCCCCTAATCAATTTAGATTCTTTTCTTCCCTCATAATACATGAGTTTCTTATCGGGGATTTTGTGGCACAGTGACAGCATCCCTACCTCTGAGCCAGTAGGTGCGGGGTTCAAGTCCGACCTAATATGGAGCTGTGTCATAACATATCAGGACAGGGTGATTAATTTTTTTTCTAAACCTGCCTTTTCTTTCTTACTGAAATACTTATGTTAAAATCCACTTGCCAATTTACCCAATTTTTTAATGCCTGTTGAAATTTATTGTAGCCTTCTCAGTATAAATTTAGTGGGACAGTAGTACTATCACTGAAAGAGTATATCAAGAGTATAACATTTATTCAGCCCATAAGCAATTTTCCCATTATGCACTGCACCAAGAGAACATTATTTAAATTTTATCTTGCTATTGTTTGGAAGATTTTTTAAGATTACTGCTCTTTATTCCAGTTTATGTTTCAAGCTCGACATTCTTTTAGGCTTACCCACTGTTGTTATCAACATTCTTACAACTGACTTTTAAAATTATATTTAAACTGGCACAAGCTAACTTAATCCTTTTAGTCCATTCCAAGTCAATTTACCCAAGTACAGTGCTTAACTTCAGCATTTCATTCATTTGTTTGTTAATCATTATTACTTCATCAGTATTGGTACAATTCCAACCGCTCAGCCCTTCAGGATTATAGTTCGGATTTGAAACTCAATTCAATATCCTGATGGCTTCTCTCACAGTGTTTGATCACAATACTAATACACGTTACCTTGCCACCACTCCCACAGCATTGAATTTCAAATTGGATTTCACGATACTTTCAGCTCTGCCACAGAATCCATAAACATTAATTTTCTGTTTCTGATGACATACCAAGCATGTTTTCTGTTTCTGTGTCATGTTGTCCAGACAGTACTGCACCCATGCCCCACCCACAGTCATAACTTACATCAAGTAGTTGTTGTTAACCAAGTGATTTTACCTCTGCTTAGCAACAGTAATGACAATCCTCAATCAAATCAGAATCTTGAGATCCCTGGTCTAACTTATAATTATCGTAAACCATATTTTTCTTCACAGGGCCTTTATAGATCCTGCAATGGCTTCTGACTTGATTAGAAAGGGTTGTACCCAGTGAATAGATAGAATTGATCATTCTAAGTTCTCCTTAGTTTGATTTGATCCACCCATAATAATGGAGGAGCCTGCAGTCTAGTACAATGATAATAAAAATGACAGTTTTGAAGTCAGTAGTGGTGTCCAACACAAATGTATTTTGGCACACCACTCTTTGGTATATACAATATTTTGTTATTGGTCAATCACTTTTTGTCATCTAATGCTGAACTGTATTAGTCCATAAAAGAGAAGGTGGAAATCCCTAGCATTGCACAACCTAGTGCAAAAAGTATAATTTTTAAATTTTAAGATGTACAATTTAACAACTTTTTACAGACAATGCCATGTTTGAGCACAGAGTGAAACAGAGGTTAAATGAGCTTTGAAAAAGCTATTCAAAACCGTGATCATTCCAAAGGTTGTATTGACTGCACCAGAAGTTTCAATAGCCAGCAGCACTCAAGTTCTGTATAATTTCTGTGTGTACCCTTAAATCTCTATTACTAGGAGAATACAAGTTTATATCAAACTCATGCATTTTAAATATAGTAATAGAAATAAGTTATGTACAAGTTATAAGAAATAAGTTATTGCGACTTTCTTAACCATGATTTAATAGTTAAATGTTTCCAGAATCTAAAAATTATAAAATATTTGCAAACTACTTGGTGTATTATCGTATTGTTTATAGGTATCTACGTTTTCCGTACTAATCCAATTTTTTTTTAAAATCAAAATCAAGGTCTTGCAGTCGTCGCCCTCAGGTTGCGTATTTCCAATTCCACCATTTGGAGAGCATGTCAGGCTTAAGACTGAGCTCAGAATGCTTTGTGCTATTGGACAGTTAAGATATGAGAGTTTAGGGAGACTAAAGATCTGTTATGTGATCACCTCCATCCTGAGCTTCACTTCATTAATCTGCCTTTCTTTATTGTTCCATTACTGCCTCTTCACACCCAGCTGTTGCATTTCCCTGCTACTGGCTCCTTACAGCTCTTTCTCCATAAAGGTGTTATTTTCTCAGTGCATTTCAACATCCCTTGGTTTGAGATGGAAGTTAATTCCGTTTATATACACTAATCACAAGCATGACAGAAACCCCCAGCTGCAACAACATACTCACTTGAGATGCAAAATCTACACTGAAGGCTTAAAGAGTTTGATCACTGCAATTTACTGCACCATGTCATCAAACAAACCAGTATATCAAAAGTTATAAGATAACAACAGCAGGAAACAGGAGCAACAATTGGCCATTCAGACCACTGAGCCTGCTCCACCAGTTATTAAGGGAATAGCTTAGCTAATCAAGTCCTCAGATGGACTCTCCAGCGTTCTCCTAGAACCCTCAACTCACTTGTCAATCAAAAATCTGACTAACTCAGTCTTGGGATATATTCAATGACCCACTGTTCACTGCTCTTAAGTGGAAGAGATAAACAACTCAGATGAAATTCTTCTTATGATTAAAAAGACTGAAACTAGACTATGATATAAATATTCAACACATTCTTCTGAAATGTCTCACCTGTTGTGCAGTCATATTTTTAAAATGCTATCGATAAAACGAACAATTTCAAATGGACAGTAGTATTCATAACAACATTTCATGACGTAATTACAGGGCAGTTTCTAAAAACAAAAACAATAATTATGAACTGTGTATCATTTCTGGTACCTTACCAAGGCCAGTATTTTGAAACTAGAGAGAATGTTTACAGTAGTGTGCTAATCTGGCCACCACCACAAATTTCAAACCACTCCTAGTCAACGCACAGAACAAAAGGAGTTCAGGAATAAACTACATAGTCCCTCAAACTTGTTCCACTTACACAAACCCACTTTAAAAATGGAAAAAAAGTTAGCAATTACAAAGGCATCACTTAAACTGAAATACAAAACCAAAAGTACTGCAGATGTTGGGAGTTCCAAACAAAACCCCAATGAAAGATCATCGACTTGAAATGTTAGTTCTGCTTCTCTCCACTCATGCTGTTTGACCTAGTTTCTTCCAGGTCTTTTTTCCACATATACCACTTTAACTGTTTTAAATGTAAGGGTTATCTTGGGCAGGTCAAGCAGCTGTTTGTGTCTCTTCAGCATTATTAATCTGTCAGTAGGTCTTTTCAGGCGGCCCCACTTTTGGTCACTTGCATCTCAGGAACTCCTGCAATCACTGCTCACAAATGTTGAGCTGCTGTAATGTACAACTGGCCAGTGATGAAACTGACCAGGACTCATACATATGACAATATGAATGTACATTTATATAGAGCCTTTAAAAGTTAATGTTCCAAGGCACTTCACAAGCACTACTAAGCTAAATTTGACAAATAACTTAAAATTTAATAGGCAGATGACTAAGAGTTAAAAGATGGATTTTAAGGAGGGTTGTGCAGGCTGCCACCTCAACACATGAACTTTGCATCAGTCTTCACAGTAAAAGACAGCAAAAATATTCCAAAGATAGTAGATAAAGTGGAAGCAAGGGATGTCATTTCAACTTTCAGTTGGTGTTTGATGAGGTACCATATATTAATTGCTTAATAAGAGCCCATGGTGGTCAAGGTAGTATATATTAGCATGGATAGAGTGAGATGGGTAAGGGTGAAGGGCATTTTCAGGGTGGGAACTTGGGGCTAGTGGAGGGCCACAAGGACACTGCTGGCATCACAATTATCGACTATACTAACTGAGGAAAGTGAATGAACTACAACCAAGTTTGCAAATGACACAAATTGGTGGAAGGGCAAATGGTGAGGATGACAGAGTCTGCAGAGAGATACAGACAGGTTAAATGAGTAGACAAATGCTTGGCACGTGAAATATAAATGTGGGAAAATATGAGTTTATGCACTTCAGCGGGAAGAATAGAGGAGCTGAATATTATTTACATGGTGAAAGATTGCATAAAGCTACAGAACAGAAGGATTTGGGCATTTTGTGGACGAATCACAAAAAGTAGGCACCCAATTTTGGTGTGTAACGGGGAAGGCAAATGGAATGTTTATTTCAAAAGGAATGGAGTGTAAAGATAGGGAGGTTTTGCAAAATGTATACAATGCACTAATCAGGACATTGCTGGAATACTGTGAACAGTTTTGGGCCTCTTATCAAAGGCTAGATATACTGGCTTTGGAGGCACTCTAGAGAAGGTTCACCAGGCTGATGCTGCATCTGAGGGATAATCTTCTGAGAACAGGTTGCATAGGTTGAGCTTGTACTCATTGGAGTGTAAAAGAACAAGAGGCAACCTCATGGAAACACAAAACTCTTAGGGGACTTGAAAAAGGTAAATGTGGGGAGGTTGTTTCCCCTGGTGAGAAAGTCTAGGACCAGAGGGCATAATCTCAGAATAAGGGGTCACACAGAAATAAGGAGGAATTTCTTCTCTTGGAATAACGAACTTGTAATTCTTTACTACAGAGAGCTATTGAGGCTCGGTCATTAAGTACATTCAAAGCAGAGATAAATTTTTAATCAGTATGCAAATGTAGGGTTACAGGGAAAAGGCAGGAAAAGTGCAGTTGAGGATTATAAAGATCATCTGTAATCTCAGTGAAAGGCTAAACAGACTTGATGGACTGAATGGATTACTTTGGCTCCTATGTCTTATGGTCTTAACTAGACCACTGAATACAAGCGTTGCATGAGCATTTCTGCGACACACAACAGTCAGCTGTACTGCACCCGTATTCACCAGCAATGTGGCACTGACCTCTAGCTCCACCAGATGCATATCAATAATTTCAATGGCAGACTACCTGTCACAGCACTGATAGGACAGGAAGTATTTTAAAAGGAATAAAGGGAAAACACATGGAAGGATTTAGGACGAGAACTTTAAGAAACAGGCGGCAGAATTTTGGATGACCTCAAGACTAGAGAGGGTAGATCACCAGATGAGCACTGGAGTAGTTAAGACTGAAGGCAACCAAGACATAGATGGTGGTTTCTGCAGCCGATGCAGGCAGAGTCAAATGACATTAAAAGATGAATGTTGTCTTAGTGATAACCTGTGTGACTGGAAGCTCACCTTGACGTCAAACATAATAGAGCAACCTCAGGGAGAAAGGGGAGAGAGAGTCAGTGGCTGGGGAGTTAAATATTTGAGAATATCTTCACATTCTCCATGTGCCCACTCACAAGGTTGTAACAGATATGCATAGTAATGGAACAACTGGAATGTTTAATTGGTACTTTAAAGCAATAAGCACACCTGTGGTGTCATGGCAAAAATAAAGGATCACAAGCAGCGCAGTAACAATCAATAGCAATAACACAACCAAAAAATGAAATTATAGTTAAGGTTATCTAAATTTGTGTGAAGTTTAGAAAACAGATATTCACAATACCAACAGGTTTCAACAGACATGATCAGTATCATTAAACTGCACAGTCCAACTGTCAATCATAGAATCCCTAGTGTGGGAACAGGCCCTACGGTCCAATAAGTCCACACCGACCCTCGGAGCATCCTACCCAGTCCCACCCCACTAACCTTTCCCTGTAACCCATCTAATCTACACATCCTTGAACACTATGGGCAATTTAGCATGGCCAATCCAACTAGCCTGCACATCTTTGGACTGTGGGAGGAAACCGGATCACCCGGCAGAAACTCCACACAGACAGTCGCCCAAATGTGGAATCAAACCCAGGTCCCTGGCACTGTGAGGCAGCAGTACTAACTACTCTGCCACAGTGCCGGCCCACCCATGACCTTGGCATTATTAGCACCACACTCTAACCATCTGAGCAAACCGACCCATGCAAAAATTGCTGAATCATACCGGCCACTGTGTACTACACCATTCGTAGCCTTTGGAAAATCTTCCTATCAGCTACTGGGGCAAATCTGAACTCAATGCACCATCTGGTTTTCTTTATCAAAGTACTAACACACTGAGTGTATTGGCCACATGGTAAAAAGTAAAATACCCAACAATTTAAAAATCTTGCACATCACGTACAGTTATTGTAATCTTTGGTCTTCCTGCTTGCACTTTACATAACTTTATTGATAAAACCCATTGTTTAGTAAGCAGGGGACTATTTTCAAGCAGCAAAGTCAATGCAGCAACTACACTGCCCACGTAGTCATTACAGCAAGTCCCAAAGTTCATTAATTCAATGAGTTACAGTCAAGTTCTGCAACTTGCTTATTCTAGGATGATCAAAAATTGGCTAGCTCACATTCGGAACCAATTAACAAGTCGGGTGAGAAAGAATGGCCCCAATACTTTGCTCCATGGCCCACATAAAAATATCATCCTGAGCCTGTTACTGAGCAGCCCAATTGATCACTTTAAGGATCATTGTTTAGGCCACTCAATAGCTAATACAACTGGACAAGTTGTGCACATCACACACGTTGCCCATTCGTACCCAAAATTATGACGAGGATAGAACTCTGAATCACATAGTTAAGCAGCCTGGTTCAATACTGGCACCCTAATTTGCAAGCCCTTCTGAAATTGGCACTAGGCATCAATTGGGTACACAAGGCTTCTCTCTAGAATTTCATTGATTGGCTAGTTAGTTTTCAGGCAAGATGGCATTAGGAAATCCCTCACCCATCCAAGTGTGGCCTGACTCTTGTTATTGCCATTGGAAATCCACTAATTCACATGCGAAGCCAGTTTAATTGCAACAAGTATACACAGCCTGTACTTGTTCAAGAACTTAACTACTGCTCGGGCCACAAAGTTTGCAAGGCACTCAAAACTTGAGATTGTTTTGCATGTATAACAGCTTGACTGCTAGGATGGCAAGTGACATTTATGGACAGTTCTGAACTGATGTTACCACAGACTCACTTCCGCAATGGAACACTCAGTTATCCCTCATAATTCTACAGATCTAGCACGAAGGAAAAATACCAAAACTATAATTTTCTAGATCAGGTTGTAGTATCACTTTATTTATATATGTATACATACACATTTGGATATGGCTAATCTGTCAAATTAGTTTAAAAGATGCTCCTCAGTCCATTTAGTACTGAAACAGTTAACTAGGACGCGAGTTAAACCATGTGGAGACAATATGTAGAACATTTATGAGCGTAACTGCATGACATTTAACTGCCGGAATCAGACGAGCCTCCAATGATGTAATCTCATGCAGATCAGCTTGGAGCAGTCAGTACAGCGCTACTGCCTTTTGATTGGCTAGTTTTCTGTCAGAAGACATCAGAAGATGATCAGTATTGGTCAGTTGACCTAAGTTAAACAGGGTAGCACTAAGTGCTTATAGCACATGGCTGAGACAGAGCTACAAAAATTAAAGGTTGCAAAACAAAATAACCTAGAACTTTGCTTTCACAAGGCATTTCTTCCTTCTAATAAGTGGATAAATTTGTTTGTATTTCAGTCATTTATATTAGTCATGCTTCACCCTGAAGAGCTTTGCTAAAAATACATAATTGAATACTTTCATTAAAATCTGATTTAATCTAAATAATGCCAATTTTTAATTGTTACTAGTTTATCCTCAAAAGTACTGTTCCATGTTATTAGAGCGCATTTTTTGCTCTCATTAATTTCAGAAAATATTTTACATTCTTACATATATTGTAAATGACACAACTACAAAAGATGAGGTATCCTTCCTTAGGAGACAGCAGTATGCTCTGTCGAAAGCTAAAGCAATAACTAAAACTCATTTCAAATGAAACAACCCGAGACTCTCTTATGCAATCCAAAGGTGATTCAGGGAAGCATAACCAGACAGAATATGGCATCAGACCAAAGGGAGCGATTTTAGGACAAGTTATAAATAGTTTAGTTAAAGGGTAGCTTTTAAGCTGTGTCAAAAATAGCGAAGACATTTAGACAGGGAATGCCAGTGCTAAGGACAGTCAACTGAAGGCACATTTACCAATGATGGAGTGAAGGGAAAGGAATACAAAAAAAAACAGAAGTTCTGAGGGTTAACTGTCTTAAGGAATTTAGCGATCAGGAAGGGGTGTGGCCTTGGAGGATTAGAATTTGAGAGTTGGTGAAGTAAGAACAAATGTGAATCAATGACCAAAGGAATATGCTTACTTCCTATTCTTGTTGTTAATCTCAAAAAAACTATGTTACATTTTAAAACTGCAGGTTTTATTTCTGCTTACACCTCCAAACAAAATTCCGGCAATGCTCTTTACCAAGAGCTAATAAGCCAAAATGAAAGCACCCTTCCACTTTAAACCAGAATCTAAGGTGTTTCTCAAGAACAAACAATCTCCTGGAATACACTGCAGCTACAGTTTGTGGCACAACACAGAATCAACAGGTTTGTAATGTAGTCAGTGAATGTGATAAGAATAGGAAAGATGCAAGTGCTGGGGTACAAAAGGAGTCAATTTGCTCACAGGAGCCAACAGCAAATCATAGTAATATTATCCCCATTTATCATAACAATCATGTTTTACACTCTATAGTAAAGCCTAGCAACAGTTGTACTTATTGCAGAAAATTACTTATTACAGGTTAACACCAAGCTATAAAGGAAACATAGAAAAAAATCTTATCAAGATATAAATCCTAATCCTAAAATTGTAGACACTTTGAGTGACATTTAATTTATTTCACCATTCTGTTTGCTTTAATCAGAACTTATTTTCTTAAAACTACTCCCTCAGGGCTTCAATGGTGCCAGAAATAATGTTAACTCCAATAAACAAAAAAAAATGCTAATCCTAGTCATTAGATGACAGAATATTTCTACCAGCCCCACTGCATTTTAAGTTAACCTGTACTTCATACCAAAATTATTTAAATTCTTTGCTGCATTGTTAGCTCTATGTTAACTATCACAATGCCAAGTATTTATCAAAAGCATGGCGGTTCTGCTGGTTGAAGGTTGTTACAAAAGCATGATTTTGTTTTGCTTACTCTATTCAGTCAATTTTTTTTATTCTCAGCCCTAAATGTGGGTTTATACAATGATGGATGATGTGTGATGCAAACGATAAACATGTACTTAATGGTCACATGTGATGCCATAAGCTTCACTTTCCTCAAAATGTGGTTTCCTCTTGTTTCTCTGTCTACAGATGCTGCCAGACTTGCCAGTCTTTTCTGTTTTTATTTGCTTCAGTTTTGCATGAGCATTTGTTATATAAAGTAAATAAATGTGAATTCTAAGTTCCCACAGGTATACCACTGTAAAATCGTAAGAACATGGTAGTCATAACTACGCTCATACATAAAACTAGACTACTGCTCAAAACCAATTTTTCTAGAAACAGAAACTCTAACACTTTTGACAAGCTGAAATTTTACTTCGTTATAAATCCTGTTGCCTCAGCTAGTGTCACACTTTACACGGGACTGGGAGTGAGGTTTATTTAAAGTAGATCAATCACGAAATGGCTATCGGGGGACAACAGCGTAAAAGGCTACAATCGCTACAAAAGCGAAGCATTTCTAGCTCAAAGTCATTAGTTGGCTCAGTGCTCTGAATGTCATGTCCCACGCACATTCTTTGGATATAAACACTAGCCCGATATTCTATCAGCACGACAAATCCATCTTCCCAGGAGGATCGTTACCTAATGCAAACGACTAAGCGTCGAGGGCATCTGTTGAGTACAAGGTCGTGGCTTTGAATTAATTTTATTTCACCCTTTCTGGATAAAATGGATTTGACCTACCAGCAGGTAGGGGGCGGGCGCTTCGCGCCGGGCTCTCTGCACGTGTCTCAATGTCTGCAGAAGGATTTCTTTCAGAGTTATTAGCCAGACAAGAAAGGATCCTTCGGGTTTTTCAGCAAAACGCCTTGAAGAAAGAAAACAGCTGAGGGGCGGCTTCTTTTCGAGAGAAAAGAAAGGTTTACACCCTCCCCACTTCAAAGACAAAAGGTAGTCTGTAATGCCGGGTGCTTTTTACTCAGTAATAGCCCCCTGACTGTTGGGGAAAGGGTCTCGAAATAAAAACAGGAAAATAATCGCCGAAGAAGCAGACGTTTGAATTGGCCGACACCCTCACCTCATCCGGCAACACCAGGAGGAGGGTAGCAGCATTTAAATGAACACGTTTTCGCTTTTTCAAAAAAAAAAGCACCTTTCTATGCTTTAAGGTATTTTCAACAAGGATGTGGGGCGTGAGGGGGGGAAGAAATCAATGTCTTTTCGCCCCCCCCAACCAGTCCCCCGGGAAGCATCACTCACCAGTTTTCCTGCATCCATTGAATGGCTTCTCTCTCGTTGAACTGTCTCTCGAATTCATATTCCTGCAGCGCCAGCACTGACATAGTCCCAGTGTTTGAGCCCTGTTTGCTGTTCTGTGGTGCTAAGGAACTTGTCCCTGTCCCTTTTCGCTCTGATTGACGGCCAAGCTGGGCATGGCACTCGCGCGCGCGCTCTCTCGCCCCGCCCCGCCTCCTCCAGCAACAGCCCCGCCCGTCTGTTAGGCGCCTCGGCACAACAACTCCAGCTCTGCGCGGTCCTATCGCCCGCCTGCCATCAGGGAGAGTCACCACACTCTCTCCCTGTCACCATAGAGCTTCACTGTGTGAAGAGAGAGAGACGACTGCTGGTGGTTGTTTAACCCGAAATTCGCGAGATTGTGGAGGAGAATCTTCTCACTGGTAACCGCAGCCGGTGTGAGAATTGAACCCTGCCCTCTGCGTTGCAAACCAGGACCTGGACCTCGCCTTCTCTGTCTCCATCTGGGGACGCCGTATGGATGACTGCAGTGGTGCGGCCTTGTGCTCCCGCCAGGAGCTCGAGCAGTTCGTCAATTTCGCCAGCACCTTCCATCCTGCTGTCAAATTCCCCTGGACTATTTCTGACACCTCCCTCTCCTTCCTGGACCTCTCAGTCTCCATCTCCGGAAACCGTCTCACTACTGACATCCATTTCAAATCCACTGACTCCCACAACTACTTTGACTACACCTCCTCTTACCCATCCTCCTGCAAAAATGCTATCCCATGCTCCCCATTCCTCCACATTTGCTCCCAGGATGTGGCGTTCCACTCCAGGACATCCCAAATATCCTCCTACTTTAGGGACCGTAATTTCCCCTCCTCTGTAGTTAAGCATCCCCTCAACCACATCTCCGCCATTTCCTGCACTTCTGTCCTCAAACATCCCCCCCCACAACAGCAATACAGAGAAAGCCCCCTTAGTCTTTACATACCACCCCAACAACCTCTAGATCCAATGCACCATCCTGACATTTCCACCACCCTACAATCAGACCCCACCATGAAAAAGATATTTCCATGCCCACCACTGTCTGCTTTCTGCAGGGACCATTCATTCCGTGACTCCCTTGACAGCTCTATACTCCCCACCAACTCCTCCACTGCAACCACAAGACATGTAACACCTCCCCTTTCATCTCAGTCCAAGGCCCAAAACAGTCCTTCCAAATCCAGCATTCACCTGCACTTCATCAAACCTTATCTGTTGTTCCTGATGTGGTACCCTCTATATAGGGGAGACCAAACGCAGACTCTGGGACTGGTTCGCCAATCATCTGCACTCTGCAAACATCAACCAACTTGACCTTCTAGTTGCCATCCATTTTAATTCCCATTCCCACTCCCCTGATGACATTGGCCTCCTCCACTGTCAGAATGAGGCCAAATGTAAACTTGAGGAACACACCTGATATTTCACCTTGGAAGCTTACAGCCCAATGGTCTTAACATTGACTTCAGCTTCAAAATTCCTCCACCCCCAGCCTTATCCCATGTCCAGCCCACACCCTCCTGACCTGACCTAACCTGTCCATCTTCCTACTCACCTATCCACTCCACCCTTCCCACAGACCAATCACAATAAGCCCCTACCTATATCCACCTACAATTATCTCTCCTACCATTCCCCCAGCCCCCTCCTTCTATTTATTTCTGGGCTCTCCTTCCCCTCCCCAGTCCTGACAATGAGTTTCAGCCTAAAATGTTGACTTACCTGCTGTGCTTTTCCAGGCTCACAGCCATAGACTCAGCCATCCAATCAACTGAGCTAACTGGCTGCTGCACCAGACTGCAGTTGTAGTACCCCTACCCCTGAGCTAGCAGGCCAGGGTTCAAGTTGCACCTAGTCCAGGAGTGTGCGATAACTTCTCTGAACAGGTAGATTTTAGAAAATATCAACAACTGTTCATTGACCACCAGCAGCACACCAAACACAAACACACAACATTTTAATATTCTCTTTTTTCTAAATTACCTAAACAAAATTTTGTGGATGCTGAAAATTTGAAATAAAAACAAACTGCTGCATAATCTCAGCAGGTCCAGCAGCAGTTTTATTTTCCTCTCCACAGAATGTTTCGAGTCTGGTCTGACTCTTCAGAATTCTGGTTTTGCCTAAATGACTTTCATTTTTAACAGTACCACCCAGTTGTTTCCTTTTCTCCACCTCACACTTTTAATTTACAAAGACAATGAATGATCAGAGTTTCAGCTGTGTACTTCCTTTGAGGTATTGGGATTCTGCTCCCTAGTGGGTTAAGGCTGTTGAACACTTTTTCAAAAGTGATCAAGATTAGGTTTTCTTTTGACAGGGTGGTGCCCTAGGGGATTTGGGGTTCAAGCAGGGAGGTCAAGTTCAGATCAAAGATCAGCCTACATTGCAATGCTGTTATTGAATGGAGAGCAAGATCAGGGCCTAATGGCCTTTTCTGCTCTTAATACTGCATTCTTATCATTCATATGATTTTAGTTTTCAGATTTAAATTTAATTAGAATAATAACATTGATATTAACAACAGCTATGATATTACTATGATATAATGACACAACAATTTTTGCACAAGCATGTCTGACAGCAAACCATCCTCACTGGAATGCATATTTGAAGAAGACTTGCATATATAGAATGCCTTCGATAATCTCAGGAAACCCCAGAATGTTTTACATCCAATTGCAGTGTAGTCATTGTTCTAAAGTTAGAAATAGTATTGATAATTTGTGTGCAACAAGGTCCCACAAAGAGCAATATGTTAGTAGTCAGGTTTACTCATTTATCAATGTTGGCCAAAGTATACTTCTTTTATTTCTTCCAAGAAATAATGTGCTGTCATCTAGAGGCTAGACAGGGCCTCAATTTAATGTTCCATTGGAAGACAGAACTGCAACACATGGTTTGCCAACTCCAGTTGGATCTTTCCCTGGTGGTTTGGTGACATGACCGCCTGCCTGTAATCTCCCAACTGCCAATTTTTGGTCATTGGTCACTTGGCATACCCATCTTCACATTTCACCATCTTACCCAGCCAATCAAAAAGCAAGCATTAGCTGGTTCATGACTGTCAATTCAGCAGAAGTCTTGGTAGATTTTCATAGGTTTTTCTTATAACCAGTAAAGCGGAGTGCTCACATCAGTCTTCAGGAGGTTAAACAATTTTGTGGGTTGCCAAAAAAGTGCAATCTGTTTGCAATTGGATCAAAGCAAAGTAGTTGAATCTTATCTCACTGCAGGAAGACACTTTTATTAAGCTTCAAAATACATCCTCTCTTGGCCCAGGTTTTTATATTAAAAAAGAACTTGTTAAAATATAGATTCTTTGCCTCCACACCAGTCCCAACACACTCTCTGTCCAATTAGTGTTGTTGGAGCTGCATTCAACTGGGCAATGGAGGAATATTCCATCATACTCCTGACTTGTGCCTTGTAGGTGGTGGACAGACTTTAAGGTATCAGGAAGTGAGAGAATCCTAGCCTCTGATGAAGCAGCCTGCTTGAATTGGCAACATATTTACAAACATTCCCTCTTCATTCCCTCCACCACCAATGATTACTACCGATGACTCTGCTTTCTCTGTAGCCACTTTCTTAAAGATGTTGGGGTGTAGCCCGTTGGCCTAGAGGACTTGTCATTCCCTCCAGTTCCAATAGTTTATGTAGTACACTTTTCTCTCGTAAGAACTGTTTTTAAAATCTCTCCCTCTCCTTTGCCTCTAATTTTTGACTATGCTTGAAAAGCTTTTTGATTCATCTACTTTGCCTTTCCCATGTCAAACCAGCTTCTAGAATGACTTCCATCAATTGCTCAAGCCAAAATCCACCTCCTTTTAAGACATGTTGACTCACTTCATATAGCATAGCCTAGCTTAGACTTGCTCGCTTATCATAACTATGGCTTTGGCTTTGGCTTTGGCTTTGACTTTAGCTGTATGTAGAGTTGAGGGTGCAATCAGTAGAGCATTCACTCACTTCATGATCTTCCTATCTAAACTCAAAATCCTCAAGGAACTCAGCAACTCTGGCTGCATATGGAGTGAAGGGGTTAATACTTCAAGTCCAATACGAGTCTTTTTCAGAACTCTGTGATCTCCATGCCTGTGTTTGGATGCTGTCCATTTGTTTGTTTCTTTGATTTTCACAGGTCCTGGTTTGAGGAAATTAATTTCCATTTGTAAACCCAAAAATCCACAACCTTTACTCTAACTTCACTGAGAATGCAAACACACCCCCTTGTCATCTCCAACTTCCAACTTCCCTGTTCTCCAATGCACTGAATTTAAAATGCTCATCTTATTTACAGAATCCTTTAAGAACCTTGCTCCATTCTGCTATTTTCTTCAAAGCAACATCTGGGCCTATATCCTGTGACACACTGATGCTTTTCTGTCCATCCCTACTCCTCATTTGTAAAAGAGCCTTCAGCTACCTCAGCCCTACCATTGGAACACTGTTCTAAAACCTCTTCATTCTGTTATTCCACACGCTGCTTTTAAAAAGGCTTGTAAAGCCCTATCTTTTGATTATCTCTTTTAGTTATTGTTACAAACTCCTAGACTAAAATGAGGCATCCATTATCCCTTGTATGAAGCACCTTAGGAAGCCTCATCATTTTAAGAGCAAAAAGTTATAATTTCGTTTTGGAGTTCAGCTCTCGATGGTAACAATTTGAATCTAAGTTACAGCATAAATCTGCTGTTATCACATCAATGACTGTCATTGTGCAACACATTCTGTACTAGTTGAAGTCTTAGGATACATTTTATCAAAGTACAATGCTCGCTAGGAGAAATCTTTCTTTTCTTGGTTAAGTGCCAGCGTCAGTTGCTTCAAGATTTTCAGGAGGCTGTTTCACCATGAGGCCTAGCAAGATTTCTTGCTGTATCTTGTCAGATTCTGTTTCCATCTTACCATGTGCCATTTTCAGAACAACCTACCACTCAGTGAATATCCATTGCAAGTCCAGCACTCCTTGATCCTGTGCCATCTTTAAAAGGCCACTGTTCCCCGGGCAAGCATTGGCAGTCCAACATTGCCCTACATCTACAATGTAATGACACAGCAACTAAAAGTAAAACTGCTCACAGCACATAACCAGCTGACACCCACTTGTATATACAACTCATATTCTGTCACCCTAGTTGCTGCTTAACCACCAGAACCCACAGTTTACTCTCATTAGCTACATCCTGTCTAAAAACCCTCTCCCAGTCAATGCTATCCTGTTTCCAGTGCCCACAGTTTCTCAGTGTACACTAAGGGAGCATCACAAGAAGGCAAGCAATTGGACAATACAAAACAGGAAGTTTTATTTACAGCTAGCAAAAGTGAACACAAACAAAACGAGTAGGGGTTGCAGTTCAGCCCCACAGTGTAAGCTAAATGCTAGCAACATGATCGACAACTAGTCTACAGTCCATGATGGTGTGCTGCACCCAGCTCTCGTCAACTGGAACCAGGTATCAATCAGCCCCTGTTTGACTTGTAGCGTGTAATGCACTTGAGCTCTGTCATGCACGAGGAGAACTTTCTCCTCCTCACTGTCTTTATCATCCTTCGTGGAAGACTGCTGCTGTTCCCCCATCCCTTTGTCATCCAGCATGTCGCCTCATTGCCTGCTCCAGTTGTGCAGAACACAGCACACCAGGATGATGCAGCACACTCAGGCCAGACTATGATGGAGAATGTCCACCAGACCAGCCCAAGCAGCAGAACCATGTCTCCAGCAGTTCTGTACTCTGCTCCACCATGGCCTTAGTTGCAGCAGGTGCAACAACTTGAAGTTTTTATTTTATTTCAAAAATATACCTTATAAAAAAAACCTTTTTATATATCCATAGTCACAAATGCAGTTCGGTTCTGCACAGTAGCACATCAAGGAAACAAACAAACATTGGAGTTTGACTCTATCCAAATAAACCAAAGACATCTCTTACACCTACACGACCACATTTACACACGCAATCAGTGCTATGGCACCATCGTGACCAATCCAAGGGGTAGGACTAATATTATCAGGAAGATGCATAGCCATTAGTCAGGGATCTGAGCACTATTCTCATCCATGACTGTCTGGTTAGGTCACTCAAGGGTGTGCGCCATGGTCACTCCATTTTGTTTATTTACAGACCACATTGCCAGGGTCTGATGGGGTTACCTCCTCTCTCAATTCTCTGGGAAGAAGTCTCCTCTTTGTGCAAGCATCCATGCTTCGGAATGCCAATACTTATCAGGGTGCACAGTGGCCTTTTAAATGTTGAGCGCGCACATATTCACCAAGTAGTGAATTGCTTTGAGAATGGCACATAGTCCAATGTGGCTGCAGTCAGCTGTGAGGAACTCTATAGATGTGGCGTAGGTAGCTAATGAGGAGGGTTTTGCAAGAAAACCCACAAGTGTTGCGGTAACTAGTCCTTAAAAATTTAATGCAGTTCACACAAAGCCAAAAAAAACTTAAGATTCAGCCTCTGGTACTTTGCAGATACAGATGTGATCTATTGTGGATAAATGTGAAGCAATGCACTTTATCAAAAGCAACATGATGAGAGGATATCATCTAAGTGGTATTATTTTGAAGTGAGCTCTTGAGCAGTGGGACCTTGTGGCGTTTTTAAACAATGCCACTTGATAAGCTGTTTAAGGAAATGAATGACTTAGTTTTGTAAATAAGGACAATGCAAACAAACATAAGGAAGTCATGATCAGCCCTTGCAAATCTTTGTTTCGGTCTCAGTGGAAATGTTGTTTACACTTCTGCGTGTCACGCTTTAAGAAGAATTTCAAGGCCTTAGAGAAAATAAAGAGAAAGTAGGTAAAGTGAGCACCCAGGAACATGATAACTGGAATATAATATAGGGAAATGTGAAGGTATCCACTTGATGGAAAATAGAAAAACAAATCACTTATAAATATTAAACAAAACATGAAGTACTGGAGAAACTCAGCAGGCCTGGCAGCATCTGTGAAGAGAAAAACAGAAATCATAGAATCCCCACAGTGTGGAAGCAGGCCATTCAGCACATCAAGCCCACTACCCTATCCCTGGTCTACCCAGGCCTCCTGATTCAGAGGTATGGATACTGCCACTGTGCCAAAAGAGTCCTTGGCAGATTGATTTAGAAAATATCTGTGCAAATTGGGTGCTGTGCTTCCTACTATGGGGTGATTTAACATGGTCAATCACCTAATATACACATCTTTGGACTGTGAGAGGTAACTGGAACACCTGGAGGAAACCCACACAGACACAGGGAGAATGTGCAAACTCCACACAGTCACCCGGACGTGGAATCGAAACCAGGACCCTGGCATTGTGAGCCACCTTGTCACCCCCCGTTTCAAGACATAAATTCTGCTTCAAGTCCAGTGACCAGCAACTTTGTCCAGTTTTGACAAAAGGCCACTAGACTCAATTTTAACTCTGTGTTTCTCTCCACAGAGGCTACCAGACCTGATGAGATCTTCCTGCACCTTCTAAGAATTTTAACCTTGTTTACAAAGGGATTGGAGCATGAGTAATGAAGTACAGTGTTACTTATTGTGCAGGTTCTTGATGAGACCACATCTGGAGTACTATGTATAGCTGTAATCTCCTTCATCTAAAGAAGAACATACTAATGTTAGAGTGAGTACAATGTAGATTGACTAGACTGATTCCTGGAATTAGCTTGTTATGAGGAAAGCTCGAGAAGACCAGACTTACCCTCCATATAGTCTAGAAAAGAGAGTGGTAATTTCATTAAAACATAAAATTCTTAAGGAACTTAATAGAATTTATGGTTGGAGCACATTTTCCTTGTCTAGAAGTCTAGAACTAAGGGTCACAATCTCAGAAAAAGGCATTGACCATTTAAGATTGTGATAAGGAAAGAATTCTCTCATCCCAGAGAATTGAGGGTATTCAGTCGTTGAGCATATAGCAGACAGAGATCGGTGGATCTTTGCGTACTATGGGAATCAAGAGATGTGGTGATGATGTGGGAAGCTGGAATTGATGTAGAAGATCAGCCATGATCACAATGAATGATGGAACAGGCTTAAAGATCCAAATAATCCACTGTTCTTCTCACCTCTGCTATCATGTACCAGTTTGATACCAGATACCTGGTATTTCACTTATGTGAAGAGATTGGAAAAGTTACATTTGTTCTCCTGATGGCACAGATTGTCAAACAAAGACTCTATAGAGGAATTCAGAAGTGCAATTATGGAGAAATTGTTTATTCTGGAAAGTGAGGTGCTAACGAGAGGAATAGGACTTATTGATGACCAAGTACTGATGACCAGATACAAAGCTGGAGCTAACCCAACTTCAGCAGGCAGAGGGTGCCTGAGGTACTGTGTTGCTGGCTGTGGCCAGCAAGAGGTTACTGCAAAGAATGTCACCCAACTCAGAACAGCAGCCAGTCGCCTAGAATATCACCAATCAGGAGGCCAAAAACTTTACAATCTAGGAGATAACAACAAACAAGAGGGTCAATCAGTACATGCCTGACCTTTTCCAGTGGACACAACACCTTTTGAGACATATGGCATCTACACTTGACTTTTCTCTTTCTTTCTACCAGAAGACTCTGCCAGCAGATGTATCGGAGTTGCCACATTCATAGCCCCACACAGAAAATAGTATTCTCAGCTTTGGACAGATGGAGCACTCGGCAGGCATGCTGCTCCTATTACTGTTCAGTGTTAGAGTGAACTGGGAAAATTGTGATATACATTTATACATTAATGGGAATGTTTCTGTTTCCTGCATTATTTCGTTGATTAAGGTGGTTTGACAAGTCAGGAGGTTAAAAACAAACTCTCAAGTTGTGCCCACCCCATTCTTCTACAGCTGTTCAACTTCAATTTTCTTAACATTGCCATCTTAATCACTGCTTCCATGCTGTAAAGAAATCTAAAATAAAAATAAGCTTATTCATATGCAGTTCTGCTGTTATTGCATTCTTTGAAGTTTATCTAGTCAATGCTGGTACAGAGCAACAAGTCAAATGAGATTCTATAAAAGAATGGGTAGCATTCAAAATATTGACAGCTATTTGTTGGAGTATGTGGAATTTATCAAGTCCTATCAATGGGTTGAGAGATAGCAGGAACTGCAGATGCTGAAGAATCTGAGACAACAAGGTGCAGAGCTGGGTGAACACAGCAGGCCAAGCAGCATCAGAGGAGCAGGAAGGCTGACGTTTCAGGCCTTGCTGATGCTGCTTGGCCTGCTGTGTTCGCCCAGCTCTGCACCTTGTTGTCTCTATCAATGGGTTGGGCAGGGTGAGAGTACTGGATGGGCTCCAGATGCTTCTGAACTGATATCAGCCTCAAATGAAAAGTTTGTTTGCGTGGATCAGGAATTAGAAAAATTGTTTTATCTGATTTACAAAATTGAAATGAAATGACGATGCATTTGTGTCTGAAACCAAGGTGCATTTGTACAGAACAATAATAGTTTACTTTGAAAATGTCAGTCTTCCCTCTCAAATGGACATAAAAGAAAGAGCAGAGAAGATTTTTAGACGTCACAGTTAACAATCAAGAAACAATTAAAGTAGGTAATTGGATCATGTATTCAATTGAACTTTGTGGAAGCTTGCCATGTGCAAATTATCTATTATCAATCAAAATAGCTAAATCAACCTGCTCACACATTTTATTACATATCTTTAAATTACTTGAGATTTGAACCCAGACCTCCTGATTCAGAGGTAAGGATACTGCCACTGTGCCAAAAGAGTCCTTGGCAGATTGATTTAGAAAATATCTGTGCAAATTGGGTGCTGTGCTTCCTACATTGCAATGTTGCCTAAACTTAAAAAGGACTTTGCGAGCTGTAAAGTGATTTTGGATAACCAGTGCTAATTATGATCACTATAGAAGCACAGACCTGCGGGCTCTTGTGGCAGATTCCCTGCCTTTGAACCATAAGGCTCAGATTCCAGTCTCACCTGCTCTGGATGTGTCATGACACACCTCTGAACAGATTGACTGACTAAATATGTTGAGGAAACACAGATCATTTACTTATACATGTGAAAAACTGGAGATAATTCTGAATATATTAAAATATTTGGCTTTTCTTTGTCCCAGTAGATCTTTGAATAGTATATTTAGAAATCTACATCATATTCAGAACACAGCCTGACACTGGTTTAAACATTTTACTCTAATATTAACATTGATTTTACTATAGTCTGCAGAAGGAGCCAACTGAAAAGCAAACAACAGGAGACAGGACTGCATTGAACAGTAAACAAATTTATTTACAGGAGAAAACAGCCACAATAAGAATTGGAGAAGAGTTAGAGCCAATGGTTGAAAGTTTGTTGAAAGAATAAGAGACCAAAGTCACAGGGTTTGAATAGGAATTAGTTGGAGAGAGATAGTAGGATTTTCTGAAGAAGGATCTAGGCCCGAAACATCAGCTTTCCTGCTCCTCTGATGCTGCTGGGCCTGCTGTGTTCATCCAGCTCTACACCTTGTTACCTATAATTAGTTGGAGAGATGTTTTGAAGAAAAGGAAAATAGCCCTTAAAGGAAGAGAGTCCCTGATAAGTTTTGGGAGTATTGGGTCCACAAACAATTGTTCGTAACTTCTCAAAGTTTCCATCCTAGCATCAGAAAGACAATTGTTCAAGGAAATATTGCATCATTGCAGAACAGGACCAGTAGTATTCAGGAGTGTACATTACTGTATAAATGAGTTCTTGTAAAATATATTATTCTTGTAAAAGTATAAATGTGTATAAATGAGTTCAGAAATTGAAGGATAAAACAGATGAATGTGTAGCTGGAAAGGTGGTGCAGGAGGGGAGGGCTTTAAGTTCAGGGGAAAATGATTCCTGTACAAGCTGGATGGGTTGAACATGAACAGAGCTGGGACTGAGTTTTTTGCAGGGTGTTTTTCTAGTGCTGGTAAGACAGCTTTAAACTAACTTGGCAGGTGTGTGGGAACCAAGGGAGAATAGTGAAGAAGAATACCAGGGTTCACAAATCAATAGGTGAGGTCAGAATAAGGGAGAAAATAATGAAGACTGAATCAGGCTTATTGTGTATGTATGTGAATGCATGGAGTATAATGAATAAGATTAAATCCAGATTACCATGTAATGGAGACCTTTACAGTGCTAGAGAAAGAGGATATCTCAAAGGGTTCAAGGTCAGATCAACTTGGCTAGAACTAAAGAATAAAAATTACATTGCTCATTGTAGTCCACACATCGTCAATTAGTGAAAAGGATGTTAAGGAACAAACCCTCAGGGAAATTACAGAGAGATGTCAACTTAATTCGTAGTTAAAATGGGGGACATCAATTACATAAATATAGACTAAGATACAGGCAGTGTAAGGGGCAGTGAGGGGCAAGTGTTCCTAGATTGTATTGAGATGAATTTCTTGTCCAGTCTAACAAGAAAAATTATATTTTTGGACCTGGTCCTTGGAAATGAGGTGGGCCGAGTGGATGTAGTGCCAGTGGGGGATCATTTATGATATAGTGGTCATTATATCCTGAGATTTAGGATGATAGTGAACAATGACAATGGTCAACCCAGAGTAAGAAGAATCAATTCACAGAGAGTCAACTTAATATACTGAAACAAAGGATTATTGGAAGGAAATCTATAAATGAGCAATGAGCTATCTTCAAAAAGGAGATGACTTCGGTACAGTTAATGCATATTCCTTCAAAAGGAAAAGGACAATTAAATTGAAGCTCCCTGGTTCACAAAGGAAGAGAAATTAAGATAAATAGGAAAGGTCTTCTTGTATCAACTACCAGGTAAAATGTAAAATTGAGAACCAAGAGAAATAAAGAAGGTTCCGAGGGGAGGTGAAGAAGTATATCGGAGAAGCAAAGGAGAAGTCTTAAAAAGATTGGCAGGCAACAAAAACAGGATTCCCAGCATCCTCTAATGGCGTATCAATAGCAGCAGTGAAAGGAGGAATAGGGACAAAAAAGGGGATTTACATCTGGAGAAAGGAGTGTGGCATTAAGTGAATAATTTTCATCTGGCTTTATGAAGAAAGAAGGTGCTATCCAGGCCCTGGTGGTAGGGGAGGAATCTCTGTCACTGGAAGGATTCAAAATTAATAAGACCCAAAATGTTAGATAAACTGTTAGTACATAAATTTGACTAGGCACTGGCACCGTTTGAGATGGATCTAAGGATATTGAAGGAAGTAAAAGTGGAAATGGAAAGGACACTGCCCATAATCTTTGAGTAGTCCTTAGATTCCCTTGTTCAACCATAGGTTGCAAGGATAAACCCAGCAATTATAGACCACTCAATGATGGGGAAGCTCCGATATATAATTCTTCAGGGTAGAATTACTAATTACATGGGAAAAGATGGGTTGGTTAGGCAGATTCATTACAGATTTCCAAAGGGAAGATTGTGTTGAATTAACTTGGTAGAGTTTTTTTGAAGAGGTAACAGAAAGGGTTGATGATGGTAATGCTGTTGATGTGATGTACATGAAATTCCAGAAGATGTTCATTGCCTTGTACCACAATGCACTGTGAGAAAAATTACAGCTCATGGAATAAAAAGGACAGCAAGCAACATGGAGACAAAGGAGACAGCAAGAACTGCAGGTGCTGGAGTCAGAGTCAATACAGTGTGGGGCTGGAGGAACACGGCGGATCAGGCAGCATCAGAGGAGCAGGACAGTCGATGTTTCGGGTCCTGAAGAAAGGTCCAGACCCGAAATGTCGACTTGCCTGCTCCTCTGACGCTGCCTGACCCGCTGCGTTCCTCCAGCTCCACACTGTATTAACATGGATACAAAATTGGCTGAGCAATTGAAAACAAAGAGTAACAGTCCAGGGATATACTTTGGGCTGCAGAAATGTTTGTAGTGGTCAAGGGTGGGCATTGGGACCCTTCCTTTTAAAACAAAAAACAAAAAACAAAGAAAAACAAAGAACAAGGCAGCACAGGAACAGGCCCTTCGGCCCTCCAAGCATGTGCTAACATATTTTGCTCCTCCGTACTAAAACTGTCTTCACTTACAAGATCCATATCCCTCTATTCCCTTCCTATTCATTTATTCGTCCAGGTGTTTCTTGAATGTTGCTATTGTGTCTCCTTCCACCGCTTCCTCTAGCAACGTGTTCCAGGCACTCACCACCCTTTGTGTGAAAAGCATGCCTCGCACATCTCTTTTAAACATCCACGCCTTGCACCTTGAACCTGTGTGTGCTAGTAATTGATACCTCTATCCTGGGAAAAAGCCTCATAGTTTCCACCCTATCTATGCCATTCACAATTTTATACATTTCTATTTGGTCATCCCTCAATCTCCTGCATTCCAGTGAAAACAAACACTATCAATCCAACCTTGCTTCATAGTTAAAATCCCCTATACCAGGCAACATCCTTTTTTGTACCTTCTCCAAAGCATCCACATCCTTCTGGTCGTGTGGTGACCAGAACTGTACGCAATATTCCAGGTATGGCCAACTGAAGTCCTACGAAGCTGCAGCATAATTTGTCTATCCTTACACTCAATGTCCCTTCCAATGAAGGCAAGGATATCATAGGCCTTTTTTTAACCAATTTATCTACCAACGCTGCCACATTCAGTGATCTGTGGACCTGCACACCCAGATCCCTCTGCATATTAATACTCCAAAGTGTTCTGCCATTCATTGTATAACTTCCACCTGTACTTGACCTTCCAAATGCATCGCCTCACATTTATCTGAATTAAACTCTATCTGCCATTTTCCTGCTCATGCCTCCAACTGATCTACGTCCTGCTGTATTCTCTGACAATCCTCCTCACTATCCGCAACTACACCAATCTTTGTGTCATCCACAAACTTTCTAATTAAGCTATGTTTTCCTCCATATCATTTATGTAGATCATGAATGGCAGAGGTCCCAGCACTAATCCCTGTAGAACGCCACTATTCACAACCCTCCATTTTGAAAAGCATCCTTCCACCACTACCCTCTGTCTCCTATGACTAGGCCAGTTCTGTATCTGTCTTGCCAGCTCACCCCTGATACCATGTGACTTCATCTTTTGTGCCAGTCAGCCATGAAGGACCCTGGTCAAAGGCTTTACTGAAGTCCATGTAGACAACATCAACCACTTTTCGCTCATCAATTATTTTTGTCACCTCAAAAAACTCAATCTAATTAGTGAGGCACAACATTCCCTGTACAAAACCATGCTGTATATCACTAATGAGTCCATTTGCTTCTAAATGCTTTTTGATCCTGTCCCTAAGAATCTTTTCCAATAATTTTCCTACCACCAACGTGAGACTCACAGGTCCATAATTTCCAGGATTATCCCTGCTACCCTTCATAAACAATGGGACAACATTGTCCATTCTCCAGTCCTCTGGGACCTCACCTGTGGCCAAAGCGGATATAAAGATGTCTGTCAGTACTCCAGAAATTTATTCTCTTGCCTCCCTCAATATTCTGGGATAGATCCCATCAGAACCTGGGGACTTATCTACCTTAACACTTTTTAAGATGGACAACACCTCTTCCTTTTTAATAGCAATTTGTCTTAAAAACTCGACATTGCCTTCCCTGAGATCATCCTCCACCAGTTCCTTCTCTTTGGTGAATATCAATACAAAGTATTTGTTTAGGACATTGCCTACCTCTTCTGCCTCAATACATAGGCTCCCTCATTTGTCCTTGAGTTGGCCAGCCCTTTCCTTAGCTACTTTATTGCTTTTCACATATGTATAAAAAGCCTTAGGATTCTTTTTAATCTTAATTGCTAATGACTTTTCATGACCCTTTTTAGTCCTTCTAATTCCTTGTTTAAGTTATTTCCTACTTTCCTTATATACTTCAAGGGCTTTGTCAGTTCGTATCCTCCTAGACATCACGTGTGCTTTCTTTTTCTTTCTGACCAATGTCGTAACATCCCTACTCATCCAATGTTCACGTAACTTGCCATACCTATCCTTCATTCTCGCAAGAACGTGCCATTCCTGAACTCTTATCAACTGCCATTTGAAATGCTCCCACATGTCCGATGTAGATTTACTCTCAAACGCCACCTTAAATCTACATTCTCTAGTTCCTGCCTAATATTGTTGTAGTTCACCCGTTTAACACCTTCACTCTAGGAATACTGTTATCCCTATCCATGAGTATCTTAGAACTCACGGTATTATGGTCACTACTCCCGAAATGCTTCCTCACTGAAACTTCACTCACCTTGGTTGGGCTCATTTCCCAAAACCAGATCCAGTACAACCTTTTCCCTGTTTGACCTGTTTACATGTTATCTCATGAATCCCTCCTGAATGGTCCATACAAATTTTGCCCCATCCAAAGCTCCAAGCACATAGTGAGTCCCAGTCATAATAGGAGAAGTTAAAATCATGCACTACAACAACCCTGCTGTTTTACATCCTTCCAAAATCTATCTACATATTATCTCCTCTCTCTCCCATTGGCTTTTCATGTAATATATGAATTATCTAGATCTTGAAGTCCAGGAGAGAGTTTCAAAGTCTGCAGATGATGCAAAACATGAGAGGATTGTAAACTGTGAGAAGGACAGTGTGAAACTCCAAGAGGATATAGACAGGTAGGTGGCTGATGAAGTTCAGTGTAGAGAAGCATAAGCTGTGATGCATGATTCACCATCCATTCCCAACCTTCATCTTCCCTGTGGTGTTCTTGCTCCTGCATCCCTGATGACCTTTCAACCTCAGCACTGTTTCTGTTTAACAAGCGTGGGGCTGGATGAACACAGCAGGTCAAGCAGCATCATAGGAGCAGGAAAACTTGACGTTTCGGGCCTAAACCCTTCATCAGAAATGGGGGAGGGGAAGAGGGTTCTGAAATAAATAGGGAGCGAGGGGGAGGCGGATAGAGGATGGATAGAGGAGAGGATAGGTGGAGAGGAGGCAGACAAGTCGAAGAGGCGGGGATGGAGCCAGTAAAGATGAATGTAGGTAGGGGGTAGGGAGGAGATAGGTCAGTCCAGGGAGGACAGACAGGTCAAGGGGGCGGGATGATGTTAGTAGATAGGAGATGGGGGTGTGGCTTGAGGTGGGAGGAGGGGATAGGTGAGAGGAAAAACAGGTTAGGGAGGTGGAGATGAGCTGGGCTGGTTTTGGGATGCGGTTGGGGGAGGGGAGATTTTGAAGCTGTTTATCCCTTTTATATAACTGTTAATGTCTTAAATTTACTCCCTTAGCCTAACGTTTTGTTAATTGTCATGCTGTTTTGAGGCCAGAGCAATTGTCACTTTATGAAGATCTGCCCACCACAACTCTCTGTCCCAACCAATGTTCTACAGAATCCTCCCTTCAATCTTGAATTGTCCACTTTGGTCTATAATCATTCCCTCAGTGATCCAGTGCAATGAACACCATTCCCAGACTTGAGATTCTCACTTTGACCATGACACAACCAGCTGGTCCTTGATAAAGCCAATCTCAATGATGCCCAAAGCCTCCGGACTGACTATAGCGCACATCTGGTCTAACTTGTCAGCATGGCCCACCTGTTAGGTTTATGCCATCACAGTTCCTGACTGATGTATCTGTAATCCTTTGACTGGTTGCAGGTTTTTTTTGATTCATTCATTCATGGGAAGACCAGCATTTATTGCCCATCCCAGAAGGCTGTTAAGAGTCAACCACATTGCTGTGGATCTGGAATCACATATAGCCCAGACCAGGTTAGGACTGAAGCTTCCTTCCCTAAAAGTGAACCAGATGGGTTTTCTTGCTGGCTTAATCATGGCCAAATCCTGGACTGCAAGGACAGAGAGATCCCTGGAATCCAGTAGGACCAAGCACCTGAATAACCACAGCCAGTCCCTTGAATTGGGATTGGTTGAGCCCCTTGATTGAGTCTGACAGATCCTTCATTGACCGTGGATCCCTCGATTCCACTATGGTCTGGTAAGCTGCAGGTAGGTGATGTAGGCGTGACTTTGATATTAACTAATCACCTGCCGTACGGCAAAATGTTCAGCCCCTTGACTGTTCATTGATACAAACTATGAGAAGCTGTCCACCTCTCCCTCAGCAATACAAAGCAATGCAAGCCACAGAGGCTGGCACCCTGGGTCTGATTTGCCTATGTGCAGAAGAATGAAAGGCAGAGAGACTAAATGAGTGAGCAGTAAAAAAGCAGTCATCCTGTGTAAGTGAAGTCCTGAAGGAGTGAAGTAGAATCTGAGCTAATCCGAAAGCAGCTATGATGGTTACTATGAGACGAATGGATTGTTGATTCAATTGAAGGGTGGAAGAGGATAGTGTCGATGCAGTACACAGGGAAATATTGGTGACAATGGAGCGCCATGTGAAGGCCCAGAGCAGTAAGTGACAAGATGCAGCCCTCAAGTAACTACTTTGACATTAATGCCGGATAGTGGCATTGCCTAGCTTCTCATAGAAAGAGAGAATTGACAGCTGCATAGAAATGAAAAGAGTTTAGCTAATAATAAGATGCACATACATGGAAATAAGGTAGTTACTGCACATTAGTGAAATTCAGATCTTGCTGTTTAATCCCGAAGTGAAAAGTCAGAAATGTTTTTCTTAATGTGAGAATCTGCATTTTCCATTGTTCTCCATATTCTTCCAACATTTTCATCATTGTCCACACTATTCAAGGGAGTGGAAAATTCCAAGCTGTGTTTTATTGGGTTAGTGCATATGAGGTGGAAGGACTTTTGAAAAGAAAAGAAAGCATCTGATCTTTTCTGTCATTTAATTTAGCCATATCATTCTTAACATAGTAAGAGGCAATGGAATTCTGGTACTGTAAGTTAATGCGATGAGTGAAATCTAATGACATCAGTAAGAAACAGAATAACCAATGTTTTGCAATGGAACCAGGAAAGCAAATATCTAAAGATTTTAACCAAAGCATGAAGGGAGGAGTGCATGAAAATTAATGTTTTGAATGTTGAATGGCAAACTTCACTCTCTGGAGCAAAGTCTAGGTTCCACAGATGCAAGACAGCCCTAAAGTTGAAATTGTAACTAATTTAATACATTTTTTATTGCTGCAGCATGTTAACTTCATGAGAAATGCAGTAGAAATCCAGTGGAAACATAAATGTGATTTAAGCAGTGAAGCTTTCAGCTGAAATGCTCACAGTCCAGCAATGGAAAGTCCTCTTTAAAATTTGTATTTCCCTTTGAATGGAGAGAGTAGATGAGTTTACCTTTCTGGTGTGTAAAGTTCATCATATCACAATGTGCTGAATTTCCTTCTGAACTGTCAGATTTTCAACATTACAGGGTTGACTTTTGGCACGTACTGGCAAGTCCAGATGCTGAGTCCAAATGCCAGGCGGCACCCCCATTCTAGTGAGCAGTATGGCCCAGAGCTGCATGTCACTGGCAGCAGCTCCATGGCAACAGGTATCAAATGCAGTGCCATCCTAGCTCAAAAGCAGTTGCATAAGGTTGGGGGAAGTCGTGACCTGGCAGTTAGGCCCCAGTGATTCGCAGTGGACGGTGTAATTAAGCATTGCTAGAAGCAGCAGACACCAAGACATCGCTTGGCTGGTGTTGAGAAGGGCACTACCTCTGAGATCCTTCTTGTATGTCCGGTTTGTCTGTGCCACATCGCGCTGCCCTTGAAACAACTGTGGGGTGGCAGGGATGAGACTGTTACACATCTGTTTCTGGAATGTGCCTTCGTAAAGGAAAATTCTGGAGAAAGAAGCAGTGGTTTTGTCGTGGTTCATCCCGAGCAGTTCTGTGATGCAGGACTCTGTGCTATACGGTCTTTCCCCATGACACGTATCAAGACAAACACCAAATGTGCATGGATGACCCTCAATTTGGTGAAAGATGCTCTTTGGTCTGCCTGAAACTTGTTGGTCTTCCAGAGCAAGGAGTTGACCCCAACCGAGTGTCACAGACTGGCACATTCCAAGCTCCAGGACTACGTGCAGAGGGATGCAATAAAACTTGGGGCAGCTGCCACCAAGGCACAGAGGGGAAAGACCATCATCTGAGGTCTTTCTGCCGAAGTTTAATGGTGGTCCGTTCGGTTATCGGACCCTCCCAGGTGCCTCAAATATACGAAAATATAGTAAGTAAGAAATGCTTTTGATTTGTTTGCTGGATAGAGTCAAACTCCAATGTTTGTTTTGCTCCTTCATGTGCTACTGTACAGAACCAAACTTCAAACGTCAAGCTTTCCTGCTCCTGTGATGCTGCTTGGCCTGCTGTGTTCATCCAGCTCTACACCTTGTTATCTCGGATTCTCCAGCATCTGCAGTTCCTACTATCTCCAATTGTAACTGTGTGTATAAATATATAAAGATATTTTTATCAATAAAGTATATTTTTGAAATTTAAAGAAGTATAACATTGCCTCAAAGTGAATGTGAATAGTGTCCTTCATGAATAAGAAATGCCTTTGGCCTTTGCAACTGCAGGGAATGTTAGTTCCATGATTTTTTTTTCTTCATATGCAAAGTCTGTACAGAACCGAACAGCTCTATGTATATAAAGATTTTTCTTATGAACAAAGTATATTTTTGAACTAAAAGTAAAACAAAAGTCATTCTCCCATCTAAGGCCTTTTGGCCAGGTACAATGCAGGTCCGTTCAGTTATCAGACAAACCCGGTGCCTCAAATATATGTAAATAGTATGTGGCATAAGTGAGAAATGCTTTGGGCTTGTTTGTTCACTATATGTGAAGACTGTACAGAATCGAACTGCTCTAGTGACTATGTGTGTATACAAAGATTCTTTTTGAATAAAGTACACTTACGAAATTTTTAAAAATTGCTAGCATCATTACTTGAGCTGTTGGGGAGCCCCTGAATGGAGCAGGTAATGCTGTCTCCCGGATCTTACACACTGGAAGGGCACCAGCACTCACAGTCTTCCCACACAGTCTTCTGGTATGAGTAAAATGTCTGTGACATCAGAAAGTGGCCCTTAATTGGCCACTTCAGTGGCTTATTGGCTTCCAGGTAGATGGCCAAGCTTCAAAATTTTCCCTCAATGGCAATTACAGCACGGCAGCAGGAAGGCTTTGGATACCCATGCCAATGCATGTCCCCACCATTGTACCAGCCCTCTCAACTCCCAGCCGATTGCCAATGGAGCAGGTAAATTTAACCCGCGGTTTGTTTTTAGATTTGTGAGTGAGTGAGGCACTCAGTTTGGAGAGTAAGCCCTCAAAGAGAACTGAAGGGTAGATTTTAGAAATTTGTGCACAGCACTGCACCACCAGAACAAAGTTGTAACATTTATTTTTAATTCTCAGCGGAGAAATAATTCCTTTCGTAAAGAATGCAGCCTCACCCAAACTGAACTCACCATCAGCTCAATGTATAATGTGTCCTCCGCCCTTTCTACAAATCACACAACCATCACATTCTTTTTCGATAACTGCAAAACCTGAGAGGCAGGTTCTTCCTCTTAAAATGATCAGAGCTTAACCCTGTGTGATTTTCCAGTTAGGTAAGAAGTCTAATGGTTCAGTAACACCAAACTGAAATGTGATCTGTCTGAAACATTGTGGCCTCCCCTGTGCTGAGTTTGCTGGTGGAGATTCACTGCATTCTCATTATCATGCTGACGAAGCCAACATTTTGCTGTGTCCATGAGAAAGGTTGTGATCCTGAGAGAGGTGACTATTCCATGCAGTGGAGGCCTACAGGTCAAAGCCTCCCTGTACATGGATGACGTTGCCATTTTCTGCTCAGATCTGCTGTCAGTACGCAGACACATGAGCATCTGCGATCAGATGCAAACTGGCCTCAGGAGCCAAGGTAAATTGAGGCAAGAGCGAGGCCAGGTTCCTTGGAAACTGGTCCGACTGTTCCTTTACCTGCTTCACTGCCAAGACAGATTACGCGAAGGTGCTGGCAATATGGTTCGGAGGGGTTAGGGCATGTGCAAAAACTTGAGAGGAGGGTATCACCAAAGTGAGGCAGAAACAGGGCTAATAGGAGCACCGCACTCCCTTCATTGTGGGTAAAAACCTGGTCATCAGGTATGAGGTACTCTCTGTTTTGTTGTACGTGGCGCAGGTCACCTGAGCCATCTTCCACTTCATCTGAAAGTCAAAGATGGGCTATGTCTGCATGTACAAAGCTCTACATAAGGGGAAGACGTATACAATGCTGCCTTCATTCTGATAGCCACCTTTGTGTGTGTCTGCATCAATACCAAGTGTCACTGCGTACTGAGGTTCTACCTGTCCCCAGTGTTGCAAAGGATGGATCTGGCCTCGTTGCCGAAGAACACTCCAAGTTGTTGGACTGTTACGTATCACCTATCCTTTGTGGAAATTTGTGCAAAAAAATCCACCTTTGACCACAAGTCCATCAGGAAGTGGTTAGCATGTAGCGTCCTCGAGACCCTGCAGGTAAAGAAGAGGGTGGATTCTGTCCTGTTGTTCCCTGGGTAAATTGCCAAGGTCATTTGGCAGAATACCTCATTACCAGAACTTTCCAACCAGCACCAGGACATCGCTTGGCTGGTGATGAGAAGGGCAGTCCCTGTGAGGTTCTTCATGTCTGCCCGGACTCTCTGCCCCACTGCATGCTGCCCTCAAAGTAGCTGCAGGTATGGGGGGGGACATAACCATCATATCTCCTTCTGGAATGTGCCTTTGCAAAGAAGCTCTGGAGAGACTTACAGTGGTTTTTGACAAGGTTCGTCCTGAGCAGTTCCGTAATGCAGGGCCCTGTGCTCTATGGGCTGTTACCTGGGATGCACACCTAGACAAACAACGACTCCGCTGGAGGCCCATCAACGTGGTGAAAGATGCTCTATGATCTACCCAAAACATGCAGACTGGCACATTCCAAGGTCCAGGACTATGTGCTGAGGGACACATTAAAGCTTGGGGCAGCTGTTGCCAAGACACAGTGACCTGTAAGGTCTTTCTGCCAAAGAATAATGAAAGCCTGTTCAGTTATCAGACCCTCTCATTGCCTCAATGTATGTAAATACTGTCTGCATGAGTAAGAAATGCCTTTGTGTTTTGCAACTGCAGGGAATGTCAAATTCCAATATTTGTTTTTCTTGCTATGCAAGGAACCGCTTTAGAACCTGCATATTTATATAAAGATAATTTTTTGATGAATAAAGAATAGTTTTGCAATAAAAACAATTCATCCAAGGCAGGACAACCTAATTCCCACCAGCTCCTCACACACAGTGAAGGTCCTGATTCTTGCTGCCATTGGTTTGAACTGAGTGGAAGACGATGTGGAGCGCACAACAAACAAATCTGTGCAGGGTGGGCTGCTGGCTTTCAGGGACAGGTCCCTCATTGAAAGCCACTCAGAGCCTAATCGAGGGACTTGGTTCCAGGAAGGGACAGTCACTGAGATCCAGACACCTGCCTTTGTGGCCAACCTTCTCTCTCCCATGACCTTCACCTTGATGACTCCCCGCATCACCCCACCATTACTCACCTCTGGCCTGGCATCCAGTGTGCACAGGCCCCAGGGGAGAGTAGTCCTGCCAGCAGCTACCACCTGCCCTGTGGCATGACTCAATTGCACTGCCAGGCTCAGATTGACCAAGAGTGGTTGGCAGGCAAAACTCCACCCATGGAGAAGTGTCCTCCATTGGCCTGTCAAGTGCCTGATGGAATAAGATGCGATGATCCTTCCCTAAAAGAGACAGTGCTGGGCTCTTCCTGTCTCACCAGCTAGTGACCAAGACTCCAGTATCCAAGTAAGATTCAAGCCTATATTTGCACAGACCATTAAGATCTTTGTTACATGTTAGTCACCCTCATGTTGTTGCTTGTAACTATACAATGCATGGCTGTACCCCTGCAAAACAGGCAATTTTTCATAGCTTTCATTCCTAAAGGTTTTTTAGGTGTTAGGCTTCTACGGGAAATAGGATTCTGAGAAGAAACTGCAGAACTGGAATCACTGTGCTGATGAAATTGGAGCTGTCTCCTAAAATCCTTCAAGCATCAAAGATGTGCAAGATTATTCGTTTTTAAAGCAGTTGTGCAACTTTCTTATCAGAAGCATTAATTCCCATAGAAACCTACTTAAAACTAAATATAGGTCTATCAAAGCGAGGAGATTCCGCATTAAATAGAACAGAAACAGGCCTCTTGACCACTGCTGGTGTTTATGTTCCCTGTTCACCTCCTATCACCTTTCTTCCTTTAATCCTTTCAGATTTTCTATTGGATTCTCCCCTGTGTTTATCTAGCATTTTGCTTTAAGAGTTTCAGCTTCCACATCTTTGGATAGAAATAATTCTGCTAAGTTCCATATTGGATTTATTATGAATCACCACTGAATAGAAGGAGGCCATTCAGCACATTATCCCTGTGCGGCTCTTTCAGCTTTCCAACTAAACCCGCACATTCAGTTATCATCCTAAGATCCTGTTAATTAATCCCCAAACTTTGATCATTAACATTGCCCCTCGTCCACTCTCTATGTTGTATAATATATTCTTATCTGCATTATATATAAACTTATATTGATGGCTTCTAGTTTTGGTCAAACCCCACCCTCACCCTCACTTGCAAATATGGTTTCTCTACTCTAAGATACATGTATTTTTTCTTACATCCTCAATAACACCCTTACCCTACGTATAGTACTCCAACTGTAATTTATGTTCTGTGCAGGTTTAACAATATCCTTTCTTACTGCATTCTGTGCCTCTAAAAATGAACTTGATTATTTTGCATTTTGTTTAATAGTCTCAATGGTTAGCCTGCATTGCTACTTTTAATTATTTCTATATCTTTATCCCTGCAATACTTTGTTGATTTGCATAATGTAATTTCCAACAAGTTTGTGGGTCCATTAACTTTCCAAAGAAAATGCACTATCTTACCCATACAATTATTCATTGTCAATTATACATGTATTTTGCAAGTTTATTAGTGCTTTAGTAACATTAGTTTCCTCAATTTGCTGTCATCTACAAATTTTGAAAGTGTACTTCAGATAACTGAATTCAAATTGTTCATATAAATAAATAATAGCAGCCCAAGCACCAATCCTTGTGAAACATCCAGCCTCAACTGATGCCAGTCTGTGTTATTACACTGGACCCCTACATTCTGTTTCCTGGAGCCAGCTCGTAACTCATTCTGCTCCTTGGCTACTGCATCCGTAGGCCCATGGTCTCCTGTCTACTGTAAGGTACCTTATTGAGGAACATTTGAAAGCCCAAACATACTATGTCTATGCCATTCCACTTGTTACTGTTACTGTTACCTCTTCCATAAAGTTGTTGAGGCATGACCTTTCCTTTCGAAATTCAGCCTGACTACTTTTTGTTGTACTTTTGGTTTCTAGGGGCTGAATCTTACTTTTCTCTGACTGAGCTGGAGCAGCATTGAGTTTTCTGGAGGGTTTCAAACTGTGAAGCCTAGTGAGATTTGTCATAATACCTTACCAAACTTGCCTCACTCAATAGCTAACTCACCTCTATGACATCCCTTATTTCCAATTCCGGCCCCATCTCTCCCAGAATAACTCATCACTTGGCACATATCCATCAAAAGACCGACATGCTTTGCACCTATGACATCTTTGCAAGGCCACTGAGCATCTGGACAAGTGTTGGCAAGCTGGCATTTCCCTTAACTGGCAGCCAGTTATGGCACAGAAGACACAAAACCACCAGCCCACGCCACCTAGCTACTCATGACTGACACTCTCTGACATTGCAACTCCAACCTCTCACCTTAGTCGCAATTTAGCTACCAGGCCACACGCTTTACCTGTCTGAAGCTGCATCCAATCTGAACACCCTCTAAGTCAGCACTACCCTCTCTCCAATGCCCACTGTAGACCTGCAATGTATCACTGTCCAGGAAGGGTCATGTAAACTCTCCCAATAAAGGCCAGGCTGATGATCTCTGCCAATGTGCCTATTGTTTCGAGTTACAGCCTACACCAACCAGTGTTCTGGATAAACCTGTCCTTCATTGCCCCTTCTTCTCCACATCAATGTCTCAATTTTCTCAGTTATTTTATCACTTTGCAAATATTATTCAACTTCCCACCTTTCCAAGGGAATTTTGGAAAGGTCACCTATTCACAAATAGTTGGAGATAAATGAAAGCAAAAGTCATTCTCTCCAAATTAATCCACCTTCTGTGGTCACTCCTTTCACATGAGCAAGTTGGAGTTGTGGCTGTCATCTCACAGTTGAAAGTTCAGTGCAGTGGAAATAATAGGAAGTCAATTAAATCCTGGGATCGAATGGGGCTGTATTTGATTTCAATTTGTTTTGACTGTCCCTTCAAATCTAGTCAGTATAACAAGGCTGCTTCTCTCAGAGTGAGAAAGCCTGACCACACGCACAATGGTTGTGCATGCTCTCTCATTCTCAGGTGCTTCCAAATTCCACTCTTACCTCCGTGTTAAGGCGATGTAAATAAATCCAATATGCTCCCTGCGGGATTCCATCAGGGACAGTGAGTATGTGGCTAGCTGACAGCTGGAGAATAAACGTTCCTCCAAAAACAGGACTGGTTCTCTTTGATTCGTGCATTGCTGTATCTCAGCAAGCATGAGGGTGTTTACAGATAATGTGAGAACTATCTGTTGTAATGAAGAACATTATAATTTTTTGCTAAAAGGCTGAAATTGATCTCACATTTTCACCATCTCATGACATCCAAAAGTCCTCTATAATCAATCAAGTACATTTTCAACAAAGAATCAAAGAACTGCGGATTTTGGAAAGCAGAACTTGCTGAAAAAAACTCAGCAGGTCTGGCAGCACCTGTGGAGAGAAAGCTGAGTTATCGTTTCAAGTCTAGTGACGTTTCTTCAGAACTGATGGTAGCTAGGAAAAGGTTGGTATATATGTTATAGAAGGTGTTGGGGGAAGGGAAAAGACTAAATGATAGATGGAGATGGAGTCCAGAGAGAGAAAGCAACATAAAAACGGAAAGAACTGGGAATGCTGTCAATCAGAAACAAAAACAGAAATTGCTGGAAAAGCTCAGCAGGTTTGCCAGCATCTGTGGCAGGGTCACCTGACCTGAAATGTTAACTTTGATTTCACTCCACAGATGCTGCCAGACCTGCTGAACTTTTCCAGCAATTTCTGTTGCTGTTTGAGAGAAAACAACAGTTGAGTAAAGGAATGGGTAAAGGTCAGCCTAGGAGAATGAACAGCTGCTAGCGGGGACCATTAGTGGCTAACAATGGGCTCTTTGTGGTACCATTGTGATTGCTGGTGTGTGGAGTTTGGAGTAAGAACGTGGGAGAAAGTGCTCAGGCCTGAAAATTATTGAACTCAACATTGAGCCCAGAAGGTTGAAAAGTTTTCAAGCTGGAAATGGGGTGTTGTTCTTCCAGCTTGCATTGAGCTTTGCTGGAGAACTGTAGCAAATCCAAGATAGAGATGTTGGACAGGGAACAAGGTGGTGTGTTGAAATGGCAGGCGGCTTAGATTAGAGGTAAGGACACTGGGATCAATTTCACAGGCTTTCCCATCATTCTTGCTTCCAATAGCCTACAACAGGGGCAATTGGAGGATGCCCCCTCTGGAGTTGGCAGACAGGTCACCAACCATCCATCTTTCTCACCTTCCAGGAGGCAAGCAATCAGGAAAAATGACAAGTTAAGGGCTTTAATTGCTGGCAAGTCAGAACTGACACACTTGGACTTTCTCAACACACAGTTAATGGCAGAGGTAGCAAGAAGGAACTGTGTTTCTCTCCAGGGCCAACTTGTCCAAATATTTCTTCTTCTGCTGGCTCTCTCAACACCTCCAGGGAGGGGGAAAATCCTACCCCCTGTCTTCAAAGTTGCGAGTCAGTCGATTTCAAAGCAACGACCTCCTTTGTTTCACATACGTGTGATATCATTGTTCTCAGGTGATACGACTCCTCAACTTGTGCCCATTGCATAAGCATAACCTTTCACATGACGTAGAATGTAGACTGGGCATAGAATTACATGTACATTCCTTTAGGCACTTAAATTATCTGGCTAATATGACCCTTTCTTTATTTCAACTCGATCTCTCAATTTCTCTCTCTGTCTAAAATATCTCAGTTCTGCCTGTCTCATACTGCCTCATATCCCGTTCAAGTTGTCTCTCCATCTCTCAAATTCACTTCATAAATATGTCAATAGGAAGTCAAGTGGGAAGTGTGAAATAAAAGTGCTCTTTTGCAATATTTTGCAAGATTTCAAGGTAAACAAAACATTTTTTTTGGAAAACCGTGCAGAATGACCTGGCATATCTGCTGTAGTAGGTAGAAAATACAGCCTATGTTACAGGCCATAAAGTTCTCAAAAGAGGTCAGCAGCTTACTGAAAAAAAATGGTGGCACTAATAACTGGATTCTGGTAAACCACCACTTCCTGGTATTTGAGATAACAAGGTATAGAGCTGGATGAACAC
>JAHRHZ010000126.1:4527339-4546191 GCA_024137785.1 Ginglymostoma cirratum | reverse complement strand
GTCAGCCTTCTTGCTCCTCTGATGCTGCTTGGCCTGCTGTGTTCATCCAGCTCTACACCTTGTTATCTCAGATTCTCCAGCATCTGCAGTTCCTACTATCTCTGGAACACTTCCTGGTATTTGATTTGTTTATAGAATGAGGTTTAAACAATGTGCCTTTGATTCTTTTTTTCAAGTGATCAGAAACTTCCTCTTTTATTCCATTAGTCATGAAGAGATTTCAGGACTGTATGGTGGTGGAGGGAAGTTGGGGGGAAGTTGGGAGGTGGGGGGAGGGCTTGCGCATGGGCCACATTCAAAACTCCAGTACAGAAACTACAAAAGAATAATCAACTTGAGGAATAAAAAACTACCCCTCAGCCATAGGGTTAGCTTTCACCTAAGCACAATATGTTCTTTCTGCCAGTGACGATTTCAGTCAACGAGAAACATATCTTGGTTTCCTTCCTCAGAGTCTATGCAAAGATGACTGCCCTACCAGCACTGAAATCAGACACTGGAGTAAAACTGAGTGATGTTTTCATGGAGAACTATTGTTAGACATCTTTTAATGGCGCTCAGTAAAACAAGGGGAAGAATATTTGGGATAGAGATAAAAGGTACTGCAGATGCTGGAGAATCCGAGATAAAAAGCTTGGGGCTGGATGAACACAGCAAGCCAGGCAGCATCATAGGAGCAGGAAAACTTGACGTTTCGGGCCTAGACCCTTCATCAGAAATGGGGGAGGGGAAGAGGGTTCTGAAATAAATAGGGAGAGAGGGGAGACGGATAGAGGATGGATAGAGGAGAGGATAGGTGGAGAGGAGGCAGACAAGTCGAAGAGGCGGGGATGGAGCCAGTAAAGGTGAGTGTAGATAGGGGGGGAGGGAGGAGATAGGTCAATATTTGGAGCAGGATTATAATTGTTATGTGAGGCAATGTCATCATTGTAGTGAAAATAGTGAACTAAAGTGAAGATTATTTCAGAGGCCCTGCAGCCTTGCCCTATTTGGAAGCTTAAACCTTTCCTTCAGATATTTAATCTTCACATAGTGCACTGAATGGCTGTGCAGGAATGTGATAGTTTATTACAACAAAGGAAGGCTTAGCAACCTCACCCTGAGGCTACAAACAGGCCCAATGTCCATCTATAACAAATACAGCCTGGCTCAGCAACTGCAGAGGTGTTCACAAGCTTCAGTAATTGCAGCAATTGGTCTTTGTTACTGGACAAAAAAGTTGGGGAGGAGAGGAAATGAAGAATACGACAGATAACAGGCGCTGCCTGCTGATGATTTGTTTCACAACAATTGAGCCCTTCACAGGCGCGAACTGAAAAGATTTCACAATGGTCAAATAAAATCTGGATACCATATGTAGAAGATAGGGGGCATTCCCCTGCATCAAAAAAAAACAGGGAATGATTGTGTAAACTTGCTTAATTTACAGGCAATCATCTCCCTTACCTGGTCCTGGGCAGTGAGGATGACTTGCTACCTCTCCAATTCATTAAGTTCTGAGATGGCTGATAGTTCAATGCACGCTCAGCTAACTCTGCCACAGGGAAGCTGTGGCTTGGAGGCTCTGATGGATGAAGACTGGTGAGCGTTATGCACTGCCTCCATGAGGAAATTAAAGTCATTAAGAATAGTAGAGAAAAGTACTGGAGAAATTCAGGGGACTAAAATCCAACAAATCCCCAAGCCCGATGGCCTTGTGGGAGAGAGCAAAAATTGCTGTCATTTAGAATACTGGGCTAAAACCCTGGATTTTTAACAGAACTTTTACAACAAAATAACGGCAGCTGGGCTAGGCTCTGAAATACACAATCGCAGGGATAGCTGTCTGGAACTATAGTGCAGCTAGGAATCCTATTCATGCCTCAGTCCTAAAGGAACAATGAACCAGACCGAAGCCAACAACTTCAGACACCTTGGACTCTTCAGAGGTACCAAGGCATTCAATTTCAACGAATGAGGCATAACAAGGTGTAGAACTGGATGAACACAGCAGGCCAAGCAGCATCAGAGGAGCAGGAAAGCTGACGTTTCGGGCCTAGACCCTACTTCAGTAATGGCAGAGGGGAAGGGGGTTCTGAAATAAATAGGGAGAGAGCGGGAGGTGGATAGAAGATGGATAGAGGAGAGGATAGGTGGAGAGGAGGCAGACAGGTTAAAGAGGTGGGGATGGAGCCAGTAAAGGTGAGTGTAGGTGGGGAGTTAGGGAGGGGATAGGTTAGTCCAGGGAGGACGGACAGGTCAAGGGGGCGGGATGAGGCTAGTAGGTAGGAGATGGGGGTGAGGCTTGAGGTGGGAGGAGGTGATAGGTGGGAGGAAGGACAGGTTAGGGAGGCGGGGACGAGCTGGGCTGGTTTTGGGATGCGGTTGGTACGTGAGGACGAGGGGATTCTGTTTTGGTTATTATTGCGGGAAGGGGGTGTGAGGGATAATCAAAACAGAATCCCCCTCATCCTCACGTGCCACTCCACCAGCCTCCGGATCCAACGCATCATCCTCCGACACTTCCGCCATCTGCAATCCGACCCTACCACCAAAGACATTTTTCCCCTCCCCACCCTTGTCTGCTTTCTGGAGGGACCACTCCCTCCGTGACACCCTTGTCCGCTCCACACTCCCCTCCAGCCCCACCGCACCCAGCACTTTTCCCTGCAACCGCAGGAAGTGCTACACCTGCCCCTTCACCTCCCTCCTCACCCCAATCCCAGGCCCCAAGAAGACTTTCCACATCAAGCGGATGTTCACCTGCACATTTGCTAATGTGGTATACCGCATCCACTGTTCCCGTTGTGGCCTCCTCTACATCGGGGAAACCAAGCAGAGGCTTGGGGACCGCTTTGCGGAACACCTACACTCGGTTCGCACCAAACAACTGCACCTCCCAGTCGCGAACCATTTCAACTCCCCCTCCCATTCCTCAGATGACACGTCCATCTTGGGCCTCCTGCAGTGCCACAATGATGCCACCCGAAGGTTACAGGAACAGCACCTCATATTCTGCTTGGGAACCCTGCAGCCCAATGGTATCAATGTGGACTTCACAAGCTTCAAATTCTCCCCTCCCACTACCGCATCCCAAAACCAGCCCAGCTCATCCCCGCCTCCCTAACCTGTCCTTCCTCCCACCTATCACCTCCTCCCACCTCAAGCCTCACCCCCATCTCCTACCTACTAGCCTCATCCCGCCGCCTTGACCTGTCCGTCCTCCCTGGACTGACCTATCCCCTCCCTAACTCCCCACCTACACTCACCTTTACTGGCTCCATCCCCACCTCTTTGACCTGTCTGCCTCCTCTCCACCTACCTTCTCCTCTATCCATCTTCTATCCACCTCCCGCTCTCTCCCTATTTATTTCAGAACCCCCTTCCCCTCCGCCATTACTGAAGTAGGGTCTAGGCCCGAAACGTCAGCTTTCCTGCTCCTCTGATGCTGCTTGGCCTGCTGTGTTCATCCAGCTCTACACCTTGTTATCTCAGACTCTCCAGCATCTGCAGTTCCTACTATCTCTGAAACAATTCAATGAATATTAATTTGCAGAAATACTGGACATTCAGCTTAATCAAAACACATCTACACCTACTCTAAACTAACAGGAAGTCAATTCACCACAAAAGGGACAACAGAAACACAATGGAGAAATAGATCTGACAGGTGGTGACAGAGCACGCACTCTGTATAACTGCTGGCCCTGATCCGGGAGGGAGAGATAGCCATCCCCAGCTACCAACGGAAGAGGGATCCCAGACAGCAACTCTCCTCGAGAGAGATAATGGGAACTGCCGATGCTGGAGAATCTGAGATAAGAAGGTATAGAGCTGGATGAACACAGCAGGCCAAGCAGCATCAGAGGAGCAGGAAAGCTGACATTTCGGGTCTGGACCCTTCTTCAGAAATTTCTGAATTACTCTCCCCGAGAACTATCTGCACAGCCATCTCCCCGAAACCTATCGACACAGTCCTGTTCTGTACCAGGCGAACCAACGGCAACCAATCAGGACAGCAGATCTGATGACTGACAACCTCCGAAAACCACGAACTTGTCTGACAGGGCCTTAGACACATTCTGAGGTGAAAACTGACTCAAAAAACCACCTCAATGTAAGAAAACCCAAGTTCTCAAACGAGACTGAACACCATTCGAAGTCTTCAGTGAAAAACTGGCTACAGGAAATGGGAACAGCCAACTGTATTTCAAAATCGTGTTAATCCCCAGTGGTGAGCCTATTTCCTTGAGACCCAAAGTGTCCAAAGTAGCTAACAGGGAGGGGAAGGTGAGGTAGTGACAGTGCAGGGAACCCCAAGGTCAGGAATTCTGATTAAAATGTCTTTGTTTGAACATACTGTTTAGTTTTTAATAGTGATTAGCCTGTGTTAAGTTAATAACTGATAGTGTCAGTTTCACTGTTTTGAATTTGCTTTTTTTATCTCAAATATTTTATTCACCTTTGTTTTACTTTCCTGCATATTTTGCTGTTTTTATTTCTTGTGATATATTCACCTTTGCATTTAATAAACACAGAGATTCTTTGTCCTAAAACCCCTGTCTACTGCCTTCTTCACTTCACATTCCCAAATTAAGTCTAGTGCCAGAACCAGGGATCTGGGGGTGATTCAAACCACTTGAAAATCAATAGATTACTGATCACAAACCAGAATCCCTACAGCCTGCACCCTCGAATTCTACAAAAGATAGTTGTGGACATAATAAAGGTGCTAACTATGATTTTCCAAAATTCCTTACATTCTGAATCAGTCCCAGCACTTTGCAAGTTTGCAAATATAACGTAACTATTCAAGAAAGATGGAAGAGACAATGAACTACAGTGCAGCTTGCTTTTAATAATTAAGAAAGTTCAGGAATCTATTATTAAGGATAGTTGCTTGGTGATGTAAGTCTTGAGGGTATGCATAAAGAGGTGATGTACTGTTGAAGATTTCATGCGGTATGAATTGTTGTTCCCTTTGTGATTTGGTTGACTTGTGATTTTATTCTGAAGAATGCAAAATGAGAAGTTTCAACAGCATGCTTTTCAATTTGTGCAGTATTATTAAGGAAGTCTTAACGTTGCACTTATAAAACATAGTACGATTAATACAAGTCAACAAAAAGGAAGAGATAATAGGAACTGCAGATGCTGGAGAATCCAAGATAACAATGTGTAGAGCTGGATGAACACAGCAGGCCAAGCAGCATAACAGAAAATCTGATGAAGGGTCTAGGCCCGAAGCATCAAGCTTTCCTGCTCCTATGATGCTGCTTGGCCTGCTGTGTGCATCCAGCTCCACACCTTGTTATCTCAACAAAAAGGAAATCTGCTTGTCAAAATTATTGGAGTTTTTTGAAGATGGAACTGGTAGAGTAGATAAAGGAATGCCATCCCCTATTCCCAATTCCTTCGCCTCCGCCACATCTGCTCCCAGGATGAGACATTCCACTCCCTTACATCCCAAATGTCCTCATTCCTCAAGGACCGCAACTTCCCCCCAACAGTGGTCGAGAATGCCCTCGACCATGTCTCCCGCATTTCCCGTAACTCATCCCTCACACCCCGTCCCCGCAATAATAACCAAAAAAGAATCCCCCTCGTCCTCACGTACCACCCCACCAACCTCCGGATCCAACGCATCATCCTCCGACACTTCCGCCATCTGCAATCTGACCCCACCACCAAAGACATCTTTCCCTCCCCACCCTTATCTGCTTTCCAGAGGGACCACTCCCTCTGCGACTCCCTTGTCCGCTCCATACTCCCCTCCAGCCCCACCACACCCGGCACTTTTCCCTGCAACCGCAGGAAGTGCTACACCTGCCCCCACACCTCCTCCCTCACCCCATTCCCAGGCCCCAAGAAGACTTTCCACATCAGGCAGATGTTCACCTGCACATCTGCCAATGTGGTATACTGCATCCGCTGTACCCATTGTGGCCACCTCTATATCGGGGAAACCAAGCGGAGGCTTGGGGACCGCTTTGCACAACACCTGCGCTCAGTTCGCAACAAACAACTGCACCTCCCGGTTGCGAACCATTTCAACTTCTCCTCCCATTCCTCAGACGACATGTCCATCCTGGGCCTCCTGCAATGCCACAGTGACGCCACCCGAAGGCTGCAGGAACAGCAAATCATATTCAGCCTGGGAACCCTGCAGCCCAATGGCATCAATGTGGAATTCACAAGCTTCAAAATCTCCCCTCCCCCAACCGCATCCCAAAACCAGCCCAGCTCATCTCCACCTCCCTAACCTGTCCTTCCTCTCACCTATCCCCTCCTCCCACCTCAAGCCCCCTTGACCTGTCCGTCCTCCCTGGACTGACCTATCTCCTCCCTACCCCCCACCTACACTCACCTTTACTGGCTCCATCCCCGCCTCTTTGACTTGTCTGCCTCCTCTCCACCTATCCTCTCCTCTATCCATCTTCTATCTGCCTCCCCCTCTCTCCCTATATATTTCAGAACCCTCTTACCCTCCCCCATTTCTGATGAAGAGTCTAGGCCTGAAACGTCAAGCTTTCCTGCTCCTATGATGCTGCTTGGCCTGCTGTGTTCATCCAGCTCCACAACTTGTTATCTTGGATTCTCCAGCATCTGCAGTACCTATTATCTCTCAAACACATAAAACATACCTGGATTTTCGAAAGACATTCAGTAATATGCCACATGGAAAGTTAATACAGAGTATAAGGGTTCCTGGAGTTAGGGATGTTATTTGAGCATAGCAAGAGGATTGGTTCACAGACGGAAAGCAGAAGAGAAGGGGCATTTTTAAATTGGCAGGCTGTGACTAGTGGGGAGCTGCAAAATTATTGGCAGGGCATAGTCTATTTACAATTTATATTATTAATTTTGACAAAGAGACTGACAGCAATGAATCTATTTTTTCTGCTGATACAAAGCTAGATGGGAATAAAAATTGTGAGGAGTTTACAGTAAAGCTGAAAAGAGCTATTCACAATATAAAGTGAAGGGTGAAACAAGACGGTAGATGGAATAGGACATCGGGAAGAATGAAGTTATTCTCTTCATTCATGAGAGTAAAAAGCAGAATATTTTGGAAAGGCATGGAATTTGTAAATGCTGAAGGTCACAGAGACTTTGGTGTGCCAATACAAGGAAGACAGAAAGCTAAGATGCAGATTCAGCCAGTAATTGGAAAGGCAAGTGACATGTTGGCCTTTTTGCAAGGGATTGAAGTATAGAAATAGAGGAGTCTTGTGAGAATCACAGGGTTTTGGTGAGACCATACATGGAATACAGGGCATAATTTTATAATGTACTTGCATTGAAGATGAAGGTTCTTTTGGGTTGTGTGTATAAGAGACCTGTCTTATGAGGAGTGGCTGAGTAAAATGGAAGCTATACTTTCTGGGGTTTCGAAGAATAAAAGGTGATCTTATTGAAATCTAAAAGATTCAAAAGGAAGAGAGATAACAAAGTGTCAAGCTGGATGAACACAGCAGGCCAAGCAGCATCAGAGGAGCAGGAAGGCTGACGCTTCGGGCCTAGACCCTTCATCAGAAAAACAGATTCTGTTGAATGGTCTAGGCCCGAAACCTCGGCCTTTTAGGAGAAAACATGTTGCTTTGAGGGTTATAAATCTTTGGAATTCTTTATCCCGGAGGAAAGTGGATAATTCATTATTGAAAACATTTAAAACTGGTATAAATTTCTGCTCTCTCAGGAAATCAAGGGGTAAAGGGACTAGGCGAAGAACTGGAATTCAAGCCAAAGATAAGCCCTGGTTGAATGAACAGTAGAGCAAGGTTGAGAAAAGACAGAAGAATGACTCGTTCAGCCATTCAGAGAGCTGATGCAGACATGAAGGGCCAAATGTCTCCTTCTGCATCATAAACATTCTATGTGGTCTATTCTGGAGTCTCTTTTCTTGTAAACATCACCTTTTGAATGAATAAATGGAAAAATAAAACCTCCCCTGTTGGCTTTGGGAAAATAAAAAAAATTGTCAGTTTGCAGATTCTTTGATAAGATAGGCTAGTGAGTCTTGCTGTTTCAGCATGTGAGGAGGAGCAACTCCAAGTAGAAAATTCCCAGCCATGAATTTTAGTTTTATATAAATTCCACAAAATGAATCATTCCTATGTAGTGCATGTACATAATTGAGGCACTTCCATATTGGCTAAGAAAATTCACCTGTCAACATTGGGATGTGATCGTTGGTTTACCTTTGGTGGTGTGCTTTTGCAGCATCATGATAACTAAAATAGCCACATTTACAGGGATTTTAAGGACTTGCTGTGGCTATGCACATTGGCTAGAAAGTTAGCTGCGACGCTATCTCAGTGTCTGGAATCCATGGCTGCATTTTCAAATCCTCAGACAGTGAACAGTTTAGGGTTAACATGATGGGGGTTCTGCTCCTTTCAGAAATGAGCTTCATGAGCTACTGACCAATGAAAGGGCTCTTCAGTTCGAACAGTGCTGCTGGAGTTAGTGGCCATTACTATGACTGTAACGGACTCAGACCAACAAAGATGGATGACTCCCGAGAATTAAAGTAAGTTTGTAAATTTCAGCTAAGGTCATAATTTGGTCTTGAAAACAGGTAGGCTCTTTCAGTTGTGCTAGAGTTTTCAAAAAATGATAAAAAGCCTGAGGTAAAGTCTGCATCTGAATGTGCACAGTGTTTGTAACAAAATGGATGAATTGTCAGTTCAGATAGAAATAAATATAACGGGAGAAAATGATATGGGGACTGACTATCTTTCCCCTTTCAAGCAAAAGCCACCTCTTGTAGTATATGTGCTGCCGAAGTGAGCTCCCAGGATGAGACATTCCACTCTCGTACATCTCAAATGTCCACATTCTTCAAGGACCGCAACGTCCCTCCGGCAGTGGTCGAGAACGCCCTCAACCGGGTCTCCCACACTTCCCGCAACTCATCCCTCAAACCCTGTCCCAGCAATAATAACCAAAAAAGAATCCCCCTCGTCCTCACGTACCACCCCACCAACCTCCGGATCCAACGCATCATCCTCTGACACTTCCGCCATCTGCAATCCGACCCTACCACCAAAGACATTTTTTCCTCCCCACCCTTGTCTGCTTTCCAGAGGGACCACTCTCTCCATAACTCCCTTGTCCGCTCCACACTCCCCTCCAGCCCCACCACACCCGGCACTTTTCCTTGTAACCGCAAGAAGTGCTACACCTGCCCCCACACCTCCTCCCTCACCCCCATCCCAGGCCCCAAGAAGACTTTCCACATCAAGCAGATGTTCACCTGCACATCTGCCAATGTGGTATACTGCAGCCGCTGTACCCGTTGTGGCCTCCTCTACATCGTGGAAGCCAAGCGGAGGCTTGGGGACCGCTTTGCAGAACACCTGCGCTCAGTTCGCAACAAACAACTGCACCTCCCAGTCGTGAACCATTTCAACTCCCCTTCCCATTCCTCAGACGACATGTCCATCCTGGGCCTCCTGCAGTGCCACAATGATGCCACCCAAAGGCTGCAGGAACAGTAACACATATTCAGCCTGGGAACCCTGCAGCCCAATGGTATCAATGTGGATTTCACAACCTTCAAAATCTCCCCTCCCCTGACCACATCCCAAAACCAGCCCAGCTCATCTCCACCTCCCTAACCTGTTTTTCCTCTCACCTATCCCCTACTCCCACCTCAAGCCCCACCCCCATCTCCTATCTACTAACCTCTTCCCGCCCCCTTGACCTGTCCGTCCTCCCTGGACTGACCTATCTCCTCCCCACCTACACTCACCTTTACTGGCTCCATCCCCACCTCTTTGACTTGTCTGCCTCCTCTCCACCTATCCTCTCCTCTATCCATCTTCTATCCGCCTCCCCCTCTCTCCCTATTTATTTCAGAACCCTCTTCCCCTCCCCCATTTCTGATGAAGGGTCTAGGCCCGAAACGTCAAGCTTTCCTGCTCCTGTGATGCTGCTTGGCCTGCTGTGTTCATCCAGCTCCACACCTTGTTATCTCGCCACCTCTTGTAGGTTGTTTTTTCTGTTTTGTTCTTCCAGGAATATACAAAAAAAGGTTAAAAACTGACTGCAACCCTCATTCTTTGTGTGCTAATGGAAGATAGTGCATTAGTGGAAGAAGGTATATCAGCCTGGGTCTTTGCAGTAGCACAGTCAATACCCCTATATTGTAGGTAAAAGGACGTTCTTTCCCTCAGTGCGAGAAACAAGCTAGCTAACAAACCTGTGAAAGGGAAACAGGAACAAAGGATTTCAGCTGTTATGACATACTTGGGAAAGTGCATTGATTCTCAGGTTACACTCTCTAAGGATTGCCATAAAAGTTAATGATCTAATCAAAGCATGCAATATCCTCAATTTGCCTGCCTGTTGGATTCAAGGGAGCAGAAAACACCGACCAAGTTCCTGTACTTGACAAGAACTACTGCTAATTGTGAATAAATAAATTCTAATTGGGGCAGCATGGTGGCTCAGTGGTTAGCACTGCTGCCTCACAGCTCCAGGGACCTGGGTTTGATTCCACCCTCAGGCAACTACCTGTGGGGAGTTTGCACATTCTCCCCGTGTTTGCGTGGGTTTCCTCCGGGTGCTCTGGTTTCCTCCCACAGTCCAAAGATGTGCAGGTTAGGTGGATTGGCCATGCTAAATTGACCGTAGGGATGTGTAGATTAGGCGGGTTATAGGGGGATGGGTCTGGGTGGGATGCTCTGAGGTTCGGTGTGGACTTGTTGGGCCAAAGGGCCTGTTTCCACACTACAGGGATTCTATAAAACGAACTACCAATATATGGCTCAACTGGTTAAAACTCTAACCACCTTTTAGTACCCCTACACAGACAGACACAGACAGAAAAAAAAGCATTGTCTTTGTGGGCTATAGAGTCATACAGCATGGAAACAGACCCTTCGATCCAACCAGTCCACGCTGACCATATTCACAAACTAAACTAGTCCCACTTGTCTGCACTTGGCCCATATCCCTCCAAACCTTTAATATTAGTTCACTTATCCAGATGTCTTTTAAACACTGCAACTGCACCTACTTCCACCACTTTCTCCCAAACTTCATTCCACACACGAACCACTGTGTAAAAAAGTTGCCTCTCAAGTCTTTTTTAAATCTTTTCCCTCTCACCTTAAAATTTGCCTCATAGTTTTGAACTCCCCCACCTTTGGAAAAAGACCCTTGCTATTCACCGTAAATAATAAGGTGCAGAGCTGGATGAACACAGCAGGCCAGGCAGCATCAGAGGAGCAGGAAAGTGACATTTCGGGTTGGGGCCCTTCTTCAGAAATGGGGGAGGGGAAGGGGACTCCGAAATAAATAGAGAGGGGGGGAGGCAATGATGGATGGAAGGCGGATAGAGGAGCAGATCGGTGGAGAGAAGACAGACAGGTCAAGGAGGGGGGGATGAAGCCAGTACAGGTGGGTCTAGGTAGGGAGTTGGGATGGGGGTTGGTCAGTAGGGAGGGAGGGGCGGGTAGGTGGGAGGGAAGACAGACAGGTCAAGGAGGTGAGGATGAGGCTAGTAGGTAGGAAGTGGGGGTGGGGTTTGGTCAGTGAGGTGGGAGGAGTGGATAGGTGGGAGAATAGATTGGCAGGCAACTGAATGGCATGCTGAGAAGGGTTCAGAGATAGTGGGCCAGGAAGCTTGCAGAATTCACTGCCAAATGGGTCAAAACAGACAGATATGCAAGCTATTTACCTTTATTGACTATGTTGAAGAGGTGTTGATAAGACAATGCTGCAAGGTTTCAGGTGGAACAAGAAATTGGAGTTTTGGCAGAATTGTTTTTGAGACAGCCCAACTCAATCAATCAGGAAATTACAGTATCCAATGCCGCCCTTTGTAACAGCTTTTCCTGGGATAGAAACTCATTTGACATGGAGTAATTTAATTATGTTAATTACATTGCTGTATCAAACTGGTGTAACTACATCGGTGGAATCTGCATGTCAGTTACCAAGCCAAAATAGTAACCAATAATACTTGGGATTGACCTGGAGAACTGTATTTAAAGGGGCCACTCGAATCAGAAGGTCTGCCACTCCAGGGACAACATCAGCACAAGGAGCAGGAACCTTGGGAGCTGGAAGAATAGCCTCCACTTGAGTTCAGCCAGCTATAACCAGGGTGGTTAAACTTCTTTGCCATCTTGAACTTAGTCATTGAAGAACCTGTAAGTTTACTCGGGAAATTAGAAAGTAAGATGGGTTCTATAGAATTGCATGTGCATATCTCGGGTTTCAACAATAACGAGCTATGTCTCATGGTACACAACATCTCATTATTATACAATGAGCCCCACCAGGTAAGCAAATAAATCACACACAAAACGTTTACATAGCTTGCAGGAAATAATAGGTACAATTGTTTCACTTTCAGGTTTGCAAGATGTAGACAGGGATCAAGGCTTGTGGCTAAACAATTTGCAATATATATCAATGGCTTGGATGAAAGGATCAGATTGCTACATTTACTGCTGGTATGACCACAGATAGGAAGCTAAGTTGGAAAAGTTGTGAAGGAATTTTTAAAGGGACACAGGTATATTAAGTGGTTGGCCAAAAAGTTGGCAGATGGAACATAATGTGAGAAAACACGAGCTTATCTACTTTTGCAGGTAAAACAGAACAGTAGTACGTATTTAACTGGAGAGAGATTACAGAGGTCTGCAGTACCAGAGGATCTATATGTCCTGAATCACAAAATATTAAATTGCAGGTAAAGCAAGCGGTAGGGAGGCAAATGGAATGTCGGTTTTGGAAGGGAAATGGAATCTCAAAATGAGTAAATTTTGCTCTGGACTTGCTCATGCATTGGTGATACCACATCTAGAGTAGTCCTTACATAAGAAAGGACATAGTTACATTAGAAGATTTGCTTGACTGTTTCTCGGATGATGGTTTTATCTTATGAGGAAAGGTTACACAGGTTGTGTTTGCATCCATCAGAATTTAGAAGAATGAAAGATCGCTTTATAGAGACATGTAAGCTCCTGGCGGGACTTGATAGGTTCGATGCCGAAAGGATAATTCCCCTTGTAGGAGAGACTACAGCTAGAGGCCACTGTATAAAAACAAGCAGTTTCTGATTTAAGCAGAAATGAAGAGGCTTTTTCGCTCTCTCTCAGAAAATCGTGAAACGGTGTAATTATTTTCCCTTGAGAATGGTGGAGGAGAAACACAGAATATTCTCCAGGCAGAGATAAAAAGATTCTTGACTAACGAAAGAATTGAAGGTCATCTGGTAGACAGAAATGTGAAGTTGATACCACAATCAGATCAGCCATAATCTTAAGAAAAATTGAAGGGGATGGTCAAAGAATTGAATTGCCTGTTCCTGTTCCTAATTTGTATGTACATGTACTTAAATGTATTTGTCCTCAGGGGAAGCTTTCCCATGAGCAAAGGGTTCCTGATCAGAACTGCCCCCTCTAGAGCCTGCAGGGAAGCAATCAGGTGGGTTCCTCAAATGACATATGATTGAACAGCAAGAGGAAGATGCCCTTAAGTAGCTCTTAATTGCCCATTTATGAGTCTTAACTTGCCTCTAGGTAAGTGTTTGTCACTTACCCCAGCACTGGTTAAATAAACAAATGGTAGTGAGTGAGTGAGTGAGTGATTTTTCTGAAGAAGGGTCTAGGCCCAAAATGTCAAGTTTTCCTGCTCCTATGATGCTGCTTGGCCTGCTGTGTTCATCCAGCCCCACGCCTTGTTATCTCGGTAGTGAGTGGGTGATGGTCACATGGCTCTATACCAAAACTAGCTGCCATCATGGTGAATCTTGTCTGCTTCTCCCTCGGGATGCAGTGGGGCAGCTAGGCCTCCAGTTCATGTACTTTCTGCTGTCGTCTGCATCTTTTCTTTCAGGTAAGTGGCAGCTTCAGAGCCTTTCTTGCATAGAAGCTGTCAGTAAAGTAAGAGAGATTGTACACGTCATTATAGGCTTGTCTGAGCTCTGAAAATTTTAACTGAATGACATGCTGCCACAGAATGTAGTGAGTCAAGGAACCAAATTTAATGCACTGATAGAGTTTAGAATAACCTGACTTCATTTGAGAAGACCCAAAAATGAATTCATGTTCACTTGGCATTAGATAGGTCCCAGGAAGCTCTGCTCCAACATGTCTCCCATTCCACCACCCTGCCTCAACAGCCCCCATTCACCTTGGTGCTGATGTCCTTGCAGGCTTTTTGTTTTATGTGACGATAGAGCAAAGTAATGCATCAGCCTGCAGTCCTTGGGATTGTGCGTCTTTGCCAACTGGAAAGTTGAGGTTACGGTAACAAATGCCTTGTTCCATTGAGACTTGTTATCTCGGAGATCACAAGGTGCAGTTAGTTTGCGCAATGTACTCCTAATCAGTACACTTTATAAATACATTTCAGAATTGGGCGCTGTCATGAATGTGAACTACCAAATCAACTGTGACTTGAAGGTACATGAAGAGACCATTGTATAATCCATACAGTGATGTAACTGCAATAGGCCCTTAGAGGTCCTCATATTCTATTGCCACATTTTGCTTCTTTTGAAAAGAGAGGTGGTTACTTACTCCTCCCATTTTGGACATTATTTGTCTGAACTGGAGACTTTATAGTGCTGTTGACTTTTGGATCAATATGGCGAAATTCAAATTTTTCACTTGCATGACTGACTTACAGTCACAGTCTGTGAGCCATATATTACCCGTCCCATTCTTCATGTCTTCTAATGTGTTATAATCTCTGTAACCCCTATGATCCTTCACTCTACCCTCATTTCCATTGAGGTCCTTTACATCACCATCACTTCACCCCCAACACCTCCCCACAGCCCTACAGGACCTTCCCCTGTAACCAGCGAAGGTGCAACACCTGCCCATTTACCTCCTCCCTCCTCAGTAGCCAAGGGCCCAAACATACCTTCCAGGTGAAGCAATACTTCACCTGCACTTCCCAGAATCTAGTCTACGGCATTCGCTGCTCACAATGTGGTCTCCTCTACACTGGGGAAACGAGGTGTAGACTTGGCGACCGCTTCGCAGTACATCTACGTTCTGCTCACAAAAAAGACCCTGAACTACTTGTTGCCTGCCATTTCAATGCACCACCTTGCTCCCTGGCCAACATCTCTGCCTCTGGTTTGCTACAGTGTTCCAGTGAAGCCCGGCGCAAGCTGGAGGAACAACACCTCATTTTCCACTTGATAACTCTACAGCCCTCAATATTGAGTTCAATAATTTTAGGGCCTAAGCTCTCCCATGTCCCAGCCCCCCATCCCACACACCAGGCCTTGTTATCACATAGCCTGCCACTACACACCCCCTGTTGTTAGTCACTAACAGTCCCCATTAACAACTATTCACCCTCCGCCTGATCGTCAGCAACTCCTTTGTCTGTCCAACTGTCTTTGTCTCTCTTTGGGCTCTATCCTATCGTTTACACCCTACCCCAGCCACCTCCCTATTTTCTGCATATAAACTGACGTTTTCCCAGACACCATCAGTTCTGAGGAAGGGTCACCGGACCCAAAACGTTAACTCTGTTTTCTCCTCCACAGATGCTGCCAGACCTGCTGAGCTTTTCCAGCAACTTTGTTTTTGTTCCTGATTTACATCATCCGCAGTTCTTTTGGTTTTTATTTCATTAATGAAAATTGGCTGTAACGCGATTAATGAATAATGGTCACTGTTTGGAAAACACAAGCTTTCTACTGTACAGTATAGCAATTTTCTATAGCGATTTCCCTATAACGCAATTTTCTATGGCGACTTTCTGTAGCACAGTTTTATATAGTGCAAGGTTGCACAGGAATGCAACTATCATGTTATAGGAGAACGATCTGTACAATGTGGCTAACTTCCAGACTTGAGTTGCCCACCGGCTGCCATTGCCATGGACAGACCTCACAGAAAGCACCTGGAGAATTGATAAATTGCCATGTAAGTTTCTTGTTTTCCAAAGGTAAGTATTTGTAGAACTGGGTGAAACAGGGGGATGAGAGAAGGAGTATTGTAGCAGAAGGACTGAATAATGTCCAATGGGTTTTAATGCATGAAATGAACAGAAGCAGCTGAATATCACAGGTTGAGTATACATTATCTGAATGTCCAAAAACTGATAAGAGACCTAAAAGCTGGAGGTCTTTTCAGAAGCAGATCCAAATGCACCTGTAGACATACTGAGACCTTTTGGTTCTTTGGGAAAAAAAAACCTCACTTGGCCCAAATAGACCTAGATGTGAGAATCTTTTTGGGTCAAAACATAAAGTTTTGTTTTTCAATGGGCTGAACTCAGTACATCTACAGGTCTGTTCATTAGGAACCCTTTGGGAAGAAAGAACTTCACTTTTAGGTCTGTTTTGAGTTAAGCGAAGTTCATTTCGAAAGGGCCCAAACAGAACTGAACCAACTATAATGGACCGCAAAACTAAAAATATCCTTTATCTGAAAACCAGTTGGTTCCAAGGTTTCCAGATAAAGGATTCCGATATGTAATAGATTAAAAAATTTCAATTTTGAAAGAATCTGTTGTTGGATTTCTGTTCCTAATTCTCTCTGCCCTCTGCAGAAGCATTGCCTTAATTTCAAAATTCTCATTTTTTTTTTCAAATTCCTCTATGTCTCTCTCTATGTCTGGAATTGACACCAGCACACACCCCTCTGAGATAACAACGTTCATATATTTTGACCTTTTCAGCATCCTTCATTTTAATCACTCCACTCTCAGTGTCCTTGTCTTTAATTATCTCTGCCCCAAGCTCTGGAATTCACTTTCTACAATTTTCTGTCGACCTACCTTACCACTCTCCTTTACGATACTCCTTAAAATTTGTTACTTCTTTCCAGCTTTTTTGGTTACCTGCCTTAATTTCTCCTTTCTTCCAGAAGATGTCAATGCCTTGTACCACGACGCACTATGAGAACAATTACGGCTCTTGGATTAAAAAGGACAGTATGCAACATGGGTTCAAAATTGGCTGAGCAATTGGAAACAAAGAGTAACAGTCCAGGGATACATTTTGGGCTGCAGGAATGTTTGTAGTGGTCAAGGGTCAGCATTTAGACCTTTGCTTTTAGAACAAAGAAAAGAACAAAGAACAATACAGCACAGGAACAGGCCCATCAGCCCTCCAAGCCTGTGGCAACACATTTTACCCTTCCATATTAAAACTGTCTTTACTTACAGGATCTGTATCCCTCTATTCCCCTCCTATTTATGTATTTGTTCAGGTGTTTCTCAAATGTTGCTTTTGTGTCTGCTTCCGCCACCTCCTCTAGTAACACGTTACAGGCACTCACCACCCTTTGTGTGAAAAACTTGTCTCATACGTCTTTTTGAAACTTCCCTCCCTTGCGCCTTGAACCTGTGTCCCCTAGTAATTGACCGCTCCAGCCTGGGAAAAAGCCTTATACTTTCCACTCTATCTATGCTATTCACAATCTTATAAACTTCTATGAAGTCATCCCTCAACCTCTTGCATTCCAGTTAAAAAAATCCAGTCTATTTAACTTTTCTTCATAACTAAAATCCCCCATACCAGGCAATATCCTGGTAAAACCTTTCTGGACCCTCTCCCAACCATCCACATCCTTCTGGTAATATGGTGACCAAAACTGTAGGCGATATTCCAAGTGTGGCCTAACTAATGTTCTATAAACCTGCAGCATAACCTGTCTATCCTTGTACTCAATGCCCTTTCCAATGAAAGCGAGCATGTCATAGGCCTTTTTTACTACTTTATCTACCTGCGCTGCCACATTCATTGATCTGTGGACCTACACACCCAGATCCCTCTGCATATCAATACCCCTAAGTGTTTTGCTATTCACTGTTTAATTTCCACATGTACTTGACCTTCCAAAATACATCACCTTTGCCTGGATTAAACTCCATCTGCTATTTTTCTGCCCATGTCTCCAACTGATCTACATCCAGCTGTAAGATCTGACAATCCTCCTCATTATCCGCAGCTCCACCAATCTTTGTATCATCAGCAAACTTACCAATTAGATCGGCAACTTTTTCCTCCATATCATTTATGCAGATCACAAACAGCAGAGGTCCCAGCACTGATCCCTGTGGAACACCACTAGTCACAGCCCTCCATTCTGAAAGCATCCTTCCACTGCTATCCCCTGTCTCCTATGGCTAAGCCAGTTGTGTATCCATCTTGCCAGCTCACCCTGATGCTATGTGACTTTACCTTTTGTACCAGTCTGCCATGAATCACCTGGTCAAAGGCTTTACTGAAGACCATGTAGACAACATCAACTGCTTTCCCCTCATCGATCATCTTCGTCAGTTTCTCAAAAAACTCGATCAAGTTGGTGAGGCATGACCTCCCCTGCACAAAACCATGCTGTTTATCGCTAATCAGTCCATTTGCTTCTATATGCTTATAGACCTTGTCCCTGAGAATCGTTTCCAATAATTTCCCTACCACTGACGTGAGGCTCACTGTTACCTTTTTTAAACAATGGGACATTAGCTATTCTCCAGTCATCTGGGACCGCACCTACGGCCAAACGGGATACAAGGATGTCTGTCAATGCTCCAGCAATTTGTTCTCTTGCCTCCCTCAATATTCTGGGATAGATCCCATCAGGATCCAGGGATGTATCCATCTTAAGAGATAGTAGGAACTGCAGATGCTGGAGAATCTGAGATACAAGGTGTAGAGCTGGATGAACACAGCAGGCCAAGCAGCATCAGAGGAGCAGGAAAGCTGACGTTTCGGGCCTAGACCCTTACCTTCCCCTTCCCACTTACAGACTAACTTTGTGTCCTACCACAAACCACAGTTGGCGCGTTCTGAATCTGGATATGGCTGATTGCCTTTCTGAATAATTGTCACTGGTGGTTGAGCCTGTGATGTCAAACCTCATATTTACAATGCTTGTA
>JAHRHZ010000126.1:4501195-4526939 GCA_024137785.1 Ginglymostoma cirratum | reverse complement strand
TCAGCTTTCCTGCTCCTCTGATGCTGCTTGGCCTGCTGTGTTCATCCAGCTCTACACCTTGTTATCTCTGTATCCATCTTAATACTTTTTAAGACATACAACACATCTTCCTTGTTCATTGTAACTTGGCTTAGAAATTCAACACTCCCTTCCCTGAGGTAATCCCACAACAATTCCTTCTTGGTGAATATTGATACAAAATATTTGTTTAAGACTTCACCTACTTCTTTTGGCTCCACACATAGATTCCCTCCTTTGTCCTTAAATGGGCATATCCTTTCCCTGGCTATCTTCTTGCCTTTTATATATGTATAAAAAGCCTTAGGATTCTCCTTAATCCAGTTTGCTAATGACCTTTTTGACCCCTTTTAGCCTTTTTAATTCCTTGTTTAAGTTCTTTCCTACTTTCCTTACATACTTCAAAGGCCTTGTCAGTTCCCATCCTCCTAGACCTTGCATGTAAGTTCACACTTGGACAAAAGTCTTTTAAAAGTAACTCAGTGACAATTTGGGGCCTCTGAAGGTCAACAACAGCAAGTCCAGATAACTCTCTATGTCAAGGGTTGCTGAGATTTTTATAAAGAAAAAGGAGGAAGCATGCCAGGGACAGAGCATTAAAAACAGAAGGCCCTCTAAGAGTATAGAGAGTAGATGAAGCTGCTGAAGAAGCAAGTTAGGAGGGCAAAGAGGGACCATGAAAATATCTGTGGTAGATGGGATCAAGGAAAACTGTAAGGCTTTTTATAAGTATATTAAAAGAGGGTTGTAGGGAAAGAATGAGACAATCTGTGGAACCAGTGGATGTGGGTGATGTCTTAGGTGAATATTTCTCATCTGTGTTCACAGGGGAGAAAGCCATCATAGCTGGGATTTCAGTTAGGATGCTGAGGTTCTGGAACATGTTGAGTTAATAAGGAAGAGATATTAGGTATTTTAAGGGGTGTATAAATTCTTGGGGCCTGATGAGATGTATTCCAGGCTGCTATGGGAGGTAAGGAAGGAGATTGCTGGGGCCCTGGTGGACAGATTTGATACCTCGCTGGCCACAGGTGAAGTACCAAATGACTGGAAGATTGCTAATATGGTTCCTTTGTTCAAGAGGGGCAGCAGAAATAGGCCAAGTAATTACCAACCAGTTAGTTTGACGTCAGTGGTAGGGAAATTATTGGAAAAAATTCTGAAGGACGGGATTAATCAATACTTGGAAAGGCAAGGATTGATCAGGGATAGTCAGCATGCATTTGTGTGTAGGAGATCCTGTCTAACCAATTTAATTGAGTTTTTTTGTTGAAAAGATGATTATATAGGGTTAAACAAGAGTAGTGCAGTTGATGTGGTTTACATGAACTTCAGTAATTCCTTTGTCAAGGTCCCACACGGAAGTCTGGTCCAAAAGACGAGTGCCCAAAGGCTTCAAGGCAAGTTGGCAAACTGGATCCAGAATTGGCTTACAAATAGGAGACAAAGGGTTGCTTTTGTAATTGGAAGCCTGTGAAAGGCATTGTAGCACGGGAATTGGTGCTGGGACCCTAACTGGCTATTATGTACATTATCGACTTAGATGTGAATGTAGAAGGCAAATTTAGTAAGTTTGCAGTTGACATGAAAATTGATATTGACAGTCAGAAGGATGGTTTCAGACTACAGTCTGATATTATTCAACTGGTAAATTGGGCAGAGAAATGGCAAATGGAATTTAATCCCAATAAATGTGAGATAATGCACTTTGGGAGGTCTAATGAGGGAAGGATCTATGAATGGGAAGTCCCTATGAAGAAGTACTGAGGAGCAAAGGGGCCTTGGTGTACAAGTCCATAGATCCCTGAAGGTGACAGCAGAGGTAGACAGGGTGGTGAAGGAGGCATATGGAATGCTGGCCTTCATTAGCTGGACCATAAAATATAGGAGCAAGGATATCTTGTTACAATGTTAAAAACATTGGATAGACCACAGATGGAATACCGTGTACAGTTCTGGTTGCCACACTATGTGATTGCACTGGAGAGGGTGCCGAGGAGATTCACCAGGATATTACCTGGGATGAAAAGTCTCAATTATGAGGACCGGATAGGCTGGGTTTGTGTCCCTTGGAGCAGAGGAGACCGAGGGGGAATCTGATTGCATAGACAGAGTAGATCATAAGAATTTCTTCCCCATATCAGATGTGTCTAAGACCAAAGGGCATAAGTTTAAGGTGAGGAGTAAGTAGTTAAAGGAGATCTGAGGAAAAGGTTTTCACCTAAATGGCTTACATGTATGAAAAGTACTGTTGGGGTGGGATGGGGGGAGGGGAATAGTGGAGGCAGGTACTCTGTAATATTTAAGAAGCATCTGGATAAGTACTTAAAATGCCAGGGTATAGGAGGCTATGGACCAAGTGCAAGTAAATAGGATTAGTATAGTTTAGGTCTTGTCGGTCAGCATTAGCATGGTGGGCCGAAGGGCCTGTTTCTATGCTGTATAACTCCATGTCTCTTAATGTTTTGACTCCAGTATGACACTTGTTCAGAACTGAAAGCTATTGGAAAACAGTGATTTCAATCCTAGCAACAGAGGGGAGGAGGAGTAAGTTGTAAGTGGAATGGATGATGTGTGTGTCCAGAGTGAAAGACAAGGATTATCATAGTAAAGCTGTGGTAGCGTTGTTAAAAAAAATTACATTTTGGCTGTGAGAAAGAGAGAACGGGTCCACTGTGCAGAGAGCAAAGATAAAGCCAAGGGAGGGTTGGGCATGTGAGAAAAATGGAGAACAGTGATTATACCCTGAAGTTGATTATCTCAATATTGTGTCCTACAAGCTGCAAAGTGGAAAATGAGGTGTTGTTCCTCCAGCCTGTATTGAGCTTCATTGGAACGTTGTAGTGGGCCCTGGAAGGAAATGTTAGTATGGGAGTAAAATGGTTCATTGAAATAGCAAGCAACTAGAAGGTCAGATTCATTCCTATGGACACAGCAATAATTTCCACAAAGTGGTCACCTAGTCTGTGTTTAGTCCTAACAATGTGATTGAGACCAGATGATGAGCAGTGAATACAGTAGACGAATTTGAATGAGGTACAAAGAAAGTGCTGCTTCACCTGGAAGTAATGTTTGAGGCCTTGGACAGTGAGGAGAGAGGAAGTGGATGGTCAAGTGTTGGACATTTACTACAACACTTGTGAAGGTGCCATGGGGAAGTGAGGATGTTATGGGAGTGAAGGAAGTGTGGATCAGAGTATCACATAGGAAGTGGTCCCTGCAGATGTCTGACAGTGAGGGGAGAGGAAAATGTGTTTTGTCATGGAATCCCGTTGGAAGTGATGGAAAAGGTGGGGGATAATCTTTTGAAGGTGGGCACTGGTTGGGTGGAAAGTGAGGACACAAGGAATGCTATCATTGTTCTGAGAGAGAGGGGATGGGGTGAAGACAGAGGAGCAAGAGATGTGTCAAAACAGATTGAGGACCTTACCAATTATGGTGACTGGGGAATTCTCAGTTTATGGAAACCATGCCAGAGGAATGAAAGGTGGTATTGTCAGTGCAAATGCAATGGTTACAGAGGAACTAGGAAAATGGAATCTTTGCAGGAAGTAGTGTGTGAGGAAGCGTGGTCAAGGTTACTATGGGAGACAATGGGCTTGTAACGGATGTTGATAGACAGCTTATTGAAACAAAGAAGTCAAGGAAGGGAAGAATCAGAGATGGACCAGGTGAAAGTGAAAGAAGAATCGAAATTGGAGGCAAAGTTAAGGAATTTTTCCATTTCCAGATGAAAGCAGGAAGCAGAACTGAAGACATCATTGATGTGTTAGAAAAAGAGTTTTGGGTGGGAGCCTGAGGAGGACTGGAGTAAAGAATGTCCCATACACTCCACAAAGAGACAGCCGTAACTGGGAGCCATGAACATACCTAAAGCCAAACCTCTGATTCAAGAAAGTGAAACGAGTTAAAGGAACAGTTGTCCAAAATGAAAATGAACACAACTACGCAATGGAGGGTGCTGGTAGATTTGGACTGTTCGTGCCTCTTGTCAAGGAAGAAGCTGAAAACCTTCCAACCATCCTCAATGGGATGGAAGACCATTATGCTATAAGATATAGGAGTAGAAGTAGACCATTCAGCCTATTTAATCTGCTCCACCATTAATTCAGATCATGGCTGATCTGATAATCATCAATGCCATTTTCTGAAACAGAAAGTGCTAGAAAAACTCAACAGGTCTGGCAGCATCTGTGCAGGGTGAAACAGAGTTAATATCTTGAGTAATGAAGAAATATCATATCAGACTCAAGACATTAACATTGTTTCTCCCTCTTCAGGTGCTGCCAGACCTGTGCGCTGATATTGTCCAGCACTTTGTGGTTTTATTTCATACTTCCGGCATCTGCAGTATTTTGCTTTTACTTGAGTGTTAAATTTTGAACCTTGGTATAGAACCTTAGTTGGTCTACACTTGGAATAATGTCCACATTTTCTGGTCTCTGTATTATCAGAAGGATATTGAGAGATGCTCCTTGAACATCTTCCTGCTGGGGGGATCTCCATTTTGAGGCTTGAAAATTGCTGTGACCCCTCAGCAAGAACTGAGAGAGTGAGAGCCTGTTAGAGCAGGGATGAAGTTGCTGTGACTTTGTCAGTGCTTCGCAGCAACTGGCACAGACGTGGATCTCACAACATCAAACTTTTAGCTTGCGAGTTCACTTGGGGTCCATTCTAGGAAGCTGTGATTTTGGAGGCACTGGGGAAGATACTCAATAGATTCACCAGGATGCCTCAAGAACTGGGGAAATGGATATTATAGTGATTGGGACCAGGGCCAGTTGGTTCTCATCGACTACGAGTGCCTTGATTTGGGTTCTTAACCTGGTCCGTTCAGGGATCCCTGGCTTACAGATATAAACAGGAGGTTCAGAAGGTCTCCCCAGGCTAGGGATTGGCTGACTGGTCACAGACCTTGTCCGGTACACATGTAAATAAAGGATGATTTGGTGATGGGATCCTGGCCTCTGTGCAGTTATTTCAGATATATTTATCACGAGGGGCTGTATAGGCTGGAGGTTCTTTCTTCAGAATGCAGAAGGTTGCAGAGTGACTTCACTGAGCTCTTCCTGATAATCAAAGCGTAGAAGAAGCAAAAAATGTGTACCTGAGGTGAAGTCCAGACTCAGTGGTCATTAATCCAAGACAATTTCTAATATGTACAATAGGGAATTCAGGAGAAACTCTTTGTTCCAAAAAAAATTGGGAAGAGTGTAAAAATCATTACTACAAGCAGTAATTGAGGTGAATAGCACAGATGCATTGAAAGACCAAATAAACACATGACAGAGAAAGAACTACACGGGTTTGCCAACTGTGCTATAAAAAAGGGTGGAAGGAGGCTTGTGTGGTGCGTAAATGTCATGACATGAACCAGTTAGACCTATTTCTGTGGTACAGATTCAATGTAGTTGTTTTTAATTAATCACCCTGCCCACCATATTCTCGCTCTCAATCCCTCCCCCGCCTGCAGCTCCTTTCATTTGCTAACTTGTGATTTAAAGTACTCACTTTGGCGAACCCGGCAAGGGAAATTTCCCTGTTACTGTTTCAGAGAGTTAGACTGTTTGACTGCATTGCTCTCAGGAGGCAATACTACTTCCCACCATAAAATAGCTTGCTGATTCCTATATGCACTGGACTCGGGGTCGATTACCACAATATTTACCCCATGGGAGTGCTTGCCAAGTAACGTAACCTTTAAGAAACATAAATCGATGAGAATAAATTAACTTACCACTTAAAGATTAATACTGTAATTATATTTAATCTCAAGATGACTCATGGTATTTCTCAAAAAAGTATAGGGCTAAAATATCCTGAAAATGACTGCAGGGATTGCAAAGAGTGAGTATTCCCGTGCCTGTTCAAGATAATGAAAACAACACTCAAACTTTGTGGTATCTGTAATTTTACAGATTTTACACTATTTTTTAAATAGTGGCGTGCAGACCAGTGGTATTCATGCTCCTGAGTAGTTGTACACTTCAGAAGAGACCCAGGTTTGTTAGAAGCTAGCACTATTTAAAGCGAGCCTGCACACCTCAAAGGAAAAGCCGATTCTGCCTCCAACAGTACGTCATTGTAGAAGACTCATTTACAAGACTAGTGAAGATGGAGCTACACAGCAAAGAGCAGGCACCCAGCTTTTCTGACACAGTAACCAATAAAGGATAAGAGATACTCTGCAAATGCAGGGCAAAAAAGGCAGCTTCCAGACAATTATTCAGAAGGTAATAGGAACAGAGGTCAATGTGACCAACTTAGCCCTGAAGAACCAATTGCAATGGCAAATGAAGTTTAATGATTTCTTATGAGCGATCCAAGTCAGTAAAACAAATTTCAAATGTCATATCTTTATAAATGAACAACAAACCTCTCTCATTGCACAATGCATTGCATCGCTTTCACACTCCTTTCAAAATTTGTCATCAGGGATGACTCATGACTCACATTCGTAGCTTCATCTCACCCTTGTACACTTAAGATGGCTGCAAGTCTCACACCTAAACTGCAACTTTTCCAGACTTTTCAACAATGATAGCCACATGATTGAAACACACCGTTAGACAATATGGCAATCTACCACAGGCATCTGACAGGGACAGGCACACTACATGTTTTATCCCAATGAAAAAAAATCTTCACAAGCAATGGAGCAGTTATAGAGTCATACAGCATGAAAACAGACCCTTCAGTCCAACTAGTCCATGTATCCAAACTAAACTCATTTCAGTTGCCTGCATTTGGCCCTATTTCCTATTTATGTACCTATCCAAATCCCTTTTAAATGTTGTAACTGTACCTGCATTCACCACGTCCTCTGGCAGTTCATTCCACACACAAACCGCCATCTGTGTGGAAAAGTTGCCCCTCAGGTCCTTGTAAATTTTTCTCCTCTCACCATAAAAATATGCCGCCTTGTTTTGAACTCTCCTACTCCAGGGAAAATATTCTTGTCATTCACCTTACCTATGCCCCCCAAGATATTATAAACCTCTATAAGGTCACCCTCAACCTCCTACGCTCCAGTGGAAAATGCCTCAGCCTTTCCAGCCAAGTATGATGGAATATTACTCACTTGCCTGGGTGAGTGCAGCGCTGAACAAGCTTGACACCATCGAAGCCTACAATATCTGATTGGTACCACATCCACTCCCATAACCATTGATGCTCAGAAGCAGTGGTGTGTACCACGTACAAGATCCACTGCAGAAATTCGCAATGCTCCTTACACAGCATCTTCCAAATGCAAGATCATTCCATCTGGGAGGACAAGGGCAGCAGACACATGGCAGCACCACCAATTACCAGCAAATTGCTCTACAAATCATTCACCATCCTGACGTGGAAATATATCACCATTATTTCACTGTCACTGGGTCAAAATCTGGAAATCTCTCCCTAATGGTATTGTGGACCTACTTACAGCACAGGGACTGCAGTGGTTCAAGAAGACATCTCACTGTTGTCCATTTTAATTCATCTTCTCACATCCCATAGTCTCTTTTGACTTACCAGTTGCAAATAATATATTCATCATTCCTTTCCCAACCTCTTACCATTATCCCTGGCTCTCCAAAGCCTCACCCTCCCCCCTTTGGCATGGCAATACTCCTCTTGCCTTTCACCTTTTAGATAATCAAAAACAGCGACTTGGTGAAGCAATGGTGGAAGGAAAAGAGGTAGAAAAGCAGGAACACAGTGATGAGGAAGAAACACCATGAGACACTTCAGACTTGGAACCAGCAGGTCAAACACTGTGGGACCTTTACAGCATCACATAAATGTGTTTGTTGAGCATAGAATCAGACACGTTAACAGCAGAAAAAGAGATTTAGCCCTGCTAGCCTGCTCTACCATCCAATCAGATTATAGAATCATAGAATACTTAAGTGCTGAAAGAGGCCCATTCAGCCCATTGAGTCAGAACTGATTCTTCACAGAGCAGCTCACCCAGACCCACCCCTACCCTATCCCTGTAGATCTGCATTTCCCAGGGCTAACTCACCTCACCTGCACATCCCTGGACACTATGGGAAACTCAGCATGGCCAATCCACCTAACCTGCACATCTTTGGACTGTGGGAAGAAACTGGAACACCCAGAGGCAACCAACGTAGACACAGGGAGAATATGCAAACTCCACACAGACAGTCGCCTGAGGCTGGAATCGAACCTGGGTCCCTGGTCATGGCTGATCTGATTACTCCATATCCCCCAGTTAGCCCCAATAAGCTTTCACCCTTTTGTTTTTCATAAGTCTCTCTTCTTTTGCCTTTAAAATATTCAATAACTTTGCTTCCACTGCCTTTTGTGGAAGTAAGTTCCAAAGACCCATGGCCCGTTATGGGACTAACATTACGCCTCATATCTCTTAAATGGGTGACTGCTTAATTTGAACAGTGATTCTATATTCTCTTATAAAAAGAAACATCCTTCCCACATCCATCCTGCCAAGATCCAACAGAATTTTACATGTTTCAATCGAGTTGGTTTATACTATTCGAACCTCCAGTGGATACAATCCCAGTCAATGTAACTTTGCCTCATTAAGTAATCTACGTATTCCTGGGATGAGCTTGCCAAACCTTCTTTGAACTGCTTCACATTTTTCTTAAATTAGAAGACTCATATTACGCAGATTACATTAAAATGTTGTCTCACCAGTTCCCTATAAAATTGAAGTACAACCTCTCTACTTTTGTATTCAATTCCCCTTGAAATAAATTATAACATTCTAATAGCTTTCCTATTTACTTGCTATATCTGCATACAAACCTTTTGCGATTCATACACAAGGTCCCCCAGATTGTTCTGTGTCTCAGAGTTTTGCAATCTCTCACCAAAAATTATTTGGATAATTTTTTAAAATATATTTTTCCTGCTAAAGTAGACAATTCCACATTTTCCCACATTATACTTCATTTGCTACACTGTTACCCACTGGGCACAATCTACATCCTGTTGTAACAAGGCGTGGGGCTGGATGAACACAGCAGGTCAAACAGCATCATAGGAGCAGGAAAACTTGACGTTTCAGGCCTAGACCTGTTGTAGCCTTCTTGTGTCTTCTTTGCAAATTACGTTCTGTCTGTCTTTGTGTCATCAGCACAGTTGGTTACCACACTTTTGGTCTCTTTATCCATGTCATTTATATAAATGCTTCAACTAATTCCTGTGGCACATCACTTGTTATATCTTGCCAACTAGAAAATGACCCATTTATGCCTACTGTCTGTATCTTGTTAGCCAGCCATTTTGTTGTCCATGTCAATATGTTACCCTCTACCTGAGTCATCATGTAAGATCAAGCCCTATTCTATTATCACCTCAGTGTTCACTGAACTACATAGTTTCCTTCTTGAGCAATACCTTGATTGCAAAATGTTCATGTTTAGTTTGGAACTTCCTCATGGCCCTTCTCTTCCTTGTCGTGTCTGTAATCTTCATCTGATATCTGTGTTTTTCTAAGTGTGATCTCTTTAACATGCCTGATTTTAATCACAATACCATTGATGACCACGCCTTCAGGTGTCTACAGGCTCTCTTTACTCCTTTAAGATGTTGATTTAAATTTTTACCTTTTTGTCCTTTTTCTCTAATAGTACCATCAGAGGCTTGGTGACAAATGCTGCTGTGCTCTACCCCTCTGAAGCATCAATCTGTAGACAGCTTTGAAAAGTTAATGGTGCTTTCCAAATTTAAGTTGTTGTTGTGGAGTGTTCAGCAGCCAGGCATGGAGAGGGGTAGCATGGACGCTGGGTCCCAGAGGTTAGATCACACAAAAATTCTACCGTGGAGGACTTTGACAGCGTTGGGCATAGAAAAGTAACAAGTACGCAGAATGAAAGCTTTGCCAGAATGCTTCCTGTCACAGGGACAGAGTGGGCAGTGCATGCAGCACCCATCATAATAGTGACTGACTCCAGAAGCACATTCATGGACCTAACCACAACACAGTGCCTGATGGCCAAAGTCTCTGCCCTCATTGTCACCCGAATCTCCGGATGCTGCAGTGGAAACCCAGATTGAGGCTGTGAGATCTTAGCTTATTGCTATGTGAGTGTGGTTTAGCACCATGCAGGCTCCGATTGATGCCAGCATGGCTGTGGATGCCAGTTTTCAGGCTCAGACTGCTGCCAGCCAAGGTCCTCTGGCAGATTACCATGCCAGCTGAGGAGTCATCAAGGAGGAATGGCAGGGGCAAGGTGGGCAAAAAGCTGATGTGACGCAGAAGAAATAATAAGCATTACCTCAGGTCCTGATTATTTATGTCGAGATGATGAGATCCATTTTAAATTAGGCCATGTTCTAATGTAGTTAGCAGGGTATGAGGTGTAATGTTTCATCTACAAAATGGGCACATCTTCAGACACAAATTCAGGTCAATCTAAAAAAAGAAAACTCCAGGTCAGACAATTTGCATACAACACTTTAAACTTCAACAAATTCCTTTGCTCTTAGGAGTGTTAATAACTTGTTAAACTTACAGTATATTCCAAGAATAAATGCAACAATGTTTCAATCAATAACATAATCACAAAGCTAAGGGGAGTACAAATTATCCGGAACACATAAGAAAATTGTTTTAATCATTGGAAGTTTTCATCTAATGGGAAAATCAGAATGTATCATCACAGTTATTTACTGTGTCCTTGACCTTGGTTGTTTTATTTATGGCTACATTGTTTGCAGCACATCTTTAGTTGCATATGGAGTCTGACCCCTGTATTCATCAGCTGGATCACAGTAAATAAGATTTGCACATTTGAAAATGGAGTTACATTCTTCAAATATTTCTTAGGTTTACTCTACCTGGTAAGACCAATGAAATGCACTTTAGCTCGATGATTACACTGTTTGAAGACTCACTGCTGGGTGCATAAATAATTCATGGTTCCAATTCATGCAGTGTTTCTCAATCTTTGCAATTCTATTATCGTGCTTTGCTCAGTTTTCAGAAATTTATCTGTGGTCACTCATCAATATTAAGTGCAAAAACTTCAGAAATTTGAAGGAGAAAATGCATCAGAGATGACAAGGGGTCAATTCTGCGCAGATCTCAACAGCCCAAATTTCTAGAGTGACACAATTCCACAGCGAGGAAGGCTTCCCAACATCTCCTGTTAAAATGTACCAGCACCCATGAGGTCCTGTTGTCTACAGGCATGTAGATTGCTGAAAGGTATCTTACTAGATCATTAACCTGTTCTTTTGGCTGCCCATTGACCAGCAATAGATATCCCTCAAACTGCAACCTGTTTCCTTATTCACCATTCACATTGTTCACCTATGTTAGTATGCCTGAGCTTAATCCTGCTTCTATTTGGCAGCATTTATCATGTTCAATATCTGCCTCAGATGACCCAAGCCCAATATTGCTATATGCCATTCACAGCAGTGTCTGGCAGTAATGATGATGTATATAGTGTTACATCCTGCTATCGCCAACATTGTTCATACATACCAGAGAAGACCTGGAACCCAAGGTGTGTTTAGCAATACACATTCTGTAGAACTAAAGTCAAAATGGTTTCTGTGTTTAATCTAAATTGCTTTGCATCAGAAAATAGGCAGAAAGCCAGGTGTGTGATATATGCAAAAATTGACATTTTACAAATTATTTTCCCATTTAGTGCGGCCAACCTAGAGCTTATCCCATTGCGAACATGTATCGGTGGTTCAAGTACACCAATGTATGATATTGCAATTAATGCGCTCCCAGGAGGTTCCAAGCATGCAGTCAGAGTGTTGGATTAGATTTCGTTTTCGAAATGGAACCATTTTGCAGTGAATGTGGACTGTAATTAAGAGAAAGTGAGTTAGGGAGCCCTTCTGCTAATTCCCCTAAATTGTCAGTCCAAAAATTTACCACTGCACCCATTGGGTCCTGGACCTTAGGCCCTGAGTCTTTGACCTTCTCCATGTGAATGACATTGATTCACAGCAATGTGGTGCCACTATGTGCCACATTAAATTAATTCCTAATTGTCTTTGTTCTACTTCTTAAAAACACCTTATTTGAAGAAGTCTTGAGACTTAGTGACGTTATAGATCCAAGGCTCTTGGAGTCATGATTTAAGAAATGTTTACTTTTTAGATGTATTTAAATATGTTTAAGGATTTTAAATTTTTTTTATTTTGTCAAGTCATTTTCTTAAAAAATATATTTTGAGCCTCTTTTGAATGATTTATTTTTTACAGTTTTGAGAATCTGGCCTGGACTTTGGAAACCACCCTTAAACCAACTTTCATTTTTCATTGTCAGTGAAGAAGAGAAAGGTTGGGAAAATTCACCAAAATTCAAAATATAGCAGCCTGAGCAATCATTGTAAGTGAACTCTGGAACTTACCCACAGGCATCCACGCCTGAATAGTCAGATTTTATGGGAAGGCAGTGGCCTAGTGGCATTATTGCTAGATGACTAATCCAGAAACTCAACTAATATTCTGGAGACCAGGGTTCGAATCCCACCATGGCAGATTGAATTCAATAAAAAGTATTTGGAATTAGGAACCTACTGATGACCATGAAACCATTGTTGATTGTCGCTTCACAAATGTTTTTAGGGAAGGAAATCTGCCATCCTCACCTCATTTAGCCCACATGTGACTACAGATCCACACAATGTGGTTGACTCTCAATTGCCCTCTGGAATGACCTAGAAAGCCATCCAGTAGTACCAATCGCTATGAAGTCACATCAAGGGCAGTGGGGGGCTGGGCAACAAATGCTGGCCAGCCAGTCCACAAATAAATTAAAAAAAACACACCTATAATATTTCCCCTGCCCCCTTGAATCCCCTGGCAATTTGTCAGAATGCTCATAAAGCAATAGTTGATTTATGTCCAGCTCGTACAGGAGCATTTCAGCTGAATACTTTGCATCCATTGCTAAATGGGACCTGGCATCCATGTTGGCCTTTGGCAACAAACTCAACTCTGTCAGTTGCTAATATGCAGCCCCCCTCCACAGCTACCATCACTGACATTTGAAGATCAATCTGTTATTTCATCAAACAGGTATCTGCCTTGCCCAGATCAGTTCGTTACTGCATCACACAGACATGTACCCAACTTGCCTAGGCAGATCTGTTACTATATCACACAGAAATATACCCAACCCGTCCAGATCAGTCTGTTACTGTATCAGATTATCAGATCACAATGATGCAACCCCCTCCTTACTCCTCATCATTCAGTTACTGCTACACATAAGCACTTCCCCACCTATCCCAGATTGTTCTGCCAATATCCCTAACAGTGACAAAATGATTTCAATGAGAAAGGAAATCCGACAACTTGCTCACTGTTTAACAGCATTGTGCCTCTCCTTGGTGCATGTTATTTTTCCTGCTGGGAGGTGAGATGATTGTCTATCAATTTAGGAATTGGAGCCCTTGGCTTTTATCCTGGGCCTTTCTCCTTTAAGAAGAACACATGAACCCATTTCAACTTTCATAAGGCATTGCTGAAATATGCCTCACAGGAAACAGCTACCATTGTCTGTCTTCTATGCACAGTAGCTCAGTGGTTAGCAATGTACTCTCACAGAGCCAGGGACCCAGGTTCAATTCCAACCTCGGGCGACTGCCTGTGTGGAGTTTTCATGTTCTCCCTGTGTCTGTGTGGGTGTCTTCCGGTTTCCTCCCACAGTCCAAAGATGTGCAAATTAGATGGATTATCCCTGTGAAATGCATGGCTACAGGAATAAGGTGGGGCTGGGTCTGGGTGAGATGTTCTTCAGAGGGTTGGTACAGTCTTGATGGGCTGAATGGCCTCTTCCCATACGGTGGGGATTTTATGAAAAGACTATTTGTAGGAGGAAGTGTGTGTGATGGACATAGGATCATTAAACCACAGAATGGTTACAGCGCAGAAGGCCATTCAGTCCATTGTAACCATGCTAACGCTGAACAACAAAAGCAAAATATTGCTTTTGTTTCAGCTGAAAATCTGAAACAAACACAGAAAAAGCACAGACTCAGAATATTAACTCTGTTTCTCTCACCAGAGATGTAGCTACACCTGTTGACTTGCTCCAACATTTTGTGCTTGTACAACATTCCATTCTTAACATGTGGAAAGGATGTTTCTCCTACTGGGTCAATCCAGATGCACTGTTTCAAAATTATTCAATTTCAGGACAGAAATGGGGATTTTTTTTTCAAAGGGTTGCACCTCAAAGGAATATTTTTAAATGGAGAAAGACTACAGAAAGCTACAGCACAGATTTGAAAGTCCTTGTTTATAAACCTCAAAAAGCTAGCATACAAGTTCAGCAGGTAATTGGGAAGACACATGGAATATTGACCTTTATTTCAAAGGGAATGAAGTATAAAAGCAAGGAGGTGTGCTAACACAATACAAAGTACTAGTCAGGCCATAGCTGGAATATTGATTTTGGTTCTCTTATCTAAGGAAAGGTAGATTGGTATTGGTGCCTGATACTGGGAATAGTGGGGCTGTCTTATGAGAGGTTGAGTAGGTGAGGTCTGTATTAATTAGAGTTTAGAAGAATGAGAGATGATGAAATTGAAACATGATGGTTCTTGGGAGCTTGACACTATACAAGCAGAAAGGTGGCTTCCCCTTGTGGGAAAATATAGGACTAAAGGGTAGAATAGCAGAAGATGGTCTCGCCCTTTTAATGCAGAGGTGAGGAGGAATTTCTTCTCTTGGAAGATAGTGACTTTGTGAAATTTTTCACCATGGAGCGCTATAAAGGCTGGGTTATCCCTGTTCCATACACCTTGATTCTTTTACAGATCACAGACTTGAATATATAGCAAAAATTTTATTAACTGGCACTTATAGGGCTAAGAGTGTACCAATTGATCAAATATTCCTGTTGATCAAGAAGTCCACAGAATCAATGTAAAAACACATACTAAGTAATGCGGGGGTATACACAATATTCCTTTACTCTATTTACAGCATAAGTCACTTAAATACTAACTTAAATAAAACTTACTGGCAGAAAGCCTTCTCACTCGCACCCTCAACTGACATCTTAGAAATCACGGAGATTGTGATAATTCAGAAAACCTCCTGTACTTTTGCTGATTTATCGACAGTGCTGGTTGAAACAAAGTTTGCTGCGTATTCAAGTCTGAGACGGGCAGATTTTTAATCAGCTGGAGAATCAAGGTGTAAGAGGAAAGGGACGAAGGTGTAGTTGAGGATGATCAGATTGGCCATGATCTTTTTGAATGGCAGAGTAGACCCGATGGGCTGAATGGCCTGCTTCTGTTCCCACGTCTAACGCTTTTATTGCAACTTTGAAACTGCCTGCCTTAAGAGGCAGTAGAGGTGCAGTCACTGAATATTTTAAAGGCAGAGGTGAACATATTCCCGTTAGACAGGGAAATGAATGGTTATCAGGGTAAGTATGAACACGGAATTTGAAATGCAAACAGATGTGGAGGTTAGATAGACCTTAGGATTAGGGTAAAAGTTCGGCACAACATCGTGGGCCGAAGGGCCTGTACTGTGCTGTACTGTACTGTTCTATGTTCTATGTTCTGAGAATGTTTAAACTACTGGGCTTTGTCTATGAAGCAGCCTGAGACATTGCAGTGAGTCACATTATTGCAATTGGCCTGCATTTTCATCTTCCACAGAGGCAAATTCTCAGCAGAGATATTGTGTTTGGATTCCACGTTGTTATTGAATAACACGTGACAAAATTCCACCTGGGTTACTGTTAAACTGACTGGCAGGAGTGTTAATTCTGCACTTCTGAGGAAAATCTCACCTGATATTATTCTTTATAGGAAAATGCTTCCATGCACATTATACATGAAATGAAAATGATATGATAAAGAAATGCTTTGTAGAGTTGAGATAGTGATATGAAGTGTAAAAGCTGAAAAGCAACATGAGAATACAATTGTTTAAAACTTAGGAATGATAAATCTTGTAGTGTGAAAACACAAGAGCTGTGCAAAAAAGGATTTCATGAAATGCTCAATGGGAAGATATCACTAACCAACAAATCAGCATCTGTAACGCAAACTCAAATAAAAGCATTTGTTGGAATGCGGACTTTCAGTTGAAGCTGATTTGCAGTATTTCATAAGGAGATTAGGCTGGGCATTATGTGTTTTGCTTTTTATACCGGCTTCATTTAAGTGCTGGTACATTATAATTAAATTTATCCTTATAGTAACAAGAATCTGCCTGTTAGTGTGTGCGTCATTGGGGTGGTAGATAAGTGGTACACAAATTAAAGAAACAATCTTTTACTCACTGCTTCCCTCTGATGGTTAAAGTTGGAGCTACTTTGTGCTGAATCATGAGCCAGCAGCGCCGTTGTTGTAGTTTTCTTACATCTGCTAAATTTTTTCAGCAGGCAGTGACTTCCACGATACATTTCCTTTCTTTTTTCTTTGCCCTGTTTGTTCCTTACCCCATTTAATTCTCATTTCTGAGTCTTCTTGTCCCCCACTATCTTCCCTTATTAACTTTATTTTGTGTAACCTACCTTCTCTTTGTCTGGCTAGTGACCCTGTTAGTTCCTGGTTTGCTGACAGACAACAAACTAGTAGGGGAAGTATTGGTGATTACTCACAGGTAGAGCTAGAGTGCAAACCATCTCCAAGAAGTCTGAAACACTGGCTTTCTGTGGGGAGCGTAAGCAGCCTATATGGAACCATCAAATGAGTTACAGTGGCACAAAGGTTATGTAATTTGGGAAGGCTGGGGGTTGATTAGTGACTCATTTCAGGTACAGTAGCAATAAAAACCCAATAATTAGATGGGCAGAAACGTGCTTTTGAAGTGAAGATCAGGTATTTTGTTGGCTCACAAATGTTAATGGAAGGAATATCTTTGAGAAGACCAGAAAAGATTATGGAGTTGGCGCCGAGCATGCCTATTTAAATGGCAGTGAGTGATACAGACGGGTTAGGAGTCCTGCAAAGGGAGCTTGAGAAGCTAGGAGAAGCTTCTGGGAACAGTGATAACAGCTTTAGTTTTGTTTTGAATATTTGTCCATGGGATGTGGAAGTTGCTGACTAGGCCAACATTTATTGCTCATCCCTAAACGTTCAGACGTCAGATAAGAATCAACCACATTGTTGTGGGTCTGTTATAGGTTGACCAGGGAAGGACAGCAGTGTTCCTTCCCCAAAGGACATCAGTGAACCACATGGTTTTTTTCAACAATCAACAGTTGTTGCTGTTAGCCATCTCTCTATTCAAGATATGTGTTGAATTTAAATTTTACCATCAACTGTGGTGGGATTTGAACCCACATTCCCAAACAATATCGCCATGGCACTGGTATTCCTATTTTGTCAACCAAAATCTAGTATAGGAGAGAATAGGACAACTAACATAGAGCTGAATAGGAGGTAGCGGGTTCTATTTTATGACTCATTGAAATCTGTTGTAGGGAGATATTTCATGAGGTTAGATGACTGTTAAAGCAATGGTGGCAATGAATCACCAAAACCAATACCTTTATTTATAGGTGCCAGGCTTCACTCATTGGTAGGACTCTTGCCTCTCGGTCAGAAAGTTGTGGTTTCACACCAGAGGCCTGAGTACATTATCTAGACTGATGCTTCAGCACAGAACTAAGGCACACTCATTTGGATGAAACATTGAACTGTAGCCCTGTCTGTCAATTCAGGCAAGTATGTTCTGAGGAAACCTGCCCCAGAGACAATGTGGCAAATTCAATTTAACCAATCCATTGGGAAATTGATTGGGGGCATCAAGGGGGCATCAATGCAATAAAATCTGGACAATATTCAGACTTGAGCTGGCAAATAGCAAATAACTTTCATGCCACACAAATGCCAGGGTATGACCATCACGAAAAAGAGACAATCTAACCACTGCCCTTTCGCATTCAATGGTGTTGCCATCACTGATTCCCCCACTATCAATATCCTGGGGATTATCATTGACCAGAAACTCAACTGGAATCACCACATAAACACAATGGCTACAAGAGCAGTTCAGAAGCCAGGAGTATTCCTGACTCCCCAAAGCCTGACCAACATCTATAAGGCACAAGTCAGGAGTGTGATGGAATACTCCCCACTGGCATGCATGAGTGCAGCCCCAACAACATTCCAGAAGCTTGACACCATCTCTAAGACATAGCAGCCCATTTGATTGGCACTACATCCATAAGCATCCACTCCCTCCACTATTGATGCTCAGTAGCAGCAGTGTGTACTATCTACAAGATGCACTGCAGAAATTCACCAAAGGCTCTCAGTTAGCACCTTTCAAACCCACAACGACTTCCATCCAGAAGGACAAGGGCAGCAGATATATGGGAACACCACCACCTTCAAGTGCCTCTCCAAGCCACCAACCACCCTGACTTGGAAATATATCACCATTCCTTCACTGTCGCTGAGACAAAATTCTGGAATTCAGTCCCTAGTGGCCCTGTAGGACAACCCACAGCAGCAGTTCAAGAAGGCAGCTCACCACCATCTTCTCAAGGGCAACTAGGGAAGGGGCAATAAATGCTGGCCAGCCAGCGACACCCACATCCCACAAATGAGTTAAATTTAAAAAAAATTCCCATTGGCTTCCTACCTGGGAAGACATGTTAAATCAATCACAATGAACTTGGACTCCACAACTAAAATTGTAAGCATAAAAAGTATTTTGGACTAAGACTTTACACGATTAACAGAATCAACGCTTGTTGTAACAAAATAAATTCTTGGCTTAAAAGTGGTTATCATAGGACGCAAGAACAGAACATTGACAATCTCAGACTGAAGGCTATGTTTACAAAAGGTACAATGTATACAGTTCATGAGCAACAACGGAGAGATTAAAGTAAAAACTTTGTTCCCACAGGATTGAGGGTGTGTGGAACAAACACCCAGACAGATAGTTGGCATCATTAGACTAGAGCTAGACTGACACTGGTTAGTAAGTGTGATGAAGGGTGTAATAAAGATTTCCTTACAATAGGACAGCAGAAAGCGTGAGAGAGAACTCCTTAATGGATAAGTCATACACGGCATCCTTTGAATGTGGGGCTTGTGGAATGTATAGTTTTTTTTATACTCTGGATTTTCTGTAGTTTCTTAAGATGTAAGACTAAGGGACCAATGAGAAAGACGACATGGTTTTAACATAAAGAATAAGCAAGAAAGCAGAATAGATTTTCTGCTGGTACAACATCATCATTGAGAATCAGCAGAAATCATTAAAGAAATGTACAATGACGATTTATGCTCTTTCTCCAGGGTTTCTGTCAAGCCCCATTGAAGTTAATATCGTTGGGTTTATCAATTCATTCATGTGATGTGGGTGTCGCTGGCTAGGCCAGCATTTATTGCCCATCCCTAATTGCCCAGAAGGTAAGGGTCGACCACATTGCTACGGGTGTGGAGTCACATGTAGGCCAGACCAGGAAAAGACAGCAGATTTCCTTCCCTACTGGATATTAAAATACCAGAAGGGTTTTGTTTTACCAGAACCAGCAATGTTTAAATGGGCATCATTAGGCTAAATTTTCATTTCACATGTTTATTAACTTCAAATTTCACCATCTGCCATGTGGGACTCAAACTAACATCCTGAGAATATTAACCTGGAGCTCTGGCACCATATCTTAATCCAGAGATGTTCCACAGTCACAAGGTTCCACTATGTGAGCATACGGTTTGTAAGTGAGCGTGCAAACATATGAATTAGAGGCAAGAGTAGGCCATTTATCCCTCGAGCCTGTTCAATCATTCAGGGCTGATCTGATTGTGGCTTCCACTACAAATTCTCACCTTCCCCAGAGACATTTGAGCAAGCACAGTCTATCATGGACATGAATTACGTGTGGGAATCACAATGTTTTCAACCTGAACCAGTCGGCTATTTTCATTGTCTTTGAAGGGGCCTAGCAAGGCCTCAAGCAGATTGGTGTCTTGAGTATCCAACTTCAGATTGCACTTCCTCATGGGTGGCAGCAGTGTTGGCTGACTGGCTAAGATGCAAATGCAGGGCCACTGGGAGAATAACCCCGAGGGGAATGTGAACACAGTTGTGCCAAGAGAGGACAGCAAGCTGGAGCCACTGCTACATGACCCAGGGTAGCAACTCAGCAATCTGAGGAATGTTTGGAGGGCATATGTCTGGATTTCCATGACATCTTGCCAGCCCTGGTGAGCGCTCAGATCTGCAGCCATGCTGACACCAATAGGGTTTGTGTGACAATCAGCACTGAGCTCATTAGGTTAGTTTGAGTGTTTCCTGCAGCACTCTGACCTTGCATAGCTTCTGATGTGCTGCAATGGAAACTGGTACCTCAAGCATCAGATACGGAGTGGCGACCATTTCTGCTCCAGGCTCTGTGTGAAATCCTGCACCAGGCCAAAGCCAGACTACCACCCCCTTATCCCGCACACCCATTCAGCCTTGACAGTGACAAGGTGTACAACAGTCCTGCCAATGGCAGCAAGTATTTTGTCATGATGAGGTATCTTCATCTGACGGCTCTCTCACAGAACGATCAGTGACATCTTCCTGCGGGGAGCTGGTGCATGTGTTCATGTGCTGCCCTATCATGATCTCACTGCAGCCCACTCATGTAGAATCTGCCTCTATACTGTCCTGTAAAGCTTGTATTGGTGGCTGAGTGTGTCAGAAAGGTGGTGGTGTTTCTTCCTCAGAATAACAGTTTTCTTCTCACTTTGCACTGGCTCGTTGGGTGGCTGTTCTCCGATGTACAAATGCATCGACGCACATGAAAAGGTTTAGGCTGATGGCTAAGCAGTGGGGTGGAAAGCAAGAGGTGCCCAGTGAAACACCTGCAGCTTCGACTGCAGACTGTGAGATGAGGGCAAAGTTGAATCTGTAAGGGTGCATAAGGCAGAACAGTACTTTCATCCTCAACCAAAAAGATGGAACGCCAGGACAGGTATGTAATGTTCAGGTTCCTAAGCCTGGCTGTGGTAAGCCTGAAGAGTGGTCTATTGGCGGGTTCATTGTTGTACCCGGAGCAGGGACTCCTTGAGGCCTGGGACACTTTGCAGATGCCCTGGAGCTGTGCTTGAAGGCCTCGTGTATACAGGAAGAACTCCATTTATGGAATTTCATTTTATTCTTTTTGTAACTCAAACTGGTGCTAGATTGTGGCCAAAAAAACCCACCTTTTATTATATTTTTCTAGATATACGAGACAATAAGTAAATAACTAACTGAATTCCCGCATGGCTTCAGCAACACTAGTTGTAACATACTCAATGAAGACTGCAGCAAATATACTGTGATCTTCTTAAAATCACAGACTGACAGAATTGTTACAGTGTAGAAAGAGGCCTTCAACACCTTGTATCTCCACCAACTGTCTAAGTATTTTGACCTATTATCAATTTCCTGCCTTTACCCCTATCCCTGGCACTTTGCTTCTATTTCACTAAATATCTAATGTCAACTGAATACCTCAATTGAGTCTCCCTCTACAATAATTCCAGACGGTGCATTCCAGTCCCTAACTATTTGCTGTGCAAAAACAGTTCTTCTCACTTCATATTTGCTTCTTCAGCAAAACACTTTAAATTTGTGTCTCCTGGTTTTACATCCTCTTGGGATTGGGAACATTTACTGATTATTGATTTACTCTGTCCAGGCTCACCGTGATTTTTCTTTTCTCCATATGAGGGCTATCCATCTCCCCAAATATTATGTACACCCTGGTATTCCTCTATCCTATTCTTTCTTGGTTACCATACTCCTGCCAAGTTATGTCAAAGCCCGAATGGCAGCACTGGCAAAACGTCCCAACAGGAAGCCAGCCCCAGCTCTGTTCAGCTGCAACCATTTAGCAGATTTCATCATCCAGAGAGCCAGTCCCAGCGTTTCAGGAATCTAAAGCCCCCCCTCTTGCGCCACCTTTCCAGCTGCATATGCATCTAACTTATCCTTCTATTTGTGAACTGACTCATCCTTGGCAATGAGAGTAATCTGGAGATTACCGCATTTGAATCCCTGTTTGCCAAAATTCTACCACATTCCTGACATTCTGATTGCAGCACCATATCACACTTCCTACCTGGGTCATTAGTACCAAAATGGACCTTGGCATCTAGCTGTTCTCGTTTCCGCAGAAGAATGTTCTGCAAGCTGTGCTGTGACATCTTTGATCCTGGCACCAAGTCACCTACATGCTATTCTAGAGTCACGTTGAAGGCTGCAGAAGTGCCTGTCTGTTCTCCTAACAAATGAATGCCCTTTCTCTTTTCTTCCTTGCCTCCTTTAACAGCTGGGCTACATATGGTGCAATGGGTTTCACTCTTTCTTCACTCTGCAGAGAAACTGTCGCCCTATCTAATATCTAGTTAATGAGCAGCATGTCTGGAGATTCTTGCAAGAAGCATATGAGTGTTAGACAGCACCTTGAATGCTAGAGTTTGTTGATGGGAGAGTGATGGGACTGTGATACATTTAGCAGTCTGTGAGGTTGTTGGTGCAGTTAGTGGGATATGGCGTTTGAAGATATATTAACAGAACTTGAGATTACTGAACATTTAAGGGCTCTGTACCATGCCTGCCAGGCCAAACACATAGCATTAACCCGCATGGCTATTTGTTCCAATACGTTTTTGTCTAGAAAACCTCCTGGATGAACTTTCTCATCCTTTCCGTCACTACACAAAGCCCTATGCTGTGCATCAGAGAATCTCAGAACTCTCTCCCTGGCCTCCAGCTCCATTGTTTCTCTTTCTTCCTGCTCACTTGTCTCTTTCAGCCTCTCGCTGCATTTTCTGCAGCCAGAATCCCCCTCCTTTGTGAGAACTGTAGGCAGCCTTTAATACAGACTAATTATTATGGTTTCATGTACATAATTCTAAAATTTTGCAATTCGACAGGGTGGTTAAGAAGGTGTTTGGCACGCTTGCCTTCATTGCTCACACCATTGAATATAAGAGTTCAGACGTCATATTAAGGTTGTTCAGGACATTGGTGAGGCATCTTCTGGAGCACTGCGTCCAGTTCTGATTGCTCTGTTACAGGAAAGATATTATTAAACTGAGCGGGTTTAGAAAAGATTTATCAGGATTTGCTGGGAATGGAGGATTTGAGAGGTTGGACAGGCTGGAGTTTTTTTTCACTGACGTGCAACATGAGGGATGTAGATAAGGTGAATGGCAAGTGTCTTTTCCCTAGAGTTAAGGATTTCAAGACAACGGGGCATATTTTTAAGGAGAAAGATTTTAAAAAGACAAGAGGGGCAACATTTTGACACAGACATTAGCTCATATGTGAAATGAACTGCCAAAGGAAGTGGTGGATGCGGGTACAATTGCAACGTTTAAAAGGCATCTGGGTAATTACACGAATAAGAAATGTTTGGAGGGATATGGGCCAAGTGTAGGCAGGTGGGATTAGTTCAGTTTAGGATTATGGTCGATATGGACGAGTTGGTCAGAAGGGTTTGCTTCTGTGCTGTATGACTCTAATTTGAATTGGTGCGAACTTGCTACAAGCCAAGGCCTCCTGATGAGTATGCAAATATCCAGCAATTCACTTAGACTGGACTCTGTTCTAAATAACTGAGATAAGCAGGTGGCAGGACGTTGTCCGTATCACATCAGATGCTGGTGGTGTAATCTCACGTGGCAATCCCTGTATTCATTAATATCCCTTACTAAACCTTTTAGCCCAAAAGTACAAATTGGGATTTAGTTTGTGTACTCTCTTAAAGGTAGATAACAGGACCCTTGTCTGAAATTGGTTGCTGAAATGGAACAGTTGATGTAGGATGCATAAGACCCCAAGACTATAACGCATTGCAGCAGATGTAGGCCATTCAGCCCATCACCAATGAGATTGGGCCAATGTTATAATGCCTTGATTCCTGTCTTTTTCCCACTACCCATGACTCTATTACTGATTAAAATCCTGTCTGACTCAGCTTTGAATATACTTAGTGACCCACCCTCAACAGCCCTTTGCAGTAAAGATTTGTACATATTCACTTCCTCTGAGTGAAGAAGTTCCTCCCCATTTCTGTTTTAAGTGTGTGATCCCTTTTTCTGAGATTATTTCCTTTGCTCCTATACACTCCCACAAGGGGAAACAACCTTTCTGCATCTACCCTGTTAAGTCCTCTAAGAATCTTGTACATTTTAAGATTGCCTCTCCTTCTTCTATATTCTAACAAGTACAGGCCCAATCTTCTCAGTCTCTCCTTATAAGACAGTCCCATCATACCTGGTATCAGCCTATTGAGCCTTCTCTGGACTGCCTCCAATGCCAGTATATCTTTCCTTCAATAATGAGCCCAAAATTATTGACAGTATTCCAGCTGTTGTCTGACTAGTGTCTTGCGTAGTTTTAGCAAAACCTCCTTACTTTTATATTCCATTTCTTTTGAAATAAGGGCCAACATTCCATATGGCTTCCTATTATCTGTTGAAGTGTGGGAGATGGGTCAGACCCAGTTGAGGGCCCTGTCGACAATGGAGCTGGGGAATCCTCACTTGAGGAATAAGGTGGACATTTTGGAGGCTCCCTTGTCGAAGTTGGACTCATCTGAACATATGTAATGGAGACGGAGGAACTGAAAGAATGGGATGGAGTCTTTACAGGAGGCAGGATGTGAGGATGTATAGTTGAGGTAGCTGTGGGAGTTGTTGGCTTACAATGAATATTGGTGGCCAGTCTATCCCCAGAAATGGAAACAGAAATATCGAGGAAGTGAAGGGAGGAGTCAGGGATAGATCAGGTGAAAGTGAGTGCAGGGTGGAAATTGGTAGGGACATCAATGAACTTTTCCAATTCTGGGCAAGAGAGGGAAGCAGCACCAATTATATCATCAATATATTGGAGAAAGAGTTGAATGGGGGCTGGAATAAGACAGGAAGAAGGAATGTTCCACATACCCCATGAAGAGACAAACATAACTGGGGGCCGTGGGGGTACCCATGGCCTCCCCTCTGACCTGAAGAAAATGAGAGGAAATAAAAGAGAAGTTGTTGAGGGTGAAGTTGAGATCAGCCAAGCGGAGGAGGGTGGTAGTGGGTGGGGATGGTTCAGGTCTTTGCTCTAGGAAGAAGCGGAGACCCCTGAGACCATCCTGGTGGGAGATGGACGTGTAAACAGATTGCACATCCATGGTAAAGAAGAGGTGGCTGGAACCGGCAAACTGGAAGTTTTGAAACTGGCGTAAGGTATCAGAGGAATCATGGATGTACGTGGGCAGAGAACTAGGGGAGAGAAAACAGAGTCTAGGTGGGAAGAGATGAACTCTGTGGGGCAGGAGGAGGTTGAAACAATGGATCTGCCCGGACAGTCCTGTTTGTGGATTTTTGGAAGGAGGTAGAAGCGAGCTGTGCAGGGCTGGGGGACTATCAGCTTGGAGGCAGTGGGTGGGAGGTCACCACGTGAAATGAGGTCAGTTACTGTAGTAGATGAAATGGTCTGAAGTGCGTTGGTGGCGTCATGGCCCAGGGGAAGATAGGAGGAGGTATATAAGAACTGGTACTCAGCCTCTGCAAGGTAGAGGTCAGTACGCCAGACTGCAACAGCACCACCCTTATTGGCAGGCTTAATAATAAAGTCAGGATTAGATCTGAGTGCCTGGAGTGCAGTCAGTTCAGAGGAAGATAGAGATAAAAGGTACTGCAGATGCTGGAGAATCCGAGACAACAAGCGTGGGGCTGGATGAACACAGCAGGTCAAGCAGCATCATAGGAGCAGGAAAACTTGACGTTTCGGGTCTAAACCCTTCATCAGAAATCTG
>JAHRHZ010000126.1:4457260-4500795 GCA_024137785.1 Ginglymostoma cirratum | reverse complement strand
CCCGAAACGTCAAGTTTTCCTGCTCCTATGATGCTGCTTGACCTGCTGTGTTCATCCAGCCCCACGCTTGTTGTCTCAGAGGAAGATAGGTTGGGTTTGGTGAGGAGAGCAGAGAAATTGAGGTGACCAATGTCATGCCAACAATTCTCCATGAACAGATTGAATGCAGGTAAAAGGCCAGAGGGAGGGGTCCAGGTGGAGGGAGAGTGTTGGCACTGGGCAAAGGGGTCTGTGGGACGGGTAGAGGAATCTTGCCCAAAGAAATGGGCACGGAGGTGAGGACGGTGGAAGAACAGTTCGATGTCATGTCGTGCCTGAAATTTGTTAAGGTGGGGACACAGCGGAATAAAGCCAAGGCCTTTGCTGAGTACAGAATGTTCAGCATCGGAGAGCGGAAGTTTAGGAGGGATGGTGAATACCCAACAGGAGGTGGGATTGGGAGAGGGGTTGGAGTCAGAGGGAAGGGGAGGAGAGGAAGGTTCCAGAGGGCGTGGGTTTCTCTGAGTTGATGCATCTTGTCAGCCTTGATGCCTGAAAGGAAAAGAAAAAGTTTCTTGTTAGCGTGATGAATGAGCTGGAGGATGAAGTGGAACTGCGGAGTGGTGCAGCCCTAAGCCAGTGTGTTGTGATGCTTTTGGAGAGAAAGGTCGAGAGTGTGCATGTGACACTGCATGGCACTAAGTCTGGATCTCAGGATGCGGCAAGAGCAGCTGTCTGTGGAGCATTGAACGTCACGGATATACCTTTGGTTCTGATGGATGCAAAGCACAAAGGATGAAACTTCAGTTGAACTCCACATGGGGTGAGTCTGAGCTGGAGGCAGTCATTAAGGAATGCAATATGGAGGTGGAAACAAGTTTTAGTACATACTTGGTCAAACACCACTAGTGGCAGTGAAACTAATGTCGGAGAACAAGAAAAAAATGGGAAAAGAAATCCTGTCGGAGAGAGGAGCAGAGCTTCTTCAAGTTGGACAGGCCGAGAAGAGATGTGGCATTAGTTAAATACTAAATAAAAATGGAAAGAACTGTGGATGCTGTAAATCAGAAAGAAAAACAGAAGTTGCTGGAAAAGTTCAGCAGGTCTGGTAGCATCTGTGAAGAAAAATCAGAGTTAACGTTTCAGATCTGGTGGCCCTTCCTCAGAATTGCTGGTAACCAGGAAAACATCAATTTATATGCAGAGGATCGGGTAGGGTGAAGGGGTAAAGAGTAAACGATAGGTGGAGATAGAGCCCAAAGAGAGAGAAGAGCAGTGGGATAGACAAAGGAGTTGATAATGATCTGGCTAGGAGGGTGAATAGTTATTAATGGGGGTTAGTGAATAACAATCGGTAGTGAGAAATTGCAGGCTATGTGGTAACAAGGCATGGTGTGTGGGGCAGAGGTCTAGGACATGGGAGAGTTTAGACCCTAAAATTATTGAACTCGATATTGAGTCTGGAGGGCTCATAGAGTGTATGTCACAGAGCATCCAAACAAGGTTGATAAGAAGATCTTCAGAAGAAGGGAGGGAAGTGTGAAAGAATTTAGAATGTATGAAAGATGCTTTTTCCAAATTTGAATGCTGAGGAACTAACTGGGGAACGGATTGTTTTAGGGCTGGTATTGAACAGTGGGGAAGGGTCAATTATTGACTTTGCGGTAAAAAGGCTTCAAGGGAAAAGTGACCATAGAATTTTCTGTTGACTTTGAAAGTGTTTCAGTGAAAAAGTGTCACTGGAATTTTGGGGTCAAAGTATGGCACCAATTTTCTAATATCTTGGTGATATTTCCATGCAGTTATGTGCTTTGTAACTGATCTAGTACACAAATGACATGTCACGTGATTTAACAGCAAAACACAGAGGTGGGTGGTGGGTGGACAGGATGTTCTTACCCCCACGGTGACTTCCTGAGTTGAATGTTTGGTCACCATAATTCCTGGCGATGCACCCCTTTATTAGGTCTAAGCCATGAGCCTCTCAGGAGCTTGTGTTTGTCTTCCACAAACTCCACTCCTGCCAATCTCAGGCCAGAGGATGTCACACAACAGGCACAAGTTGCTCCCAGGGCTCAATGAGTCCACACGAAGAGGGATGTTCCACCTCATCCAGGAAAGAAGTGAGGTGCGCTTCTCCAGCGATGAAGTCCTCCCGTCAGACCCTGGTGGCCTGGGTTGAGGTTCCAGAGCTGCTCAGCTCTAGTAACCCAGAGCAAAGAACCTGGATCCAGTGCAGAAAAAGGGCAAACAATCTCCTGCCTACTGCAGGGGCAGTGAAACCTGTAGGTTCTGGATATTTGCCTCCTCAGCCCCCTACATGGAGCATATAATGGAGCCAGTGAATGAGGAACAAGACCAGTCCCGTGAAGTTGGAGTGATTACAGTGGCAGAACAAGCCAATGAGGGATAGTGCATTCTGCTCTTCCCAGATATGGGATTATGCATCTTCACCAGCTAATTTTTTTCCCTTCTCTTCCACAGATTTGTGTGGTCAATAACAGGATCAGCCAAGTGCAAGAGACTACAGCCTCTATCCACCTCTGAAACCCTGGAAAGGTGGCACCATTAAGGTGTTCTCTTGAACCCTCCACCAGTATAGAGACTTTCACTCAGTGTATACTCTAGCTAGATTAGACACAGGGGCGCAAGCTGGTGACTGCATCATTGACATGTGACCCCAGCCAATGGAGGAAAGCATGTCTTTGTCTCCAGGGCTGCTGGAGACCGAACACAATGTGGAAGATATGCCTCTGTACTCAGCCATAAATTGCTTGGTCTCCCTGTGTGACAAGCAGGGATGCTACAGGCCCTCATTAGATTGGAGTGAAAGCTGGAGGAGTCTCATCCCGTTTCTGACTAGAATTGAGGCTGCTTTTGTGGAAAGCGTGCCAGCTGCCCTCGAGCCCCAGGTCTAGTCACTCCAGTGCTACTGGATGTGTGCTCTGGCCTGCATTTCATCACTCTAGCTGTGGGTGTTCAGCCTCAATGCCAAGGCCAGAGGGGGAATGAGTCAATTTGACTTTACTCTAGGTGCCCATTCTCCTCAAGGAGGTGCTGTGGTGCCAGTGGGCACCTACAGGGAGGAGAGGCAGCAGCCTGGCATGCCAGAGGTTTCATCTCAGCTGTCCCACCCATCTCCCTTCTGTCAATGGGCCCATTGATCTCGCCGAGGTGCGTGGGAAGCTCACAGCAGGGTTGTTCCCTCGAGGTCCAAGACCCTTACAGGAGACCCGCCAAAGTCTGCGTAGTCACCTGGGCATTGCCAGTCCGCAGTCCCTCTCTGCCCCAGCTGTGGATGGTAGGACTGCACCGAGATGAACAGGGAAAATATGAGGGCACATCAGTGACGTGGTTGTTCAATCGATGTATGTATAATTCATAATGTGAATATATAATCACTTGCACTGTTCAAACTAATTTCTGCCATCTAATTTCCCTGATAGGTGCTGACATGGAGTCTAAAGAAACAGCAGAATTCCATCTTCCCCCATTAAGGAAAAGATGCCGCTTTTCCATTGCAACACCTTTGATTGTCTCACATTATCAGCAATGTGTTCTCAGAAGCCAACAAACCATAAACTGAGGATTTGGGGATAGCAGTCAAAGCTCCAGAAATAATGTGCAGGGACGTTCACTTTGTCCAACAAGTTCAAAGGAAAGATGCTGGCCCTGAGATGGCTACGGAGTGAACCCCTCCCAGGAAGTTCATGGAAGTGATGCAGAGATGTTACTGACATCAACAGGGTGCAGGAAGGAAAGTTAGTTCCCCTGTCCATGGTTTACAAAGCCAGGCCAGGCATTCTCAATACATGATGTATGCAATATCTAGCAAAGAGGTGACATTCTGCATTCTTACAGAGAAATAATAGGGATGCATGTGTATTTGTAGAGCCCATGGCACTGGAAGCAACGTCATTGAGGATACTCAACCATTGCAACTGGGTATTGTAGGATCTTAATATTCTGCAGGACTGTGGGATAGCAAGGGAATAATGTAACTGTGGATATCAGGAAGGATGTGAGAGGATTGGGGAGCCTTCTCCAGTTTGAGTGTTGCCTATTCTGCCTCCTGTTTGCTGGAGGAACAGCTGGGGACGTCCAGTCAGTGGGAGTATCCATTGTATAGCAGCTACAATTTCGGACAGCTACTGCAAAATCTAAGTTTGAGATCTGTTTTGTGCTTCAAAAGTTGATTAGATTACAAGCAGATAAAAATAAGAATGTAGCCTTAAATGGAAACAATAGTGCAAATGAAATCCTTCTCAGTTAACAAGGCAAGCAGGAACAAATCCATCACTTAGCCGGTCCATAATCAAAAGAACAGTGAAAGAAATACAACAATAAAATCGCCTCCACCGCATCTGGTCCCAGGACGAGACATTCCACTCCCATAAACATCTCAGATGTCCTTGTTTTTCAAGTACCGCAACTCCCCCCAACCCCGCAGTGGTCGAGAACGCCCTCGACTGTGTCTCCCGCATTTCCCGCAACTCATCCCTCACACCCCGTCCCCGCAATAACAACCAAAAAAGAATCCCCCTCGTCCTCACGTACCACCCCACCAACCTCCGGATCCAACGCATCATCCTCCGACACTTCCGCCATCTGCAATCCGACCCCACCACCAAAGACATTTTTCCCTCCCCACCCTTATCTGCTTTCCAGAGGGACCATTCCCTCCGTGACTGCCTTGCCCGCTCCACACTCCCCTCCAGCCCCACCACACCCAGCACTTTTCCCTGCAACCGCAGGAGGTGCTACACCTGCCCCCACACCTCCTCCCTCACCCCAATCCCAGGCCCCAAGAAGACTTTCCACATCAAGCAGATGTTCACCTGCACATCTGCCAATGTGGTACATTGCATCCGCTGTTCCCGTTGTGGCCTCCTCTACATTGGGGAAACCAAGCGGAGGCTTGGGGACCGCTTTGCACAACACCTGCGCTCAGTTCGCAACAAACAACTGCACCTCCCAGTCACGAACCATTTCAACTCCCCCTCCCATTCCTCAGACAACACGTCCATCCTGGGCCTCCTGCAGTGCCACAACAATGCTACCCGAAGGTTGCAGGAACAGCAATTCATATTCTGCCTGGGAAACCTGCAGCCCAATGGTATCAATGTGGAATTCACAAGCTTCAAAATCTCCCCTCCCGCTACCGCATCCCAAAACCAGCCCAGCTCATCTCCACCTCCCTAACCTGTCCTTCCTCCCACCTATCACCTCCTCCCACCTCAAGCCCCTCCCCCATCTCCTACCTACTAACCTCACCCCGCCCCCTTGACCTGTCCGTCCTCCCTGGACTGACCTATCTCCTCCCTACCTCCCCACTTACACTCACCTTTACTGGCTGCATCCCCGCCTCTTTGACCGGTCTGTCTCCTCTCCACCTATCTTCTCCTCTATCCATCTTCTATCCACCTCCCCCTCTCTCCCTATTTATTTCAGAACCCCCTTCCCCTCCCCCATTTCTGAAGAAGGGTCTAGGCCCAAAACGTCATGCTTTCCTGCTCCTATGATGCTGCTTGACCTGCTGTGTTCATCCAGCTCTATACCTTGTTATCTCAGATTCTCCAGCATCTGCAGTTCCTACTATCAGTAAAATAAATATGTCCCTTTAGTTCAGTCTCCCTGGAAGTGGGAGGCTATGAGATTGTCATGTACCTCTCTGTTTTGCTGGACAATCACTCTGTTGCTTTGGCCTTTGTGCGAGCCATCCTGGACCATTTTGACACCTCAGCTTCCTCCTCAGAGGAGACCTCCCACAAGTCACAGCCCAAAACTTTGATGCCACTTTTAGAATACAGTCTTCAGTTCTGGTCTTCTTATTACAGGAAAGGTGTTGTTAAACTTGAAAGAGTTCAGAAAAGATTTACTAGGATGTTGCCCGGACTGGAGGGTTTGAGCTTAAGGGAGAGGCTGAGTAGGCTTTTTCCCCAAGAGTGTCGGAAGCTGAGGGTTGACCTTATAAAGGTTTACATAATCATGAGGGGCATAGATAGGCTGAACAGCCAAGGTCTTTTTCCTCGGGTAGGGGAGTCCAAAACTAGAGGGCATAGGTTTAAGGTGAAAGGGGAAAGATTTAAAAGGGACCCAAGGGGCAACCTTTTCACATGGAGGGTGATATGTGTGTGGAATGAGCTGCTACAGAAATTGGTGGAGGCTGGTACAATTACAACATTTAAAAGGCATTTGAATATGTATCTGAATAGGAAGTGTTTAGAGGGATATGGGCCAAATGCTGGCAAATAGGACCAGGTCAGATTGGGATGTCTGGTCGGCAGAGACAAGTTGGAGCAAAGGGACTGTTTCCGTGCTGTGTAACTCTAGGACTCTATGACCCTATTTAATATGAAATAATAATCTAGATTTACCTTTATTTTGCCTTAATTATGAAACAGATCATCTTTCAGATGTTTGTTTTTCTTGGCTGTCCAGCTTATGTTTCCTTATAAATCTGTCACCTGACACTGGATATGTGGCACTTAACAGCATTATCTCCAGGATATGAATGCCTCATTTGTTCATCAGTGACCAGAACTGAATAAAGTTGTTTAGTCTGATTACTGTACACAACATTTCACACTGATCACAGCTTCTGTCATTTATATTGTAATATTTCGATTTGTGATGCATATTCATTCAGCTTCAATGATTACTGTTCTGTGTTACTTGGGTGCATTCAGGGGAGCTTTGCGTGTTAAAGGGCAATATTAATTTTGATCTCCATTGTATAATTCCCCCAATTTTAGTTCCTATTGCAGTACATGGAAACGAAAACCTGAGTTGGGCAATAATTGAATGCCTTAACATTACCCAATTCACACTGTTGCTCAAAGTCGAAGTTACCACATTTGAGTGTTGAGTCCACTGAGAGTGCTCGGTCTTTTAGTTTCTTCCTTAGCTAGTTCTGGAAGTAACAACTGTTTGATCATTAAAAAGTCTGGGCCACCGTTTTAATGAGTTTGTCCACTATATTGTTATTTTCTTAAAGTGCTCTAGGAAGATCATCTTTCTAAATTATGTTTACCAGCATTTGCTAGGATATTACTATATAGGGAAGGTTTCATGGTGTAGCAGATAGAGCTTCAGGGCAGTATTTTCTCAGACCCTGAATAAATTTGGCTATGTTAAGAAATTTCGAAGAATCACATGGGATATTGAGTGATGCCTTTCTTTGCGGCAAGAGCAACAAGTTGCACTTTCCGACTAAGTTTCAGATGTCAAGATGAGATTCTCTGTAGTGAGTGTTGAGAGGGATTATCGATACTATTGACAGGGATTATCACTCATTTTCACAGTAATTGTTATATAATCTCTCCTCATTGATGTGCAGGCTCCCATTCTTTCACCTAACAGATAGAAACCAGACACCACAAATTCCCAACGTGAAAGTCAAAGTGGGTATTGGGTGACTCCAGCTCACTGTTTGCACCTCCAGACCCCCAGACTTGGACACCTGGCACTGAACCTCTCAGGGCACACTCCATGGGCAGCAACTGTATACACCTCACATCCATGCAGACTGCCATCCGACATGTGCCAGTCTCTCTGCTCCATTATGGCACATCTCTGAAGAAGTTCCTCAGGGTAGTGTCTCGGCCCAACCATCTTTAAATGCTTCCTGAATGACCTTCCCTCCATCATAAGGTCAGAAGTAGATAGTCTTTATTATTCATTCACAGGATGAGTGCATTGCTGGCTCGGCATCCCTAATTGCCCAGAGAGCAGTTAGAAGTCAACCACATTGCTGTGGGTCTGGAGTCACATGTAGGCCAGACCAGGTAAGGATGGCAGTTTCCTGCCTTAAAGGACATTAGTGAACCAGCTGGGATTTTCTGACAATCGACAACGGATTCATTGTCATCACTAGATTCTTAATTTCAGATATATATTGAATTCAAATTCCACTATCTGCCCCGCTGGCATTCAAACCCAAGTCTCCAGAAAGTTATCTGGGTCTCTAGATTAACAGTCCAGTGATAATACATCAAGGCCATCACCTCCCCTAATGTTCCCATGTTCACCAATGATTGCACAAAGTTCAGCACCATTTGTGACTCTTCAGACACTGAAGCAGTCCATTTCAAATGCAACAAGTTCTGGACAATATCCAAGCTTGGGCTGACAAGTGGCAAATAACATTCATGCCACACAAATGCCAGGCTATGACCATCACCAATAAAAGACCACATTCCCTTGACATTCCATGGTGTTACTATCACTGAAATACCCCATTATCAACATCCTGGGGATTATCATTAACCAGAAACTCAACTGGACTCACCACAAAAACAGTGGCTACAAGAGCAGGTCAGAGGTTTGGAATGCTGCGACATCTAACTCACCTCCCGACCCCCCAAATGCTGTCCTACATCTACAAGGCACAGGTCAGGAGTGTGCTGGAATACTCCCCACTTGCCTGGATGGGTGCAGTTCCAACAACACTCAAGAAGCTTGCCACCATCCAGGACAAAGCAGCGTGCTTGATTGGCACCATCTTCGCAAGCATTCATTCTCTCCACCACCGACACTCAGTAGCAGCAATGTGTACTATCTACAAGATGCACTGCAGAAATTCACCAAAGATCCTCAGACAGCACCTTCCAAACCCATGACCGCTTCCATTTAGAAAGATAATGGCAGCAAATACATGGGAACACCACCACTTGAAATTTCCTATCCAAGCCGCTCCTGACTTGGAAATATATCACTGTTCCTTCATTGTTGCTGGGTCAAAATCCTGGAATTCCCTCCCTAATGGCATTGTGGGTCAACCCACACAGCAGGAGGACTCCAGCGGTTCAAGAAGGCAGCTCACCACCACCTTCTCAAGGGCAACTAGGGAGGGGCAATAAATGCTGGCCAGCCAGCGACGCGCAAATACAATTTAAAAAAATCTCTGATCCACTTCTCATGCTCTTCTGCAATTGAATGATGCTTGTTACAGCACACCGACAATTAACATTGAAATGCTGTGTAAGGACACTTTGTGCCTGGGACAGGCACTTGGCTTACCAATAACACCAGGCTGCATCCCAGGGCTGCTCGATTGCTGTTTTAGTGTTCACTCACCTTGCACCTACCTGGATGCTTACAGAGTCCCTGCCGTACCTTTTAGTGCTTTCACCTATCATCCTCAGGTTAAATAATTCCAGGACTTGTGTGCCTTACAGTTTAGTGCAGAGACTGAGGCAGGCACTTTGTCACGCCGATCAGCAGCCATCAGTCACAGAGGGGGATATGTTGCTGAACTGCACAATGTTATATCAATCTCACACAGAGAGCACGTCAAACACATTAATTGTGCTTCAACCAAATGGCCATGTCTCAGCGACAAAGGGGGAATCAGTGGTGCACCAGAAGACTGGGCTATGGTAAAGGGGGCCAATAGGAGGTCACCACCAAGGGTTAAAATTGTATCAGAGATATTTCTGATGAAGGGTCTCGGCCCGAAACGTCAAGTTTTCCTGCTCCTATGATGCTGCTTGGCCTGCTGTGTTCATCCAGCCCCACGCCTTGTTATCTCGGAGGTCACCACCAATGTGACTTTGATGGGGAGGGATTGTACAGCATGATCATGGAATGACCAAACTGTCAAGTTGGGGGGGGTGGTGGGGAGCAGTACGGGAGAGGGGTAGTTGTTGGTGTGAGGCTGAGATTTGGAGCCAAAGTTTGGCGTTGTGTGTCATGAGGGCTCAGTACAGATGGGTTGTGCCGGGTGTGCTCGGTAGAAAAGTTCATTGGGTGGGGGGAAGGGGATTTATGGATGTGGAGAAGTCTGATGATGAGACTGTGCCTGGTACTCGTGATGCCTGGCCTGACTTGTGCTGCCATCAATGATCTGTTGATTGTTAAATGTGATCGAAGAATGGAAAATGTCTGCGACTACACCAGGAGTGAGTGGAGCCTCTGTCTGTTTGCTGACCAAAGACACAGGCTTCATTTCTAGACAACGGATGGCCCTTCAAGGAACAATTACATCAATATGCCCATGCAGAGCGCACGCTGAAATCATTTGCAGTCATATCATTGTGCATGTGAAATGCATATAGTGTCCAAGTTTGTGGGGTGCAAGATTATGATGTTGAAGATAGGCATCCCTGTGAAGGAAAAGTAATCACAGGCATTTGCAGGCCGTTTCACACCTAATTCATGTAAGATCTCCAAGGGCATGTAGGATGGATGCTGAATGGATTCCCTCTCAACCTGAATTGTAAATATAACGTAAGATTTCCTTATATGAAACTACTGGTGATATGGGACCGTGAGAAGGGATCCATTCTCTTGTGACATGTAAATTCTTCTACTGTCTTTTTGCTATGTGATTAGTGGCTGCATTCATTGGAATACGGTACAACGTCAAGATAATTCATTCTACAACCCTCCTTGTTGGAAGGATCAATGTCCTACTGTATGGAGTGTTAGGACTGGGTCTTGTTACTTTACATTTGTAAGAATCTGGGGACTGAAATGAGAAACAGATGCCTTAAACATCAATGTTTAAATGAGTGGTTTCTGCTTTGAAAGGAAGTTAACCTGACGCTCATTGGAAGCATCATGTAAGCAACTGATTGAAAAAGCAATAATCACAGAATTGAAGACAGTTTGGAGACTACAGGATGTACTGATGCATCTTTTGCTAGCAACAACAAGTTGATTGGTCTATAGACTAGTGACGAGTCATCAGTGACAGTCTATTGCCCCCACCCCAACAACTGTGTGATTGGTTCTCAAGTAACTGGATAGCTGGATCCAGAACAAGTTACAGAGAGAGAGAGATTTTAGCTCTTCCCCAGATCAGAATCAGTCTCCTTCTCTGCAGGCAAAACTCACTGTAAACCTGTAGCAAACCAATTTATTTTACCCACTAACAAACTGTAAGCTGTGACTTTTACCTGATAGGCCAGATATGTTTTGTCACTTTTTTTTAACCAACCAGCAGAGGAAACTGGATAAAGATGACTGAGGAATGTGCTGGCCAGCAGAACAGTCACAAAGATCGTCTCAACAACAGAGGCTGGGATGGTCTTGCCCCTCCATCAATAACTTACTTATCCTTGTGAGTGGGTGTTTGTGTGTGTGCGCGAATGTGTGTGTGTGTATGCGTGCGTGTGTGTGTGTGTGTGTATCTGTGTGTGTCTATGTGTATGTGTATGTGTGTGTGTGTGTGTGTGTGTGTGTGTGTGTGTGTTTAAGGCGCTTTATAAGAGAATTAGACTTTCAATTCATACTATTATTTGCCTACAGTTTATAACTGTTTACCTGTAGCAGGAAACAAAAACAGAATTGCTGAGAAAGCCCATCAGCATCTGTGGAGGGAAAACAGGGTTAATGTTTCGGATCCAGTGACCCTTCTTCAGAACTGACACAAAACATTAACTCTGCTTTCTACCCACAGACACTGCTAGTCCTGCTGAGCTTTTTTCCCAGCAATTTCTGCTTTTGTTTCTGATTTACAGCATCCGCATTTCCTTTTTTTTAATGTTACCTCTAGCTAGAGTTTATTACCTGTAATAAATAGTAATTCTTGCTCAGTACAGAAACCTGGTCCGTGTTTTCTCTCGATCTGGGTCTTGTGCATTATTTAAAAATCTTTATCTTTTGTGACAACTGCAGGAATAGTGAGGCTTGATTTCCAGTGTGCGACCTCAGTGTAACATAACATAGGGAGTGTGTAAAGCCATTGTGTTGTGTAGTGAAGAGTAGTGAATACTGACTACTCAAATTGATAGTGATGTTTTCAGTTTCTTTTGGTCTCCACCAGGTTCATAGCAAGTATGACTGATGGATCCAGCTACAACAAAAGTTACTATTACTGTTGCTGTGATGCAAAAAAAATGCAGAGAAATGGAAGAGGAACAAATGGGCTTGCAAGCCAAAAGGACACTTACTGAACAATATCAACTGCTGGAGAGGGATCTGTGACCTGAACGCCACTCTATTTCAGTGACCATCATGATGGCAGCTAGTGCCATTTAAGGCAGATCACAGCAACATATCTTGTTTTCCCCAATAATGAGGTTAGCAAGGCAGCCTGTAAGCCGGATTCAGTAAAATAGCTGGCTTCCCTCATGTACAGAATGCAACAGAATGTACACACGTCACTGTGAGATGGCCATCTAATAACCCAGCCATGATCATCTAAAGAAAACAATTCTTTTCCATCGATGTGCAAGTGATCTGTGATCATCGGTTTCACTTCCTAGAAGTTTGTGCCTCGTACCCTGATGCCTATAACCTTGAGAACGTTCATACTCCTGCTGCATTTGACCCTTTTGAAAGAAGGGTCTAGGTCCAAAACGTCAGCCTTCCTGCTCCTCTGATGCTGCTTGGCCTGCTGTGTTCATCCAGCTCTACACCTTGTTATCTCAGATTCTCCAGCATCTGCAGTTCCTACTATCTCCTCACATAAGTGCATCAGGTTAATAGAACAGAATGCAGAATATTGTGTTACACCTACAGAAGAGGCTCAGGGAATATTAACTCTAATATATGAGAGATCTGTTCTTGAGTCTGATAACAGCAGGGAAGAAGCTCTTCTTGAATCTCAAGGACAACCATGTGATGGAAACAATGTTGAAGTCTCTGCCTCAATATCTATAACATCCAACTATAGCAGGTATACAAAGGTGCATATTGCCATAAAGCCTTAGACTCCCTCAGTGAGATGTACCACATCACCATTTCTGTTTAGATCAGCTGGAACTTTACTCCTGATATTCAATTAAGTCCACTGCTTCACATGGAACGGAAGCAATTTAATGCTATCTCAATGCTGAGGAGATTGTAGCTGATCCAGGTCATATCTATAGTTGAAAGTTGTCTGAAAATACTTTCCAACAACAATCAATTGAACAGAAGTGGGAATGCTCATGTTATTCTTTCTGCCACCATTGGCATGCCATTCTGTGAGGACTTTATTTTGTGGTTCAATGCCAAATGGAGATCAGAACTCACGTCTTCCAAGTTAAGTGGCTCAATAGTACGAAAGTGGATCTTTATCCACAGATATTTTAGTGAGGGACTGTAGTGATTGTAACATGGTCAGCCAGGTAGCCCTCATAGAATATGAGTTCCCTGATTAGAGCTATTAATCTTGTCTAATCAGGGAGTCCTGGTTGACAGATCTAAACAGGAGTGTCAGAGGTTCTGTTGACTCTGAAAGCTGGCTCTGAGGAAGCTGGATTGGTGTCAAGGGCTTCCCACATGTAAATAAAGGATGACTTGGTAATGGGATACCACCCTCTACAGAGTTATTTCAGTGGTGATGAAAGAAAAGAACTGAAGAAATTTGCATACTTCAGTTGTTTTTGAGTTGAGGTAAGCAAATCTGTCATCTTCCATTATTTGGGAAGTTTGACTCTTTCGAACCTGCCATCGCAGACTGAGCCCAGTATATGGAAAGAGCTTTTTCTGGCAAATGACATTGAGGCAGATAAAAATGAATAATTCTCCTGACAGCTTGTGGACCCCAGCCTTTTTAGTTATTAAGAGCCTAACTTTCCCTGAGGCACCAGAAACTAAAACCTTTCAAGACCTGGTGGATTTAGATAAGAAATAGTACGACCCCAACCCTGCTTTCATTCTGAGATGCCATGGGTTTTGCGTGGCAATTTGAGAACTGGGATAATTCGCATCAGGATTTTTGATGAGGTTAAGATGATTGGCAGAGGCATGTGACTTAGGTTTAACCCTTAATAAGATGCTGAAAGACCACTTGGTACGTAGCATTAATGATGTATGCGAAAAGCGTCAACTAGCTAAAGCCCGACTGGATTTCAAACAGGCACTACAACTAGTTTTATCATTGGAAAATGCAGCAAGTGGAGCATATGAGTCACAGCATATTCCGATAGAAGTGACACCCTCACCAGTCCAACTGAGCTTGGGGAACACCACTTGAGTGAAGGCAGTTGCTTAGCCTCACTCAGGACATGAGTCGACCCACAGCAAAAACCTCAAAACAAAGCAACGGCATCGCCAAATGGTTAAATTTTCCTTTAGGATCCAGGCTGGCAAACCATTGTAGTTGCTGCCGGCACATGGACCTGAGACAGCAAAAGGGTCCCATTAGTCCTAAATTGAGTAAGAGAACTTAAAGGCCTGTATCCAGGAGACTGCACACCGTGGAAAGTCCACCTACATCTGGTTTGGAACTGTTAGGTTGCTTAGCAACATCCAAATCTGAGCCAATCAAAGTAAACGCCTGGTTAAATGGTCTCCTGGTTCTAATAGAGGCTGATACCAGTGTGGCCATTTCAGTGACTGCAGAACCAGTCTTTCACAAAATTCGCTCTGGACTCCAACCCTTAAGTTTGTGCAAGACCTCAGCTGGACTTAGAACTATACTGGGGAACCCTGACAGATTAAAGGTACAACTTTGGTTCTGGTCTTTTATGAGAAGCAGGTTGTTCAGTAACGACTGATTTTTGTAAAAGGCTCGGGCCCAAGCTTGATGGGATGAAACTGGTTGAGAAAGATTCACCGCGATTGGCTCAACATCTTTCGACGAAAAGTTGCTGCCTGAGTGAAGTCCTGAGTAAATACCTGGATGTTTTTCAGGAAAGTCTAGGGACTATTAGTGGAGATGAGGCCAGCTTTCATGTTGACAGGAAGCAATTCTATGATTCTGCAAGGCCCACTTAGTGCCATTTACCTTACGGGCAAAAGTAAAGGTAGAAAACGGGAGGCTGGAAAATGAAAGCATCAAACCTGTCCCGTTTGTAGAATGGGCAGCACCGGTCATACCGATTGTGAAGCCTGATGGGTCAGTTCACCTTTGTGAGGATTTTAAATAAATGGCAAACCACTTTTTACAGCTGGATAAATACCCAATCCCTCACATAGAGGATTTATATGCAAAGCTGGCGGGGGGCTGTCTTTCACGAAGCTGGACCAGAGTCATGCTTACACGCAATTGTGGTTAGATGAGGATTCCATGAGGTATGCTACAATTAGTATCCATAAGGGTTTGTAGCAATGTATGACACTGCCATTTGGGGTATCATCATACTGTGCAATTCTTGGGGATGGGGAACACTTTACAAGGTCTACCCCAGGTCGCCGTTTTTCTAGATGACGTGCTATTAGCAAGGAAGACTAGTAAGGAGCACTTAGAGAACTTGGACATAGTCCTTAGACATATCGCTCAGGTGGACGAGCGCCTTAGAAGGGAAAACTGTGTGTTCCAGGCATTCCAAGTGACTTACTTGGGTTACAGAGTCAACAAGAGCAGGTCACACACATTGGAAGATAAAGTGGGGGTGATCAAAGGTGCCCTAGCATCCACCTCCGTATCGGAAGTTAGGTCTTTCCTTGGGCTGGTGAACTATAATGTAAAGCTCATACATAACCTGGCCTCCATGCTGGCAATGTTGCATCAACTCTTAAGAAAGGGTCAATCCTGGAAATGGCCGTGCAGCCAAGCCATAGCCTTCAAGGAAATGAAGAAGCAGCTATCATCCTCTAAGGTATTGACACATTATGATCCAAAGCGAAATCTGCATGGCACCGTGATAGCATCAGCACATAGATGGCCCAATGGAGAGGAATGTACAATAGTGTACGCATCCAGGATTTTGGCTAATGCAGAGCATAAAAGTGCTCACAAAGAGAAGGAAAGTTTGGCGGTCATATTTGGAGTCAGAAAGTTCCACCAATACCTTTACAGATGTAAATTTATAAAAGTAATGGATGCTGCTAGGTCTACTTAAAAAGGACAAGGCAGTGCCGTCCATAACTTCAGGCCAAATTTAGTCATGGGCTCTAATGCTAATTGCGTGTAATTACAAGTTGGAACACCACCCGGGAGGCCAAGTGTGGATGCAAATATGGATGCATTGAGCCACCTCCCACTGGCAGATACACCAGCGGTGATACCGCCACTGGAAAGAAACAGCCTACAGCTTCACCAGATACCAAACTGTCCCGGTTCCTATTTGATTATAGGACCACCAGAATTGGCTGACCCTTAGAAGACAAAGGGTGGTAGTGGATGGAAAATATTCAACATGGTGCTCAGTTACGAGTGGTGTAGCACAAGGATCTGTTCTGGGTCCTCTTCTATTTGTGATTTTGTAAATGATTTGGATGAAGGGATGGAAGGGTGGATTAGTAAATTCGCGGACGGTACGAAGGCGGGTCGAGTTGTGAATAGTGCGGAGGGCTGTTCTAGGTTACAAAGGGACATTGATAGAATGCAGACCTGGGCTGAGAAGTGGCAGATGAAGTTTAACCCTGAAAAGTGTGAGGTGATTCATTTTGGAAGGACAAACTTGCAAGCAGAATACAGGGTTAACGGAAAGATTCTTGGCAGTGTGGAGGAGCAGAGGGATCTTGGGGTTCATGTCCATAGTTCCCTGAAAGCTGCTACCCATGTGGATAGAGTTGTTAAGAAGGCGTATGGTGTGTTAGCTTTCATTAGTAGAGGAACTGAGTTCAAGAGCCGTGAAGTTATGCTCCAGCTATACAAAAGCCTGGTTCGGCCACTTCTGGAGTATTGTGTCCAGTTCTGGTCGCCTCATTACAGGAAAGATGTGGAAGCTTTGGAAAAGGTGCAGAGGAGGTTTACCAGATGTTGCCTGGAATGGAGGGAAGGTCTTACGAGGAAAGGTTGAGAGAGCTAGGGCTTTTCTTTTTAGAACGAGGAAGGATGAGAGGTGACTTGATAGAGGTGTACAAAATGATCAGAGGTATAGACAGAGTAAACAGCTAGAGACCTTTTCCTAGGGTGGAGGTAACTATTACGAGGCGGCACAGTTTTAAAGTGAGTGGAGGTAGATATAGGGGAGACGTCAGAGGTAGGTTTTTACTCAGAGAGTGGTTGGGACGTGGAATGCATTGCCAGAGAGGATAGTGGAGTTGGCCTCATTAGGGGCATTTAAGCGGCTATTAGATAGGCATATGGATGATAGCATAAGGTAGGGGTGGAGGTTAGATAGACCTTAGGATTATGGTAAAAGTTCGGCACAACATTGTGGGCCGAAGGGCCTGTCCTGCGCTGTACTGGTCTATGTTCTAAATCATACAATTGTCCTCATGATTTTCCATCAAGTAACACAAGAGGGCGATCTAGCCATTTTATTCTGGCTTAACATAGCTCCTTAGATTTAAGCAAAAGATTTTCATAATTAAAGTTATATTATTGTTTCTTTTTGTTTTAGGGCTCTAGAAGGTCACAGCACTGAATAAGACATGTTTATCTCAGTGTAGCATTGCCAGGATAATCCAAAACTAATACCGTTTCCAGGCTCTCTCCCCATTGGCCTGTGCCTTCCTCTGATACTCTCTTTTTCCCCTATGTGATGCAACCAACTTTGGCTCCACTGCTCCTTGGGACAAAACATTCCATGTTTCAACAACCCACCTTCTATAGACATTTCTCCTCAGACATTTTGTGACAATTTTGAAGGAAAATCCCTTTGCTATTGTCTCGTAATTAGTCATTCTCCATATCTGTAATCTGACAAAAGCACAATGGGTTAAATGGTCTTTAATATAGTATCATTCTGAGTTCTCGCCCTGAGCTGGAACTTTGGTGGTTAGCTAGGGGTCCAGTGCGTGCCAGCGGCTAGGGGCCTGGATCGGGACTTTGACAGTTGGAGATTGAGCAAAATGTGGGAAGACCGTGTGGCAGTGAGGAACGTCCCCTGTCATCAGTGGTGGCAGTGAGAACAGGCAGCTTTAGGTCTCCTGGGAGTCTAGGCCAAAGCGGAGGAGATCAAGCCCTTGTAGGAACTGTGAGCTCAGTATGGGTAAACACTTTTAAATTTATTTCTTTATTTTTCTACTTAATACTAAGAAGGTCTGTAATATTTAACTTCCAACTTCGTTTCTTTATTTTTCCACTTTGCACCTAAAATTTGTACCTCAGTATCTTTTGTACCTAAGATGGCACTGGGCATGGTGACGTTCTACACTTTTTGCTGTCCTCCTCTCTTACTGAATTTGAGCACACGCGACAATAATATCTAATTCTAATTCTATCAGCCAAGTTCATTGTACGTTCAGAATTCTGACCATTGCAGATGCCTTTTTAAATCCTACATCTGAAATGTAATTGCAGTCCCTCATGAAGCAGTTTATTTGTTTTAAATTTAGCTCTTGATTTGATATTCTTACCTGCCCCTTTGGTATACTTGTCAATATTCTTGCCATCATTCCGATTAGGGAACATCAGGAGTCCCCATTGGAATCTCTCTGTCTTTATTTTTCAGGAGAAGGGGAGGAGCAAAATTACAGTGTCAGGCAGAACTGGAGTCAAGTGGGAACAACTCAGAGGCATTGTTAAAACTGGAACCTGTAAACAGAAATGCACATCTCAACACATGTAGCTGTAGCTGTGAAGACTACAATTTAGAATGGAAAACATCACTGAGCTATACAATTGAATCTATCTTCAACAGAGGCATGACAATGTGGCATAGGTGTACTCACAGTGCTGTTAGGAAGGAAGTTTCAATGAAGGAGCAGTAATTTAGTTCCAAATCAGGATAGTGCGTGACTTAAAAGGGATCAGGCAGCTGATAAAGTTCTAAGTCCTGCATCCTGTATCTGCTGCACTTGTCATTATAGGGGGTAGATGTCATGGTCTTGGAAGATGATGTTGAAATGACTGTCCAAGTTGCTGTAGCGCACTTTGTAGACTGTACTTACTGCTGCCACCATGTGTCAGTAGAGGAGTGAATTTTAAAGCTGGTGAATGGTTGGCAGTCAAACTATCTTTGTCCTGGATCGTGCTAAGCTCCTTGAATGTTGTTCGAGCTGCACTCATCCAGGTAAGTTCCATCATATTTCTGGACTTGTGCCTGGTAATTGCGATGGACTTGTAGAAGTCACAAGGTGAGAATTTTGATCTCTGATGTGCTCTTGTGTCTACTGCATTTATTTGGTGATTCCAATCCTGTTTCTGGTCAATGCTAATGCCCTGAATGTTACAAGTAGGGGATATTGTCATGAGAAGGCCATTGAATGTGAATGGGAAATCAGTCAATTCTATTTTGTTTGGCATGGTCCTTGCCTGGCACTTGTGTGATGCGACTGTTTACTTGCTGCTGATCAGCCCAAGTCTGAATGTTGTCTGTGGATTTCTGAGCTTGGACTGCTTTTGGGGGCTTACAAATGGTACAGAACATTGTGTAAACATCAGTAATTATGATAGGGAGAAGGTCATTAATCGGAAGAGTTACTAATACCGAATAGAGAAATTGCAGTGAAGCTCAATGATTACTTTGAGTAGAATCTTCTCATGGTCTGAGTGGCATGGGTTATGGTGAGGTGTGTGATGAATATCGGGCACCAAGTGTGGTGAGGCCTACCTCGACATCATTTTGATCTATCTTTTATGCTTATCTAGCATGGTGAGATTCTTGCTAGGTGGTGGCAACGTGCCAATTGATGGTCATTATTGATTGTTAAACACCTTGGGAAAGTCACAACTTGCCTTGTTGATATGTAGGCTGCCATCTTACCAAAATCACCAAATAAACTAGATATTAGGAAAAATCGACAACAAAAACAGAGCGTGAACCAGGCGGATTCAGCCTGCCACTTGCTGCAGACCACCTCCATCTTGGACACTTGGCAGCAATTGCAGACAGTGGGATCTGGTATCTGCCGACTACAAAGACCACCATGGTACTTCCTGTTACACTGGTGGATCACTCATGAGGCACAGGCGTACATAGCAAGGCTCAGCAGCAACTAGCATTGGGAAGGCTGCAACAGGGACACATTGCACCCACAGGAAAACCAAGACAGCAATCTAACACCCTACAGCATGTGCCAACAGCCTGTGAGACAAACACATTGCACATTCATTCAACCAAAAAGCCATATAAGAAACCGTTGGGTGCGAGTGCTCAGTGAAGTCAAAGGGGGGTGTTGCTGACCGTCAGTCATGGGCACAGTCCATACATGGTCCAGGGGCTTTGTCATGCTCAGTTGTCCATTTCGGATTCTCAAGGTCTGAGAATCTGTCCTACTACAGTTTGGGAGGTGTGTTCAGTGGTCAGCCCAGGAGGCTCAACACACGATGTCAGGGGAGTCACATATTGCTTGTCAGGGACTTGTGAATGCAGTAATCAGGGTTCTAATCAGTCAGGTCTAGGGGCTGATCTTTGACATTAGTCACAATCAGGAACAAATAGAGACTTGGTGCCAATCCATGGATATTAATGAAGGATTTGAAGGAGTACTTTGGGGCAATGGATGGCATGCAATCAATGATAGAAGGGGTTGGGGAGTTAAGTTTGAGGGTGGAAAGCAGAGATTTTTGTAGTTGTGGGGATAAGGGTAGTGGTAATAAGAATCTCAAGTTGAATGGGGAGAATTTGGAAGAGCATCGGAGGGTAATGTGGGCTAGGGGGATGTAATTGACTGTCACCACCATGATGACACGAACAGGAGGAACGTAAAGGTGTAAATGGGCATCAGCAAGGTGTAAAGCTGGGCTTCAGGGAGCAGGGAGGATGGTTCTACATGAAGTTCAGTGTGGTGTATCTCCACATTAGGTTCGAAATAGGTCATCTGGGAAGTGCGAGGTAAGAGGGAACACATAGGTACTGGGTGTACATGGTGAACAGGTGGAGACGGGGGAGTGGGGGTCGCGCTGAGCGTGTTCATCATGGACTGCATTGCCAGTCATCCCCTTCCCTTCTCTTTAGGTGCAGTGCTCCTAGAAAACAGTCGCAACAGAGCCCAGTGTGGGAGGAATAAGTGTCCATTTGATAGGGAAATGTCTGTGATCGATGTTTGCTGGATGCTAGGACATTGTAGCAAATAAAATACGAAGCAGCCATTTGCAAAGTGCAGCTACATAGGATTTGCAATAGCGTATCACCCATTTCATAAGCATTCAGTTTGAGGGTGCTTGGGGTTAGATGCTAGTCAAAGATGATTTGCTACATCCCATTGGAGTTTGCAAATTGAACCTGGGCATCTCAATAATGTGGAAATTAGTAGCAATGATGATATAAAAGGCTGGTGCTGGCTAAAAACAAATGACTATAAATGCATCTTCCCAGGGTCCTGAGTGAGCTATTAAAGGTGGAGTCCTCACCGACCACATGAGTGTAATGAATGCCTGTGCTGAATGCAGTGTCAGGTTCAATGTGTGATGTAGATGTAGGGTTGAGAAGATAGTGTCACACGGCAGGCAGTCTATGTTCACTGACATGTTGTGGTCAGTGTGGCACCTTCAGCAGGTTAGTGCATGTGCTGAGACACAATGTGGATGCCTAATGCAGACATGATCCTCTTTATCCCATGTTCAGCATGGCTCAATGTATGGTGAGGTGTGCTGAGTACTTATCTGCAGGGTATGCCATTAACAAATGTTGTGAAATCTAATGAATTCTTTCACCCCTTCTGTGCCCAGTTTAGGTCTATTCCAATGAAAGTGAGGGACTTTGTTCCTGGTGGCATATTGGTCAGTGTGGCTACCTACCTAAGAAGGTGAAGATGAATGCAGGACCGACAGCAAACACAGCCTGAAACAGAGAGGATGAGAAGCCCCAGCTCAGGGAGAGGTTGCAGCTACATTTACCCTTTGGTTTTGATGGTGCGTAGGAAGCGTAGAGTTTTCTGGCCCAGGTTCTGTTTACTGGTCAGGTGTACTGCCAACAAAGGTGTATGTGTCGGGACATGGTTACTGAACCGTGTTGGATGCTGAAATGAGATCTAAGGCCTGCAGAAGTGGGAGGTCATTCTCTCCCATTTAAAGAAGATCACTGCCTTGTTGAACATCTGTGTTACTGGCTCATTCCAGGGAGTGAGGTGTGACCTGTGTGGGATCTCTCAGTTGTGTATCAGGGACAATGGTTGATACTACCTGCGCAATGTCATACCGGTTCACTGTGTAATCTATGGCGAGGTCAATGCTGCAGCCTGGACAGTAGGATTCAGGAAATGCAGATGGTTTCCCCCAGGTACATGGTGCCATTGGCTGTATACTTATGGCACTGAGAGAGCTGTATCACAGCAATGCAAAATTCATCAACAGAAAGGGGGTCCATTCCAATAATGTTCAGGGGATCTATGATCACTGTTACCACTTCCTGGAGGTGTGTGCCAGGTCCCTGGCAGCTGCCATCTCTCCCACATCTTGGAGCTCTCGCCTGTATCCGATTTGTTTAAGGGTCCAGCGGTCTTACAAAGCTGGTTACTAGGGGGCAAGAGCTACACACTTTGACCAGGACTCACAACACCATCGCACAATACTTGACTGATCGGGAGCACAGATACAATGCTGTCCATGCTCTGAACAGGACCGTGGTGAAGAAAATGTGGAGCTGCTGAAGACATGGCTCTGCTGATTGGACAGTTCTGAGAGTGTCCTCCAAACAGTCCAGACAGAGTGTGCTACATATTCCTGGTGTGCTGTGGTCTACACAATTGGAGCAGGCAATGCGGTGATATGATAGATGCAGAGGTACTGGGAAATGCGAATTGTTTTCCGAGGACGAGGGCAAGGACACTGATGAGGAGAAAGCTGATGCTGTCCAAGATAGAGCTCAGCTGTGACAAAAGCAGAAGAGTCTAGGCCCGAAACGCCAGCTTTCCTGCTCCTCTGATGCTGCTTGGCCTGCTGTGTTCATCCAGTTCTACACCTTGTTATCTCAGAGCCTCATTGACATTCACTTCCAATAAACAAGAGCATGTGCAGGAGACAATCATTGGCTGTTAATTTTTTCGATCATAATGGCATTGTATGGACAGGGTCCAGCATTTTCTGGCTTTGTTTTCGTTCCTAATTGTCCAGTTGTTTGCCTGTGTGTGGTGTTCCCTTACTGACAATGATAAGGTATAGCTGTACAGTAGACATTGGTAATAGAACTCTGTGATCTGGTGGGTGTTTAACTGAATGTAGCGGGGGACAGGTAAAGTGTGTAGCCTGGTGGCTAAACAGTGATTAGGATGAGACAGTGGCATTGTATGTGTGAGGGTCTATTAGCCATGTGAGCTATGTGCCATTGGCAATATGGGTTTGACATTGTTTCTAAGAGGAAACGCCAGATAGCCAGTGCCCATCCATATGCAAAGGTGGATTGGATGCAAAGGTTGCTGGTCTTTGTGCGGATACTCCTGAGATGAACTGTTGTGGGAAAGGGACATAGTAATGTAGGTGTTATCCAGATGTGACAGATGTCATAGAGGTACTACAGGCAATCATTGAGGCAAATTTAGTAAGATATGGTGAGAGAACTCATGGCCTCACTGCACTAAACCCACCAAAAAACTTGACACAACTTGGCCTTAGACAAAAGAAATGAAACATTCAGCCCTTTGTGTCTGTCTTCACTGAAGAAGATACGAGGCATCTCTCAGAATGGGAAATCCAATGGACTAAGGAGAATGAAATATTGAAGGAGGTTAGTATGAATAAAAAAGAGAAATTGATGGGAGGGAAGATTGACTAGTCCCTAGGACTTGATATTACACTTGGATAATAGCGATCTGTGTGGGTATCGTTAGCATAGATTTCTGAATGAGAAATTATGTCTGGTGAACTTTGTGGAGATTTTTGAAGATGTTATTAACAGAATTGACGAAAGATAGTATACTGGGGCTTTCAGAAACCTTTGAAAAGGTCCCTACAAGAAACTGGTTAGCAAAATTAAAGCACATAGGACAGGAGGTAATGTATTGACATAAATTAAGGATTGTCTAACAGGCAGAGAATAAACATAAGGAAGAAATGAATCAGTATCAGATTGGCATGGTATGGGGTACCACAAAGATGAGTACTTGGGGATTCAACTATATATCAATGATTTGGAAGTGAGGAGCAGATACACTATTTCCAAGTGTGTGAATGATATTAAATGAGGTGGGAATGTGTGCTGGGGAATACAAACAGGCTTCAAGATAGTTTTGGACAGATTTGGTGAGTGGGCAAGAACATGGCAAATGGAATATAATGTCAAAAAATATGATGTTATTAATTTTGGTATGAAGGACAAGTAGTTGTGTAAGTTTCAAGTAGATGATCAGTCATGATTGTATTGACTGGAGGAGCAGGCACAAACAACTGAATGGCCTACTCCTGCTCCTATATTCCTGTGGGGAAGGAGCTGAAGATGGTTGAGACTAAAACATGACCTTGAAGAACACCTGCACTGATGTCCTGGGGCTGAAATGACTTGATCTGCCATCTCCTGTTGTGCTAGCTATGAATCCAATCAGTACAGTTTCTTCACACCCACCCCCTCCCCATCATTCATATTTACTCCAGTTTTGTTAGGGTTCCTTGATGCCACACTTGGTCACTCTCACCTCACATTTACAGTCCAATTGTTTTGACTATGCTTGAACTATGAATGGCCCTGGCAGAACCCAAACTGATTAATGCAAATTCCTTTTGCAAGTGCAGCTTAATGACATTGTTTAAACTTTTTGTCATCACTTTCTTAGCAACCAAGAGAGGACTACTGGGGAGTTAATTGGGCAGGTTGGATTTGACTTGCCTTCTGTCGACAGAATATACATTTCCCCATTGCTGGGTAACTGCCAAAGTTGTACTGGAACTGCTTGGCTAGCAGCATGGCTAATTCTGGAGCACAAGTCTACAGTACTCTTACCGAAATATTGTTTGACATACTGCCTTCCTTGCCGGTACACCTTGAGTTGTTTCTTGATTTTACATCGAGTCAAGCAAATCAGCTGAAGACTGGAATCAGTGATGCTGGAATACTAGGAGGCAGTTAAGAAGGATCATACACTTTCCACTTCTGGCTGAAGAAGATTACAAATGCTTTTGTGTTTTCTTTTACATTAATGACCATATCATTGAGGGTATGGATATTTGTGGAGCCACTGTGTCCTGCTAGTTGTTTAATTGTTTACTATGTGGCAGCATCTAATCCCCTGTTTGTTGGATTGCCTGGTTATGTTCATTGCATGGTAATTTCATTGCAAATAGTCCTGTGTCATAGCTTCACAAGTTTGGCATCTCATTTTTGGGTATGCTTGGTGCCACTCCTGTCATGCCCTCCTGACTCTTCTTTGAATCAGGGCCAATTCCCTGGATTGATGGTATTGGTAGTGAGGGATAAGCTGCCTGGGAGGTTGCAGATTGTGTGAATTCAATTCTGCTGCATGTAATGGCCCACAACGGCTCACAGGTGCCCAGATTTCTAAATCTGATCTGAATCAATCTCATTCAACTTGGTAGTAGAGCCAAACAACATGACAGAGGTTATCCTCAATGTGAAAGCTGGATTTTATCTCCAAATGGCCTCTGTGGTGGACACTCCTACCAATACTGTATTGGACAGGTGTTTTTGTGATGAATAGATTTGTGAGGATGTGGTCGGTTGGGTTTTTCTACATTTGTTGGTTCTATATGTCACAGACGTAGTTCAGCAAAAGGTACATCAATTAATTTCTCAACGTTTTAAATTCATTTAGTGGATATGGGCTTTGCTGACTGGGCTAATGCGTATTTCCCATTCCAAAGTGGCCATGAGGAAATTGTGGTGAGCTGCTCTCATTTGGTGTGGGAACACCTACCGAGCATTGATGATGCTTGTGGATATGGTGCCAATCAAGAGGGCTGCTTTATTCTGGATGGTGTTAAACTTGAATGTTGTTACAGCTGCACTCATCCAGGCAAGTGAGGAGTATTCCATCACACTCCTGACTTGTGGCTTGTAGATGTAGGACAGGATTTGGGGAGTCGGGAGGTGAGTTACTCAATGCAGTATTCCTAGTCTCTAACTAACACTTGTAGCCACAATATTTGTATGGCTAGCCCAGTTCATTTTCTGGTCAATGGTAAGCACCACATGTTGATAGGAAGGATTCAGTGACGGTAATGGTTTTACATTCTGTTGTTAGGGATGGTCATTCCCTGACACTTGTGTGGCATGAATTGTACTTGCCACATGTCAGCCCAAGTCTGGATATGCAGGTCTTGCTGCCTTTGGATAAAGAACTGCTTCGGGATTTGGGAAATCAGGAATGGTGCTGAACATTGTGCAGATGGTGAATATCCCCATGTCTAATGGATGAAAGGTGATTAATGAAACAGCTGAAGATGGCTGGGTCCAGGACATTACCATGAGGAACTTGGGGTAATGTCCTTACCTCTGAGCCAGGAAACCTCAGTTCAAGTTCTATCTGCTCCACACTATAATAATATCGCTGACCTTATCGATTTGAAAGAATCTTAACCTGAGGAACTCCTGTAGAAAGACTCCTAGATGCCACATTTGGTCAACTATGACCTTAATGTCAAAGGCTGTCACTCTCTCCTCACCTCTGGAATTCAGCTCCTTCGCACATTTTTGAAGTAAAGCTCAAATGAGGTCAGGAGCTGAATGGCCCTGGCAGAACCCGAACTGGACATTACTGAGCTGGTATTGCAGAACAAGAGCTGCTTGATAGTACTTTTGAGATTCCCTTCCATCACTCTACTGATGATTGAGAGTAGACTCTTTAGGTAGTAATTAGCTGGGGTGGATGTGTTTTTTTTGTGTTCAGGACATAGCTGGGCAATTTTCCACATTGACAGGTAAATGTCAGTGTTGTGGCTGTTTGTGTGATGCATCTATGGAAAGTATTTTGTCAACGAAACTGTATGAACTGAGAAATGGCCAAATTGCGTAAGTTCAGTAGCCAATGCTTCTGAAAAAGAAAAGCCTCATTCAGTCTCTCAAGCAATAGTGAAAAATGTCAGAACTAGAGTAATACCTTACCACACATTTGTGTTTGTTTATCCAGTTTGTATTTCAATAAGTACAAAGTTACTTAGAAATGTGTTTGAAGTGACTATAAGGAATTCATGTGCAGAGAACAGTCCATAGGGAGAGGCTGAATAGGCTGGGGCTATTTTCCCTGGAGCATCGAAGGCTGAGGGGTAACCTTATAGAGGTTTATAAAATCAACAGGAGCATGGATAGGGTGAATTGCCAAGATCTTTTCCCTAGGGTGAGGGAGTCCAAAACTATAAGGCATATGTCAGAGGCTGAGAGGTGATCTTAAAGAAGTTTACAAAATCATGATGGGCGAGGATAGGGTGAATAGACAAGGTCTTCTCCCTAGTGTGGGGGAGTCTAAACTAGGGGGCATAGGTTTAAGGTGAGAGCGGAAAGACTTAAAAGGGATCTGAGGGGCAACTTTGTCACACAGAGGATGGTGCATGTATGGAAATGAGCTACCAGAGGAAGTGGTGAAGGCTGGTACAATTACAACATTTAAAAGACATATGGATGGTTAGAAGAATAGGAAAGGTTTAGAGGGATTTCGGCCAAATGTTGGCAAATGGGACTGGATTATGTTAGGATATCAGTTCAGCAAGGATGAGTTGGACCGAAGGGTCTGTTTTTGTGCTGTACAGCTCTATGACTGTAAGACTCTATTCAAAATTAATCCATAATTTTTAAATTATATATGATAAGATGCTTTGTGAACACTAAAAAGCTAATGGTATCATAATTAAAGTAAGGAAGATTTTGTTGAGAATGAATTGACTTAAAATATTGTCAATTCAGCTTCCAGAGACAAGGTACAAATTCAACTCAAGATAATGGACTGAAAGATGCTTTCCTTACGGCATTAAAATGAATGTTCTTTCCACTGCACAGACTGCCCATAATTCAGCCACTAACTGTCAATAAATTAAAGCACTCAGGCATGACTTACATGAGTGCAATGGAGACGGAAACACTCATTATCAACAGTTGGTGTTAACAAATTGTTGAAGCAATGTCGATAGTGTTACTCAGGATGACCGTGTTTTCTGCTTTGCCAATACAAAGCTAACACTGACCTCCTCAGATTTGAATATTACAAGCAAGAAAAACCACTCATTCTGGATGAAGTCACAAAAATAAATTAATTCTGCAATCGAACGTAATGCTTAACATCTAAAAGGTACAGCATAGAGTACTGTATGGCATATTTCCAAAATTTAAGAAATGATTGAAGAGTTACCCCATCAACATGGAAGATTTTGCAGCAACATGTAGCAAGAAGTCAAAACAAATGAGAAGGTGCAGCTTTCTACGCAATGTGTAGCACTTTGGAGATGCAATTCAACACAAAACAGGAGAAAAATATTTTTGTTACAGCTGTCAATCTAAAGAAAAACTTAGAATTGCAGCTCAATATTGCAATTGGGGTAAAAATAAGCTTTAGGAGAACTAATATTTAGCTGAAGAAGCTAATTTTGTCCATCCTGTGTCTAGCACTTCATTAGTGGAGAGTTGAGACAGCTGTGGAAATGCCAGATACTAATGCTGTCAAGTGAGATATAACTTGACCTCTGGAAAACCTTTGCAATATTTAGATTTTTAAATGAAACATTCTCTAAGTTAGGAGTTATACAAAATTTTCTAAAATGAAATGACCTTCAGTAGGATATTAGAAATATCATAATGTGAGAAACAAAACTCGCTCACAAACTCAGCCTGAGACAAAGCCTTGGAAACAGGAACAATAATTTTTATTACAGACTTGCAAGAACGGGTGCCTGCTAACCAGACACACACAGCGGAGCAAAATTACAATTTTTATATTTTTACATTACGTAGATCCACCCCTTCTGGTTCCTGGTTGGTTATCACTTGTCCTATCTCTATTCCCTTTTGTGACTCGCCTTTGTTTACCTCCTATCCCCCTGGAGGGATCTGCCCTCCTATCAGATGTTTATTTATCCTTATTTAGTCAATCCTATTCTATGTGTCCGTGCTCCCCTCCCTTTCCTTCCTCTTTCCTAGGTATCCCTAGTATCATCGATTTCTAAAAATAGCACAATGGTAAGAAAAAGGAGAACTGGGAGGAAAAGAAGTTGTGCATGAGGCTGTACTAACTGCCACCTTTGCAGAACCTAAATCTCCTTCTAACAATAGACTTCAGTATCTTGTGACTGTCTGCGCAATGTCTCTTTAGCAAGACCCCACTCTCCATTGTCCTTTCTTAAACTAATCTCATCACTATCTGCAGAAACAACATTTCTAACTTCTCACAATAAAACTTGTCAAATTTCAAAATGGCAATGTTATTGATGCAAGGACAGCATTTCCTGGATAAATGCAGCTTCATTGCAGATTTCCAAAACAATTTACATGAATTAAAGAGGAAGACATGTTGCCAAATTTTAACCCTGGAAGAACACGCTGGACTAGAAATGTAACTGAATTTAAAAACATTGCAAAGGGTGGAGTTCAATATCACTTTGGAACCCCTGGTTTAGGCAGTAGACAAAAAGAGGGGCCCAGAAGCCTATTCTGTTGCTATTGTGAAGTTATCACAAAGATGGCAATGGCAGGAACATATAGCTCTCAGGACCTGAAACTAGTCAGCAATGAACAAAGAGAATTCCCAAAGTAAGAATCTTGCCTCTCACTTCAATCACCCTCTTCTATTACCTGCAACGTCCTGCCACGCACAACTCTCTCTCCACACTCCAATGATCACTATACCATGCTCATTTAATCTCATTTTCCTGCTACTCACATAATCTGCATGTCCTATTGTAGGGAAATTAAAATCTGATGCCAAATAAGTCCCATTGTTTCCTCATGTAACATGAAGTAACCTCATGGATCTGTGTCCTGAGTCTCTACAGAAATTTAGCAATAATGTAATAATCCAGTCACGTGAAGCCATAGTGGGATGTGTACAGCTGCCCAGTTACTATCTCAGTTATTCCAGACTATGGAATGTATCAGCGTTCCTTATTTATGTCTAAACTCCCTCAGTGCCTGCTTCCTATCCTTGAACCAAACTGCTGTAGAAGTAATGTTTTAGAACCATTCTATGATAGCTTTATCCTTCTGCCTCGGTTTAATTTGCTTCTTTTGTTTTCTTTAACTGTTCATGCGAATCATTTATTATGAATCATGTATTGTCATGTGTAGTAAACATAAAATACAAAGAAAAGTGTGTAACATCGCCATACACAGGTGCCATATACATTAACTTAGAATAAAGAAAAAACTTAAAGAGAAAGTCCAGCTGTTCCTTCTCAGCTGCTATAGTACCACCCCGGCCTTCCCAGCCCACACCATGCCTCTGCCAGAGTCCCATTCTGGCCCTGCCAGTCCACGCCATGCTGCTGCCAGAGGCCCACTCCACACAGAAGCGAGAGTCCTGCTCCAGGCTTCACAGGTCAACTGACTGACTCTGTATTATGCTGTCTCTGAAGATGCCACTGCCGCTCTGGAGCATGCTTGATCTAATTTCGAGAAAAGTAAGTTGGTTACATGTGGCCTACCTAAACATGTGTGATTGATATGCTTTATCCAATACTAATGTCAATCTAACTAGCCATAAGTTCCTCAACTTCTCTCTTGCTCCTTTCTTTAAATAGCAGGATCATGTTTGCTGCCATAAAATCCTTAGAAATTCTTCTGGAATTAAAGGAATTCTAAACGATCAAAATCAGTGCATCCACCATTTTGAGTTTATACCTTTTAAACTCCAAAGATGCAGATTATCAGATCCAAGGTATCTGTTGTCAGTTAATTCCACTGATTTTACTGGTGACATTTTATTATTTATGTTATTTACATTCCTCATTCTTCCAAAACCCTTGGTTCTCCATCATTTCTGAATTTTTTTGTGTCAAGATGATACAAAGTATACTTTAATATTCCTGCTATTTTTTTCATTCTGCATGTGCCTCCAATGTTCCTAAGCTTACTTTCACTCATCTCTTCTTATCTACAGACCTACAAAAACACTTCCGATGTGTTTATATAACTCTTCCATGTCTATTCTCATTCTCTGTTTTCTTACCATTCCTTGATCCTCTTTTATTGAGTTGCAAATTCATCCTAATCCACAGATTTAGTCCTCTTTATGGCAACATTATTAGCCTCTTTCTTGGACACAGTGCTATCCTTGACTCTTGTTAGCCATAGTTGGGTCACTTTTTCAGTATGTTGTTCCTTATAGGAATATATAAATATGTTCAATGTAATGTATTGATTCTTTAAATCCCAGTCATTGCTTGTCTACTATCACACATTTAATGTCATTTCCCAGACTCCTTTAACCGTCTGATCCCTCATACCAATACAACTGGCTTTGTTTAGATTGAAGATCAGAGAGCGGTTTTGTCCAACCGTGGAGGAAGTGAGTAGAATATCGAGTGGGTGAACTTAATTAGGCAAGAGGTAAACTATCAGAATCTCACCATTGAGTTAAATTTTAGGATTAGATTCCTCCTCTTCAAGTGGCAAGTCCACCTTCTCACCAGGTGTCCAGAAGTTTATCTGCATGTATCAACGTCTCATTAAAATCACAATACTCTGGGATCAAGGTCACAGTCCCAGTTAATTTCTCCCCAGTCGAGAAGCTTGATGCTTCAGATACCCAACCACACAAAACACAGCTGTTCCTGGTGAGCTTCACTTCCTCATGGATTTGAAGAGACAACTTGCTGCTTCAGCCTGACAGCAATAAAGCTTTAAGTGAAGCTTGGGGTCACTTGTGCTGTAAGGTCTCCAAGTACAGAAGGACACTTGTCAAGACACTTGTCCAGAAGGAGGAAGGCAGGCTGACTGCCTGTGTCATCATAAAGGCCACTGGCTAACGGCAAACAGTGGGTACTGTTGGCTGAAGGGCAAGGCAATGTACAAAGGGCAAACAGGACAAAATGTAAGTGAAGGGCATAGAACATGAAAGCAGAAATGAAGGTGGAACAGAAAGTGTTCTCCACTCACTCTGGTTGCTATAACCAATCTGGGGCTGTATACAGTCAGTCCCAGGGGCTGAGGGAATGTGCTGCAGTCCGTCCGAGTATAGAGTGGGCTTTGCCCAGAGCATCATCTTTGCTGTGGGCGACTCTTGTTGGGAAATCGGTCTGAGGGCATTTTGCAGCAGAAGAAATGGTCGCAGTGACACAGGGCAGTTGAATCTGATAGGATGGGACTTGGAAGCTAAGGTTGACAGAGCACACATCTGGTAGTACTGTGGTCTGAGGTATGTCTGGGTGCAGTTGGTTTCCATCAAGAGAGGGGTGAGATCAGCAAAATCCAATGACAAGGAGCTCCAGGGTCAAAATGGGACATCAGTGGTTACATTGAGGGCTCACAGAGAAGAGAGGAGGGTCGAAGTTTAGAGGTGGAACATGAATACAGGAGATCCGGTGAGGCGAAAGGGAAACTTGACAGGGCTGTTTTGAATATTGAATCTCACCATTTTGTTTTCAAAATAATTGTACAATCCTCTTTGGAAAGGTCTGCCACCAAAATGGTACGGAATTCATTGGGAGTGTGCAGTTGAAGTTTGGATTTCCTGGCCAATTGAAGAGACAATGAGTGGATGAAGTAGATAGAGAATCATATTCATCCACCTTCAAATGCCATGTAAAGCAGCATCACAACACAGCTCCTGGCCTGTCATTCCCTGTTACATGGACTTTAACCTCATTGGAGAAAGGGTAGGGGAGGGGATGACTTGTGACAGGAAGAGCAGGAGGAGTAGGAGGTCTCCTCTGAGGAGGACGCTGAAGCTGACAGTGCCAAAAATATAATGTGGGGAAATGTGACGTTATGCATTCTGGCAGGAAGAATAGAGGAGCTAAATATTACTTAAATAGACTTTAGAAAGCAACAGAACAGAATGATTTGTGAGTCTTCATTTTTGAATCACAAAAAGCTAACATCCAAGTTTAGTGATTACATGAAAAGTTGTCCTTATTTCAAAGGAGTATAAAAGTAGGGACGTTTTGCTAAAACTATACAAGGCACGAGTCAGATCACTGCTGGAAGACTGTACCTCATGGCCCGGCATATCCCCCACTCAACCATTACCGTCAAGCTAGGGGGACAACACTGGTTCAATGGAGAGTGCAGGAGGGCATGCCAGCAGCAGCACCAGGCATATCTGAAGATGAGGTATCAGCCTGGTGAAGCCACCAAACAGGACTACTTGCACGCCACACAGCATAAGCAGCAAGTGATAGACAGAGCTAAGCTAATCCACAACCAACAGACCAAATCTAAGCTCAGCAGTCCTGCCACATCCAGTCGTGAATAATGGTGGGCAATTAAACAACTCCCTTCAGGAGAAGGCTCCACAAATATCCCCATTGTCAATGATGGAAGAGCCTATCACATCAGTGCAAAAGATAAGGCTGAAGCTTTCACAGCAATCTTTAGCCAGAAGTGCCGAAGTGGATGATCCATCTCGGCCTCCTCCAGTGGTCTCCAGCATTACAGATACCAGTCTTCAGCCAATTCGATTCACTTCATGTGATATCAAGAAATGGTTGGAGACATTGGATACTGCAAAGACTACAGGCCCTGACAACATTCCGGCAATAGTACTGAAGACTTGTGCTCCAGAACTTGCTGCTCCCCTAGCCAAGCTGTTCCAGTACAATTACAACAACGGAATCAACCCAACAAAGTGGAAAATTGCCCAAATATGTCCTGTACATAAAAATCAGGCTACTGTCTATCATCAGTAAAGTGATGGAAGGTGTCAGCAACAGTGTTATCAAGCTGCACCTGCTCAGCAATAGCCTGCTTGGTGATGCCCAGTTTGGGTTCTGCCAGGGCCACTCAGCTCCTGAACTCAATACAGCCTTGGTTCAAACATGGACAAAAGAGCTGAATTCCAGAGGTGAGGTGAATGTGGCATCAAAGTTGCATTTAACTGAGGGTGGCATCAAGGAGCCCTCAGAAAACTGGAATCAATGGGTATTGGGGGAACTCTCCAGTGGTGAGAGTCATACCTGTCATACAGGAAGATAGGTGTGGTTTTTGGAGGTCAGTCATCTCAGCTCCAGGACATCAGGGTAGTGTTCTAGGCCCAACCATCTTCAACAGCTTCAACAATGACATTCACTCCATCATAAGGTCAGAAGTGGGGATGTTCACCCATGATTTCAAAATGTTCAGCACCATTCATGACTCCTCAGTCACTGAAGCAGTCCATGTCCAAATGCAACAAGATCTTGATGATATCCAGGCCTGGGCTGACAAGTGGCAAGTGACATTCGCGCCAAACAAATGCCAGGCTATGACCATCACCAACAAGAGACAATCTACCCATTGCCCCTTGACATTCAATAGTGTTACCATCACTGAATTCCCTACTTGCAACATTCTGGGATTACCATTGACCAGAAATTCAACTGAACTCACCACATAAACGCAATGGCTGCAACAGCAGGTCAGAGGCTGGGAATACTGTGGCAAGTTACTCACCTCCTGACTCCCCAAAGCCTGTCCACCATCTAAAAGGCTCATGTTAGGAGTGTGATGGAATACTCCCCACTTGCCTGGATGGGTGCAGCTCCAACAAAACTCAAGAAGCTTGACACCATCCAGGACAAAGCAACCCGCTTGATTGGCACTACATCCACAAGCATCCACTCCTTCCACCACTGATGCTCAGTTGCAGCAGTGTGTACTATCTACACGATGCACTGCAGCACCTTCCAAACCCACGACTACACTCATATAGAAGGACAAGGGCAGCACATATATGGGAAAACCACCACCTTCAAGTTCCAATCCAAGCCACTCACCATCCTGACTTGGAAATATACGCCGTTGCTTTACTGTCACTGGGTCAAAATCCTAGAATTCCCTCCCTAATAGCATTGTGGGTCAACCCACAGCAGGAGGAATGCAGCAGTTCAAAAAGGCAGCTCACCACCACCTTCTCAAGGACAAGTAGGGACGGGCAATAAATGCTGGCCAACCAGAGATGACCACATCTCTCAAAATGTATAAATAAATCAAACATTATGGGGAAAAGGCAAGAAGGATGGCATAGCAGTTCAGCAGTTAGCACTGCCGTCTCATAGTGCCAGGGACCCAAGTTCAATTCCACCCTTGAATGACTGTCTGTATGGAGTTTGCACATTTCCATGTGTCTGCATGGGTTTCCTCCCACAGACCAAAGATGCGCAGGTTAGGTGGATAGACTATGCTAAAATGCCCACAGTGTCCAGGGATGTGCAGCCTAAGTAGATTAGCAGTGGGGTAGGTCTGGGTGGGATGCTCTTTGGAGGGTCCATGTGGATTCAATGGGCCGACTGGCCTGCTTCTGTACTGTAGGGAATCTGTTTCCTCAAATTTTCTTACTGACTCTGTGGGCCTCTGCAGCTTAGAAAGAATGTTGCTCCTGTGCCTTATGGTCTTAAGTCAGCCTGGTCAATGTGTTGTTGATATGTGTTCCAGTACAGTGGCTTCTCCCCCCAGTTTCACCACATTTTCTTCACTTCCAGCCTCTTCCTCATCATATTCCAGACCACACACATTTCTCTGATTTTACTTATGAGTGAAATAAACCTGTTTTCAAGGCAGACAAAACAGTTTAGAACCGCCACTGAAAGATAGTAAGAACTGCTGATGCTGGAGTCTGAGATAACAAGGTGTAGAGCTGGAGGAACACAGCAGGCCAGGCAGCATCAGAGGAGCAGGAAAGCTGACATTTCCGGTCACGACCCTTTGTCAGGAATGGGGGAGGGGGAAGGGAGCTCAGAAATAAATAGAGAGAGGAGGGTGGGGCTGGGGAAGGTAGGTGGGATGGTGGCTAGCATTCTACAAACAATTTCTGGAACTTTAAATTATCATTTAAATTCCTTCATGTAGCCAGGTTGCGGAAATTATTGTATTTCTGTCATAAGTACTGCATTGCATTTAGCTTTTTAAGTTCGATGCATGGCTTCTGAAATAATTAAGTATGTGTACCTCTCCCACTACATTACTGGCACCTAAAGCCCTATTTCCCATTTTACTTTAAGGAATCAGTAATAAATTCATTATTCACAAATTCAATAATTATATTGTAACCAAAGGCTAAAAACATTTCACAATAATACAAATCAAAACTTAAGAGTGTGTAATAAAAATGACAGTAATTTCATGTGAAATTAATATTATAGGTAAAGCTTTTCAATAGTGAAATAAGTATTTGTGCGATGGTCCCTAACTCATTACAAAAGCACCATCTGCAATCCAGAGATCTCACAAAGAATACTTTAGAGTTACTGTCACTCCCCACGTTGCTACTGTATTAAATTCAGCAACATACTCCTGTGCTTGGCTCACTGGTAGTACTTTTCCTCATATGCTGGAAGATTGTGGATTCCAGTTCCATTGCCAAAACATAAGAACATCATCTACACTGATATTTAAATGGAGATGCAGTGGTAGGATTTGGATACATGTTCCCAGAGAAATAGCAGCGGCCTTTGGATTGTTGGTCTCCTCCAGGACACCACCGTCTCCGACTAAATTAGAACCACTGGCTTTCAGAGGAGGTGTTAAACTAAAGTCCTGTCAGGTGGGAGGTGTGTTAGGAGGCAGTACTTGGGGAAACTTGTAAATTTGCACATCAAGACAGCTTCCTGCCTCCGAGGTATTTGCCGGAGGAGAGTAATAATGCAATGATCCAATTGACAGCTATGAGTCTTTAATTAAGCCAACTAAAGAGCCAATTAGAAATATATTTACAGAGTCACCAGAAATTATCTTGACAATGGGTGCCTTCACAACCCTGGGAAGAGACTGCAGCCCTGTGGGTAAGAGGAGGCAGCCTTCCAGTCAGATATTGGTGGCAATTGATAGCTTTCTTCAAATTCATTCTGGAGACAGTTTGATCATTGGGATATTGATGTGACTGGAGGCTGATCTCTGGAAGGGTTCTCCCTGTACATTGCTGTCCTGGCAGCTGTGGCCTGGCCAAACGGATTTTTTTATTTTATAAACCAGCATCGTTGACCTAAGGCTGTCTCCACCTTAAGTCACTATTACGGTCTCCTGCTGCTTCAGCGGCACCAACCTCTCTCCTGGGACACCATAGTGTATCCTTCCAAATGGGCTTTCTATATCTCTTTCTTAATTTATTGCCTCAGGGAAAATCCTGATGCCATGCATGCAGAAGCCACTAGAGATCAGAACTCACATTTGTCTCTGATGACAGAGCAATTTCAAAGATGGGAAGCTTCCAAGCAACATGTCAGGTCGATGATAACTTTTTAATCAGAACTGCATATTTGCTGTCTGTAGGGTCCAGCCGTGCACAAAGTGATTACTACGTTTTCAACATCAACTTGCATTTATCTAGCACCTATATATCAGTAAAACATATCAAGATGCTTCATAGATGTGTAGTTAAACAAAATTAGACCCTGAGGCAAATAAAGAGACATTAGGTCAACTTAGATTCCATAGCTCTTCTGGTAGAGAGTAAGGGATGAACAATGAGCCAAATTCAACAATATGTTGTTGACTGTAGAACTTGATACAGTAGCAACATGATGAATGTCAGTTCTGGAACTGTAACCCTAAAGTGCACTCTTAAATTGAGATATCTGGATTGCAGATGTTTTCGTGAAATGTTATAGCTACCAAATCACAGTTCCCCACATTACTGCAAGCCTATATCAGTTGGATGAAATTGTAAATCAAAGAACTGCAATCAATGATAGAGTGACAATAACTATTCCTCAATATATTATTTGCAAACTGTGAAGCATTTTGGGGATATCCTGGTGTCCAAAAAGCATTAGATAAGTATCCTCGTTTATTTGCTTCTTTTCTCTCTTCACTTTCATGTATTTTTTCTTTCTAACTGCCCTTTCCGTCATTCTTTCTCAGTTGGAGTTGACCTGAGTTCATGAGACAAGTTGTTTTCTCTGATAATGTCTGTGGCACATGGCAGGCATCGTTAATACAACATATAAGCTCAATTAGTTTGAAATGAAGTTCTGAGAATTAAGCAACATATGGGCTTTCTGAAAATGTTTCTTTTGAAGAGGCTGTTGATGTTGTTATGAGAGATTCTGGCTGTGACTTTACCGTAACCCTTCTGAAACTAAATGAGTATCTTGATCCTGGTATTCCTCATCACAAGTTATTCTGAACTCAGCCCAGCTTTTGGCATTTATAATGGCTTGCAGATTTCACTGCCGTCATATTAATCTGCTTTATCTGGACCTTCTTATTTGGCTTGGATTTTCTTCCTTTCTATTTATTACCCAGATCTATAAATCTATTTTGTTTTAGTCAACTAAATCTTCAGTCCAACATACTGGTCCATGTCCTTGAACTTACAGTTTGATTTATAGGCCAGACCGAGGAGTATTTGTAGTATCTGCATCTGTGAATGCAATCTGGAAAAAGTTTTAAAAGGAACATCTTTAAAATAACAGATCTGCTGTTTAGTCATGGATCTTCACTGTTTCACTTTTCTGTGGCCACCTGTGAAAATACTCTGGAGTTATAATTCTCCTGTACAATATTAACGTATTTGTATGTATTCAAACACATATTTAACTATTACTATGGTCAGTACAGAGTGGTTATAGAAGGAGTGCATTGTAAACAGAGTGCAAAAACTTGGAAATTTGTACAAATGAAAAGTTGATGCAGAGGAATCATAGAATCCCTACAGTGCAGAAACAGGCCACTCAGTGTATCAAGTCTGCACCAGCCCTCTGAAGAGCATCCCACCCAGACCTCCCCAATTCCTGTAATCCCACATTTCCCATGTCTAATCCACCTAACCTGCACACGATTGGCAATTTAACATGGCCAATCCACCTAACCTGCACATCTTTAGGCTGTGGGAGGAAACCCACACAGACACAGGCAGAATATGCAAACTCAGCACAGGCAGTCACCTAAGGATGGAACTGAACCCAGGTCCCTGGCGCTGTGAGGCAGCAATGCTAACCACCAATGTCACTTCCAAGGAAGAAAGTGGGGCTGCATTTTGCCTCTCATATTTGAAGTGTTTTTTTTTAAACAAGTCACTGCCCATGGAGCATGCCTAAGGTGTTTGGAACTGTCGGCCAAGATACAAACCTGGTACAGAGTTGTACCTTCCCATTATCTGTGCTGACTTTCATGCCAGGAATTATTGGCATCTAGTTTCACTCTGCTACATGGGAGAATAGCAAACAGCATATAAATAAATACGTGAAAATAAATAATAATGAGATGTTATTGTGTGCATAAAAGCCTCTCAATAGTCACTGGTGAGATCGTCACCTCATTGTCCAAACTTTGGGCAAAAAAATCAGACAATTTTTTCTCAATGTCAAGAGTTTCATTTTTCTGATATTGCCACATTTTCCCAGCTGACTCGTCATTGCCCTCTTGTTCAGAGCCTGAGAAAATGCAGCTCGGAGTTCCCAGAACAAGAACTGGAATCAAAACACTTCAAAGTATTCTTGTTCTAGAACATAATAACAGTTAACTGTAACCTTCAGCAAAGCTGGTCAAAGGTGTAAATCTAAAATTGAAAAGTCTAGTCAAGGAAAAAGATTATCCAGGTAGATATGTGCTAACAGAAACTTTTGGCTGGGAAATGTACTTCATGGAAGAGTCATAAAACAGGTTATTCTGCTCTCCTGAGTCACGACATCAATAAAAATGATTGATATCTGGTTTTAATCCTGTTCCTGGTTTAAATTTCTTGATCAGAGCTTAAAAGTATGTGGCGATGAAGACTTAAATAATAGATCCAAGAAAGTCTGATAGTTTTACCTGACCTGTCCAGTCAGAAACATGACCTGGTCAGGTTGGCTGTATGCCTGACATCCCATCTGACTTTACACCCCGCTGAAACTGTGTAAGAACAACCAAGCTTACCACAGGAGAGCTCTGGAAAGCCAATACAGTTTTAGTCTTCCCACCAACTTCAGCCACCCAGTCAACCAAATCCTGTTCAAGGAATTTAGTCCAGGAACACTGCAGGATACAAGAGGGAAAAATTAATCATTTTTATTGATAATGTGATCTGTCAACTTAAATGTTCTGAATAACTGTAACAACATATAATGCTTTGTTTTGCAGTTGCTTGTAATTCATTAACAGATATCGGCGCAATCCTATTCTGTTATATTTCTTCCCAGTTTTAAAGTAAGTTCAGCCACAGTCCTCAACAACATTTTCTTGTGAAAAATAAACCACAATGAATTTACATTTATATAGCATCTTTCTAAAGGCTTCAGGACACCCCAGCTTACAGATGGTTTTTTTTGATGCATGTTTAAAACATAGAACAATCCAGCGCAGGAATGGGCCCTTCGGCCCACAATGTTGTGCTGAACGTAACGCCAAATTCAAATAAACCCTTCTGCCTGCCCTTGGTCCATTTCTCTCCATTCTTTTGCATATTTATTGTTGGAAATGTGATCTCAATTTGAACTCAGTGGTGAAATATTGACGAGATAACCATTACTATCGATGTTAATTGAGGGATAAATGTTACTCAAGAAATTCAGAACTTTTCAGCTCTGTTTTGAGAAATAGTTGGAGTCAAACCCAGCAATAAGAAAGATGGATGTGGTTTTCAGAGGCCAGTCATCTCAGCCCTAGGACATCTGTCAGAGATCATCAGGGGAGTATTGTAGGTCCAACCATCTTCATCTACTTCATCAATGGCCTTCCCTCCATTACACAATTACAAGTGGGATGTTCACTGATGGTTGACCGATGTTCAGCACCACACATGACTCTACAAATATGGGAGCAATCTATTTTCAAAAGCAGCAAAGCTGCACAATATCCAGGCTTGTGCTGACCAATGGCAAGTAATATTTCAACCAAACCAAAGTCAGCCAATGATTATCTCCAATAAGAGCAAATCTAACCATTGCCTTTTGTGTTCAATGCCATTATCATTACTGAATCCTCCACTATCAACATCCTGGGGGTTATCATTGACCATAAACTGAACTGGAACAGTCGTATTAATATAAAACCTATAACATCAGGTCAGAAGCTAGGAATACTGCCATGAGTAATTCACCACCTCACTCTCAAAGTCTGTCCACTGTCTACAAGGTACAAATCAGCAAAATGATGGAAAACTCCTCACTTGTCTGGGTAAGTGCAGATCTGATAACACTCAAGAAACTTGACGCCATCCAGGACAAAGCAGCCTGCTTAGTTGGAACCAGATCCACAAAAACATCCATTACCTCCATCACCGACATACACTAACAGCAGCGTGTACATCTACTCCTCCCACTTTTTTCAAATCAAAGGTGTGGCCATGGGTACATGTATGGGCCCCAGTTATTCCTGCCTCTATGTGGGGTACGTGGAGGATAACTTGTTCCCATCCTACTCCAGCCCCCACCCACAACTCTTTCTCTGGTGCATTGATGAAATCATCGGTGCTGGTTCCCTTTTTCATCGAGAATTGGAAAAATTGATCAATTCCACTTCCAATTTCTACCCCGCTATCTCACCTTCTGACTCCATCTCTAGTTCCTCCCTCTTCTTCCTCAACATCTCTGTTTCACCAATATCCACTGTAAAACCACCAACTTCCAACCTTCCCTTGACTATACACCCTCACACTCTGCTTCCTCTATTGCGTTTGTTCTAAAGATGTCTCCTTCTAAAGGATCTTGTATGTTTTAACTAAGTCGAGTTCTTTTTCTTCAACTGACGCTTACGTGCTGCCGTGGTTGACAGGGCCCTTAGCTATGTCTGATCCAGTTCCCACACTTCTGCTGCACCCTTTCTCTTCCATCCCACAACAACAATAGGGTTCCCCCAGTCCTCACTTACCACCCAACCAGCATTTACATCCAAACGATCATAAGCCACCATTTCTACCACTTCCAGTGGAATTCCATGTCCAGAAATATAATCCCCTCCCATCCTTTTTCAGCCTTCTGCAGGGACTGGACCCTCTGGGACACCCTGGTCCATTCCTCCTCCATTCTCAACACGACTCCCACCCTCACGGCACCTTCCCATGCAATCACAGATGGTGTAACATCTGCCTATTTACCATCGCCCTCCTCATTATCCAAGGCCTCAGACAGACCTTCCAAGTGAAGCAGTGATTTATCTGCACTTCATTCAATCCAGTTAACTGTATTCGCTGCTCACAATGTGATCTCCTCTACATTGGGAAGTTGACACACCAACTGGAAGACTGCTTTGCAGAACGCCCACGTTCTGTGTAAAAATGACCCCAAGTTTCCAGTTGCCTGCCACTTCAACACACCGCCATATTCCCACACCAACATTTCTGTCGCAGGCCTTCTGCAGTGTTCCATTGAGCCTCAGTGCAAGCTCAAAGAACAACATCACATTTTCCACTTGAGGACCCTTCAGCCTCTGAGGACTCAACATTCAGTTCAATAATTTTAAATCCTGATTCTGTCCTTCCATGTTTTTTACCCACCCCTACACCTTGGTCATGTTATGACATGGGTTGTTTTAGGCACAGCCTACCCATTCTCTCCTACTCAATCACTCTCATTATCACTTATTCAACTTCTATTCTATCCTGGCCTACTATCAATCATCCGCTTATCAGCTACCCCTTTCATATCTCCCTTTCTCTCTCTGGACTCCATTTCCACCTATTAGCTCACATCACCTCCTCATCTTCAGCATTTAGACTATTTTTCTCCTAGCAGCTATCAGTTCTGATGAAGGGTCACTGGGCTTGAAACATTAACTCTGCTTTCTCCTGCAGATGCTACCAGATCTGCTGTGTTTCACCAGCAATTTATGCTTTTGTTCAACAAAGAAGCATATGATCCAAATGGTGAGAGATCGCAGAGCTCTGAGATGCAGACGGATCTGGGTGTCCTCAGTCATAAACCATAGAAGGCTAATACGCAGTTGTAATGATTAAATAGGAAAGCTATTCAATGTTATTGTTCATTGCAAGGAGAATGGAATACAAAACTAGGAAATCTATACTTCAGTTCTACAGAGCACTGCTGAGAGCACAAATGGAGGACTGCATGTAGTACTGGTCACCATATTTAATGAAAGATATACATGTGTTGGAAGTAGTTGACAGAAGGTTTATCAGACTAATACATGGAATGGGAGAGTTGTCTTATGAAGAAAGGTTCAGCAGGTTAGGCTTGTATCTGGTGGAGTTTATAATACTAAGACATGTCTTGGTTAAAACACATAAGTTCCTAAGGGGTCTTGACAGAGTGAATGTGGAAAAGATATTTTCGACTAATGACAGAATCTAGAACGAGGGGTTACTCTTTGAAAACAGAGATGAGGCAATTTTTTTTCACAGTGTTGAGAGTCATTGGAACTCTCTTCCTGAAAAGGGGGTGAAAGCATAGTTCTTTGAATATTTTCACAGAGAAATGGCCAGATTCATGTTAAGCAAGGGAGTGAAAGGTCATCAACGGTAGGCAGTAAAGGGGATCTGAGGTTACAGATCAGACATGATTTGGAAAAATGGCAAGGCAAACTCAAGGGGCTGAATGGCCTACTCCTGCTTCTTATTCATGTGTTTGTACGTTAATTCAGTTGTTGCTACATACACTAACTTTCATTCCGCGAAGATAGTCGACAGTATGGTGACTGCAAGCACAGCCTACATGATATTCCCCAATATCAGTGATGAATGTAGTGTCAACTGTGCAGGCTGTGTCCCAAGCAGCTGCTGCCTCAGGGGGGTCAACTGTAGGATAGAGCAAAAATCCCCATCATCTAAAATACTAGACAAGACCCTGGGATTTTCCAACATTTAAGATACTGGACAAAATCCTGGGCTCAGGCTGCAAACACACAATAAAGCCAGAATGATTTCTGAGATAACAAGGTGTAGAGCTGGATGAACACAGCAGGCCA